>JAVJGI010000063.1:68511420-68643365 GCA_035590275.1 Ibycter americanus
AATAGTAACTAAATGAATAATTGTATATAGCTAGTACAATTTCTTTAGTTTTTTTTTTTTTTTTTTTTTTTTTAATGAATAGTAGTCATTTGGAAGGATATTCTGGGTTTTTTATTTAGTTATAACATTATTTTTTTCTTAGGAGTTCCTGGATATTTTTTTTTTTTAATGAAGCAGCTGTGACATCTGTGTTCAACATATATTTTAATTATACGCATATCAGGCAAGTCAAAGTACACAGCAAGTTAATCGTGACAGCTTTGACTTTTCAATGTCCATATTTACATGTGGACACTTAGGTACGTATTTAAAAGTGGAAAAAAGCATATGCGTAAGAGTTGTGATCTCAGCACAAGTCTCCCAAGGCCTTTTAATTTTTTTTCCTCCACAGATGTTGATTTGCCAGCGTGTGTTTTCAAATACAGGTAAATGAATAAATGTAGCTTTGTACACATTCATGTGGAAGCCAGTGAAAAACCTGAAAAAATACTTTCTTTATTCTCTGTAATAATGCTTTTGCAGCTAGTGGTTGCTGTGCTGGTAGTGAATGAGATAAAATAAGAACAAGATAGAAAAAAAAGGAGAAGTAGAGGGGATTAAAATGCAATGGAGAAAAGATTTCATAGCAGAAATTCAGAAAATGGATAAAGTGTTAGTGAGGCAGGGAAACAGAGGAATGTAATTCAGGATGTCAGAAGCAGGGAGGGAGATGGTTCTTTGAAATGGTGGCAATCGGATCACGTGGGAGAAAATGACTGAAGTCAGAAATGCACAGGGGAAGAGCATATGCTACAGATCATTACTAAAGTTTTCACAATCACTGTCTCTTTGTTGCTTCTTTCTGTGTAGTATCTGCATTACCAAGGAGAGTACTTCCCCCAGGTGTGGTACCTGAGATATCCAATTCGCAGAACAGTTGTCTCCTATGTGTCTTTTCTTTTTTCCTATTAAACTAGAGATGGGATGTTTTGCAGTTTAAAAGGTGCAAGCCTGTGATCTAGCTTTCCTGTGTGATCTTGAGACATACCTTAAACCTAGGTCTAGGGAAAGCCTTTTGCAAGCTTTGGGGCCTAATTACAGAACTAGAATCTTTAAAACACCTGCTCAGGGATTGCCCACCTGCATAGTCATATGACATTTGCAGACTCCTCTGTCGTTCCTCAGGTAGAGAACATGCAGCCTAGTTCTTCCTGCGACTTATGACAGTGAAGTGCTGGGGGTACCTGGCTGGGATTTCAAGTTTTGAGGACTAGGTGATGTTTCCTCAGTGCCCATTAGAATGCTGCCCGCTCACACTTTCCATCTGCTGTTGTGACTCCCAGAGGGAGTTTTAAACTCTGCTATTTATGCAGTACTTACGTTGCTTAATATGCTGTAATTAACAAATAGAAATTAAGCATCTAAACGTTTCTGTTGATCTTGATATTAGGCTCCCTGTGCTTCAGTTCTGCCCTGTAAAATGAAGATGATTTTGTTATTCTAGAAATAGATCCATTCCTGAAGTAAAACAGATGTATTCTTGAAAATATATTCATTTCTTCCTTGAGCCATTGAGAAAATTACAAAAAAGATCTTTCTGATGGTTTTTGGATACTACGAAAGAATACAAAATTCAAGTAAGTTAGACTTTGCACACAAATTATCTATGGCGTGTTACAGGATATCTTATTGTTAAATTATCACCAACACACTACATAACCACTAGTCTAAAAGTTTCAGCCGGTAGAGTATTTTCACCATTTCCACTGGGATAAACTTCCACAGACTAATAGGAATGGTTAGAGATGCTCTGGAAGGTCAATAGGGAATACCTGCATTAACAGAGCAATCCTTCCAGTTAGGTTCTGAGACACTAATTGGAGAGGCATGCCTGAATCGCTGCAGCACCCATGGCATTCATTCTCTGTTTAAGCAGACTCCAACTATCCAAGCCTTGAAAATTGGCAGGCTTTGCCAAAGTAAATGAGCTGAATAAGATCAAGGACATATAGATATATATTTTAAATAATCTTTGCTCTCTTGCTCACTCTTTCTGCATTCAGAGCCGTACGGTATGATTTACTGTGGGAGAGAAGACTGGATAAATGAATATTAATGTCTCACAATGTTGTTCTGTTCATTGTAAATGGAATTTGTGGCATTAAAACTGGTGACACTAAGCACGGCAAAAATTAATAGTGGTGCTAATTACATTTCAATAAATTAACTTTATAGTCTTTCAAACAGCCTTTTACTAAGGCAAGTGAGCATCAGTCCCATAATATGTTGGACAGGAACATTATAAATCAAAAAAGCAAAATCCCACATAGAAAGAAAGCTGGGGAGATTTCCGTATAGTTCTTTTCTCAAAGCATATCACATTGCTAGATGAAGCTGTGTCAGGTAGCCTTCTGGATCAGTAATGAACAGGAGAGCTAGTAATGAGTTAGCCATAGATTCAGACTGTCCATGGATAATAAAAATTACCTGCTGTTTTTGAAACTCTGTTTAATGTACATCAAAAATTTGCTGCTGGAACAAAGAAGGAATGATTTAAATATGTCAGTGTTTGATGTAAATTGTGCTTTGAAAATGACTTGGTGAAAAGAGAAATGTGGAAGGATAGCATGCGTGAAACATTTGGGCCATGTCTGGTGCAAGCATGGACCATAACTTTTTGGTTGGTTGTATGTGTTTTACACCACCTTCGGTGAATCTTGGTTAAGGGGTTGTTTCTCAGGGCTGAAGACCTCTGTCATTTATTTCACAAACTTTTGGGAAAGAAGAGGAATGGAAGAAATTCAGACTGCAAACTCAAAGCCTGTGGTTTGACCCCAAATTATTAGCTGGAGCATGACTTTATACAATTGGAGCGTGGCTTTATTTAATTCATAAAACTCACTTATGCCTCACTTAGTCCAAAAGTTACACAGAGGCTGAAAAGCTGAAGCCTGCAAATCAGACACACTATGGACTTTATGAAACAAAAGACACTTGAGAGGTAGAAATTCAATGAAGTCAGAAAAGCTGTAATTGCTATCAGTGGCTCATGCTTCAGCTCTGTAATTCTTATGTGTGGGTAGCTACAGTAGAGAACACTCAATGTGTCTCCACAAGCATCTGCATAAAGCAAGCAAGGAGTTCACAAGTGAAGCTGTGTCCAGTGGGTGCATGTGTATGCTTACCCCACTGTGATTCCACATCCCTTGCTAATTAGCAGCAAACCACTAAGCTGCTTGCAAAGTGGTATTCTTACCCTCATCTACTATTTCAAAGTATCTTTCAACACACGTGTTCTTAACCAGATTGAGCTTTAAGATCTGTATGAAGAAGGGGAAACTGAAGAACTTTCCACTTCCCCTTTAACGTATTACATGTATTTTGAGTTCAGCATATACTCAGCCATGTTTCTATCTGTTCCTTTAAGTCCTTAGAATTAATTTTTCTCTTTCACTCATCAAAAGCTGTTGGCTGCTTAACGAGCTTCTGTCCCGCACACATAGCCTGCACCAGCTATGCCATTAGAAAATGTGCACGCAGGTATTTAGCAAAATAGGGCGGATGTTTTTATGGCCACTGAAATATCAATAAGATATGAGGGGATGAATATTTTCTAGGCTGTCTAGAATAAAGTCTAACCCACAGCCAAGTATAGATGTAGGAAGCTTGCTGCCTCTTCTATTTGCAGTGTACAGCCGATGAAAATGCGTTCTATACTGTTAAACGGATTTGCTGAAGCTGGAAGATCTGGTCAGAAAGCATACTATGACTAAGTCTCTAATTGCATTTGATGGGAGGCTGCAGGAGGAGCACCAAGCACAATGTGCTCACCAACCTGACTGCTTCCCAGCTATATATGCTCTCACAGTCACTGTGCTTTTTGTAAAATTGTATAATGACTCCTTCTTTAGACTCTCAGCATAGATATGGTTTGATAAATGCAATTAGCAGTAAGAAGTGAATTTAGAAGGGATGAAGTTACCCTGCTTGTCCTCCTGGAATATTCTCGAGTCTACTCTGTGGTAGGCTCAGGGACGTTGTAGACATGATGATTCTGATGGGCTAAAATGCTGCTTGATTTTGCTTCTGTTAATCATCATCCATCAGTGATTTTAAGTAAAAACCACTTCATATTGGATGGTGCAACTGACAGGACAATAGTATAATTTAAGGGGACACTGGCTAATATAAATCCAACATATAAGTTGCATAAAAATAAGATTCAATGAAAACTAGACTTAATTACAGTATTTCTAGAATTGTTTTTCTAAGTTTTCAAGGTGATTTTTAGTTCACCAATTTCTCTCAGATGTCCACAGCACAAATAGTGCATAATTATATTAAAACATGCTGGGAACCAGATACTGAAAAACCCTATAAATATAAATAATAATTTATTTCCCAAAAAGTAAATTGAAGAAGCAGTATAAGTAAAAAGAATTGGATTATGTTTCTAAAACCCAACATTCATGGATGTATACAATTACTGTTAACATTATCTTAACTTGATAAAATAACTTTATTTATAACTAAACGTGAAGTAAGCTGGAGAGGTAGGATCCCAAAATCTCATACATGAGTGGACAAACAGAAGGGGAAAGTTCCTCATCTCAATCTTTAATTCCTAGCTCCGTATTTCCTTTTCATTTAAATTCAAAACTTCCTTAGCATAGTTCATTTTGATGTCTCATTTTTGATGACCTATTGATCTCTGGTGGATGAAATCCCTTTTCGTCTGTCAGCCTTTTTCATCCATTTGATCAGAGTAATTGTCAGCCTCACCAAGGTCAAGGGCCTGCTGCTGGATAAAATCAGCATTTATATAGAAACCTTGGGAGGTCAACTGTCTTCATCTCTCAGTAAAGGGGAAATAAGTTGCAGAGTTTATTTACAGTCCTTTTTTTCTTGTCTTTTGTTAAACACTAAATGGGCCAGATTCTTAAAAATTTTTGTTAATAAAAAAAGTAGAACAGATCTTAAACACATAACATTGTAAGAGTTTGCAGATCCACCACACTGTTTTAGATTATTACAAAGATAGAAACGACTTTTAGAAAAAGATTAAACCAGCCATTTGTGTTCAGTTCTGAGGTTTTGGTGTTTTGGACAGTTATTAGTATCTGAGATCCTCTATTGGTTGTGTAAGGCATGACTAGCTAATCTGGACCTGGAAATAAATTCTTGCTTTGGATTTAGCTAGTATTAATATAGTCTTTTTAAAGGTTCTTAAGTGGAAAGTGCTGTATAACCATAAATTGTTGTTTCATTTCAACTCAGAAGCACTTCTGGCTTACCTAGCACATCTACTCACCTTTACTGCACCGAGGCAAGAACAATGTAATTAATTCTGCATCATCCTTGCTACATGACTGTCTAGTCTTAGACTTAAGTACCTTCAATAGCCTTGTATTAACAGAAGCAAAACTAAAACTGAAAAGTTCTGGAAAGCTGGCAGCAAAGTGCTGACTGATGTGTTCTTGGGAAGGTTCCTCAAACTCTGAGCAAATTGCTAGTTGGGCAGACATTTAATTTTCTTGGCATACCTTTTGTGATCTGCAGCATTGAACTTCTCCTGTGCATTTAGGGAGCAATTTATCATATTCCTTCTAAAGTAAGATACACATTGCAGAAGGAGAAGATATTTTTCTCTCAAAGAATTATTGTTATTTCACTATACAGAGACCCACCAACAAAACTATCATTTTGTGTCACAAGTAGTTCTTAAATGTTTTTCCATCCAGACAATAGAATAAACAGAAACAGGGCCTAAAATTAAATATTGTGTTTCTTAGGTTCTGAACACAAAAAACAGACTTTGAGAGCAGAGACTGTATATTTAAGAGGGTAAATGCAGTATCAATTTTTTATTTCTGCTTAATATTGCCTTATTAGCTTTGCATGTGTGTCCATGTGTTTGAAGACAGGTGGAGTGTTTAATTTATCTTTATTACAGTCATGTACTGAAAACTCACACAACGTCAAGTACCTAGATAAATCCTAAGTCCTTTCTGATATATCTTTGTTTCCCAAGACAGATCTTCCGCTCTTATGGGGGCTCATAGCTTACTTTCTTTTCTGTCTTAAAAATGTCTTTGCCTGTATTGATAAATATTGTTAAATTTCAACTGTTTAATCAATGTTTTCATAAATGAAAGTTTATCTGAAAGTCTTGTGAACAAATATTATTTTTTTCACTTTAAAGTCATGTTTACTATGTTGATTACACAAAAAGAATGTCTTAAAGCATGATTTTTCAAGTGCAGACATAACATTGAGTTGCATATAATTTACATCAATGCAACTACCCTTTAGATTTTTAGGTCACATTTACAATACATTGTATCACCCAAGTTAGAACATACTTACTGTGTGTTTTATCAGGCATGTCTTAACATAAGACACTAAAGCATTAACTGTCGCGTTAAAAACTTATCACCAAAGCTCATTTATTACATTATAAAATGTTTGTTGGTAAAACTAATGCAGTCTTCTTCAGGTTTCAAATAAATCCATTACCCACATTAAAAAGCAAATTTGATCATGAATTTTGTATATAAAGTATGGTTGTACAGCTCCAACTCTGAAGGAGGAGTTTAACTTACACTAGCTGGCAAGGGAAACCTTTCAGCCACAACAGAGTCTGGAGCAGTGGAAGAAGTGGCAGCTGTAATGAAAAAATATCAAACTAAAAATGGTTTTGAAATATCCATTGGTGACTTCTCAGATATTGTTATTTATTTATTTCTCAGCATCTCTGCCCAGTAAATTTCATTTACTACCTCTCTCATTTTCACATCTCCCTAATGATATCTGCCCGCTATTGATAATTAATCCAGATAATGACACTCCTGGATATGAAGCCACATCTTTGGACACTGAAGTGTGTCCAACACACCATTAAAATCCCATTAAAGCTTTATTCACCAGTCCCAAATTAAAAATAAACATTGATGGTACATTTGAGAGAATACTGATTGCACTGACCTTGCAATGCACCTTCCAAAAACTGTAGCAGAAAGAACTTTCATGTGGCAAACTGAGATGGTGTTTTATTTATTTATGTTCCAGGACAAATAGGAACTTTCTTTTAGATATTGGACCTTGAGTCTTCTATTTTTAATCTGCTGCCCAGCAAAAGTATAGCTTACTCTCGTACAGCATAGGAAGCATCTCTTTTCCTGTGGAACTTGTTACATACTCCTTTGTATGAGTACAGAAAACCAGTCTCTCCTTACTGATCAGATTTCAGGTTTCGTAACTGCAGTTTACCTACGTGCCTAAGTCTAAATTCAGCTCATTTATTTATTCCCATAACCTGCTATCACAATCTTTTCTGCTTTCTCATTTTCCACCATTTCATTTTAACTTCTCAAAATCTTTCTCTTCTTTTAGCCTCACTCTTCCAGACAGTTGCTTTGAAGATGCACCTGGTTTCGTATGCTCCATTCTTCTAGACAAGCTTGTCCTTTGATTAGGACCAACCTCTGTCCTTTTTCCATCTTCTTTCATCCCACTCCCTCTAGGTCTTTCCATTCTTTAATGATTTCTGGAATCATGCCACCATCTAACCATCTGACAATCTAATTTCTGATATTTAGCATTTTTTATCTCTTAGCAGCTGCAAAGAAAGGAGTAGTGTTTTACTTCAGGAGCTTGCTACGGGAAGATCCTCACTTAGAGAAACCCGTAACTCAGTGCAACTACACATTCCTAAATAACAGGTGTCATGCAGAGAGGTTTTTTTACATTTGCTCAGAAAGTTTGAGTGAAGCAACCTGGATTTCAACTCAAAAGCCATTTATTGATGCTGTGCAACTTGGCAGAGATTTTCTTTTAGTGGAAAAACCAGTGCTGAATATTAAAGAATTGTTCACATGGATAATTATGTGCAAACACGTAATACAGTGAAAATCTTCTAGGGATACAAAGGAATTCCCAAAGAGAAATATTTGAATAGTCATGATTATACAACAGATGTCCTTGCTTTTTAGGTTCCTTTGTTAAATAAGTTTGTGAGTAAAAGCGGGTTATTAGCTAAACCCAAAAAATTAATCTCCACTTTTTTCCATGCATTCCTACACCATAAAAGTGCAGGAGTTCACATGAACACTGATATGATTCACTTCACACGTAGCGAATCGTGGTTTGCCTCTCAGCTCCTCTCAGCTCAATATGCAAAGCATACCTTTAATTGATGTAGCATTTTTAGTTGTTTGACAGGTATACCAGTTGTAGATGTGAAAACCAAAGAGAAGGAGGAAGGGGATATTGGTCAGATTTTACTGGAATGATTTTTTAGTTTGTAGGTGGAATAACAACAAGCTGCTAAACAACACCACCAGACCATGACTTTATGTGGCACTGTGATCAAGATACACCTTTGTCGTGAAATTCCCTCTAGCTTCTTCCTTGCTATAAAGTTAATGACTATACCATCTCTTTTAGTTCAGTAAATAAAGACATTTAGCCAAAGCTCTTCCCTTTCTTTCACTTAAAGCACTTGTTTCTAATGTGCACAGCACTGGACTGAGATTTGGAAGGCTCTAGGGCTTTGAAATTAGATGATGGAAGGGAAAATGGAGGGAGAGAATATTAAGTAATCATTTTTGTCTTTTTGCATGGATATATAATCTGAATGAAAATGTAGCTTGTTAATGTTATACATTATATGTTTTACAAGGATCGGTTTTTTAAAACAAAATACAGGAAGAATTGAATATTACTGACAAGTGGAAAAGAAGTCTGATTTTTAAAAGGGAATTAACTTTGTCCTAGGAAAGGAAAGGAACCACAGGGCTGTAATGGTAGTACAGAGAAATGTGTTCCCAGCTGCCTGTGTCAGTCACAATATTTGTATCAGGTAAGTACACAGAGTAATTTTTGAACAAGTTCTGAGGGGGCAGGCCCCTACGGTACAAGTATACTTGCTGGTTTAAGGAAGTACAAACGTATCAGTCAATTCTGAAAATCCATATTGGAATGATAGAATAATCAGAATGCACTACATAAAGATATTATAATTATTGTATAATGTCATTAATGCAAAGATTTTGAAGTACTCATAAATACTAATAATTAGTCTAATTAATACTCCTTGTAAATAATGTATGGAATATTATACCCATTTTATGAAGAAAGAACCAGAACAGGTCAGAAGTACATCCTAGATTTCCTGAATTTTAATTCCATGAGTTCATCTCTCTTCACTGCTTCCCAAAAATATAACGGTGAAGTCCTATAATCTCCAAGCACATTCTAAACACATCTTCCCCCTGCCCCACTTAAACACCCCAAAGAAAAGACTCCAGAACAGAGAAAAATTCTCAATAAATTCTTCTGATATACCCTCTGTGTAATTCATACTTATGCTTGGAATCTGTTATGCCAGTTTAGAATCACAGGAAATATTTTTTAACGCTTCGCTGATCTCTAGCTGTGCAAATTGCAGGAATATAAGGATCTAAGTGAAATCCCTCAGGTACCTAATAAAGAAAATTAAACTTCAGAATGTCCAAAATACTTTCTTAGGAGCCTCCTGTATTTTATGACATGGAGAATGTTTATCATTCAATGCGTAATGTACACTGAAAAATTTTTCAATTCTGTGGTATTGCAATATTTTCTAAATTAATGTTGAACTGTGCAAATATCTAAACTTAAATATCATAGGGGATAAGCAGCAAGTCACAATCAATTACTTATCATATGGAAATTGTGAATTTATATGTTATTCTTTTATATTCTCTTTTGTTGTTTGTATTTTGTGGGGGAGTGGTGTTTGTGAAAATAAAACATTTTCAGATACCAAGATAATACAGATGAGGAAAGCATTTTTTAAGTAGAACTCATTAGTTCAGTTTAGATTAGGACTTAAGAGTACCAAAGTCATGCAGGTAAACATCTGTACCCTATATTAGCACCATGGAACATTATTTCTTCCTTAAGTGTTACAGAAAACTTGAATCTCCTTAAGGTTTGTAGTCAAAGAATGCCAGTGCCTAACTAAGGCCCTACATTTCTACTCTTTTTAAATCTGGACGTTCTGGGATTCAAATCCAAGGGTCCTTTTACTTTTCAGGGGAAGGAAGAATTCATGACAAGATTTTTTGGCTTGATTTTTACAGATAACTTCAATGAAGTAAGAATTACCTTGCCTAGGTAGGTCTCCCCAAGGTTAGCCTGTAGCTTTACACATTTGGAGTCTAGGTTTTGGATGTTATCTCCGTAGACCCTCTTAATTTTAGATTAGAAAATAAACTACTAAGTGGTATTTTGAAATAAGTGCCTAAGAGCATAGTAAAAAGAAGTGGACTTTGGTTCCATTATGAAAAGCTTTGGGGTTTGTGATAACTGTGGTATGAAAAACTACGATTCTTCATCCTTTTTATTCTTATTGTAGAATATGACTTTATGGTAAGTGGCATGTGATGCAGAGAGAGATTTATATTTTTTTTATTTCCAGATCTGTGTAAGATGTAAGAAACCTGGTCAAGGAATGCTTGCTGAGGGGTTAAATCCTGCCTCTGGTATCCAGGTGTATCTGAAGCTGTTGTAACTATATAGCTGAGTAGTCACCTGATGATTGAGACCACCTTGAGAGACTAATTTGAGAGGCAGGGACCTTGGCAGAGCAAGGAGGGGAACATTAATGAACTTAACTGGTGTGTTAAGACTGGTTTGCCCCCATGAGGTGAGAATATAATTGTCAGTGAAGAGAAAACAGTGGCGTGGCGTGGTGTGGCATGGTGTGGAGCGGTATTTGGGTTTTTTTTTGTTTGAAGTAGTGCTGGCTAAAGCTTCTGTTTCTGTTAAACAAGCTTCTCATTTCTCCCTGTGCTACAGGTAAGACAAATTCTATATCTTTGTATATCTACAGCTTGATGAAACCATCACTATTGTAATATGGAATAATGAAAAGTGAAAGATGTGCATTTGGGCTGCGAATCTTAAAAACTGACTGAATTTCAGCAATGATTTGGAGGTTTCAAATCATGGTAAGGTGTATGAATGAAAACCCAGCAGATATTAAATCTGTCTTTCCTAAAAAAAAACCCCCAGTCCTCACTTTAGCTAATATTTCAGTGTGTCAGTAGTTGCTCATTGACCTATGATCAGAGATTCTTTAATTTAAATGACAGCATTTAATGTTTGACTGTATGGAGTATTTTGTGGTGGAAACTTGGGGTTGGGGTGATGAGTGGGCAGTCTTGGAACTGGGAAAATGTCAAAGCCACCAGACCATGATACTAATTAAGCAAAGCCCAAAAATTTTCTAAGTCCAACTTTGCAGATAAGTAACTTGATCTTTGGCTCTTGAGGTTGATCCAAAAAAAGATATGTGAATTTTTCATTGCAGTGTTAAAGAAGATTTAGAGAACAAATAGGAAAACATAGTCATCTTTTTTTATTTTATTTTGAGATTATTCTTCTGCTAAGAAAGCAAACAAAGAGCATATAGTGTTAGAATGCTTCTTCAAGTATGAAATGACAATATTGAAGAAAGGTGTTAAAAGACTTGTTTATCTTGTCACTGGTAAGAATTTCAAGGGAAGGTCTCAGCTTTTTATACAGCTGTGAACCACAACAAAATGAGAACCTGGATAACATTTTCTGAACTGAAATTTCCTCAAAACTCCATGTTTTAATTGAAGGAGAATAAATCCTATTTCAAGCCTATGAAGCAAGCAATACAGCTACAATAAACTATGGACAGATTGTAAATATCCATGTACACATATCCCTACTTCTTATGGGGCTGAATCAGAAGAAGTCAGCTTTGTGCCACAGACTTTGTAATTACAAATTGGTTGGCTCAGGTAGAGGGACTAGTGATTATGGACTAGGGTTATGAAACTTGGGAAAGTGTTTGCCATGGTATAGTAAAAATAACTGTGATTTACTTTATCAAGTAGTTTCCTCATTTCCTCAAGGAAGAAACACCTGTGTTGTGTCTAATCATGTTGCATTAATTATAAATAAATAATTATGAACATGAGTATCAACTTACAGGGGGTAAATCTTTTATAAGCTGCATTCTTCCTTATCTGGCTGCTGTTTTCTGTTATGCATTCTGGCATCCTGGCTCCATAGTTATTCAGATAAGGTACACAATAATACAATCTTTTGCCTCTCTAAGGTGTATGCTTTAGTTTCCTTACTGGGAAGGCAAGTCCAAGACATTTTGGTATCAAGTCTTATCCTGCTAGGTGCAAGCCAGAGAAAGAAAATGATTCTTGATTCCATAAAGATGGCTTGACTGAAGTCTGCCGTTTGCTCTACATAGTGCAGACTGTTCCATTCAATAGACTTCCCATCCCACAATTCTGGACAAAGTGATGGTAAAAAACCATCACCTAATTCTACATACGACTTTGAATTCAGAGGCAAATCAGATGAATTGACTACTTATAGCAAGTATTACTTTGTTTTCATTTTACAGTGTGGAGGCATTTGTATAACAAACTCTCTTCTAACTAAAAAATAATAATAAATCTGCTGATCTCTCTATAAATACAAATCAAAGTGAAAAATACACTGTCATTCTGCATGACCAGATAAGATCAGCAAAAAAATCTCGTAAAGGGAGTTGATAGGAATTAAATTAGCTGAACAACTTATATTTTTATAAAATACTTCTCCTTCTCTAGAGGTCTAATCAGGAGCAGAATCTGATGTCTCCCTACAGAAAGTTGGAGTGTAATTCAAAAAAGTATAAAAAAAAATCATCTCATTAATTTCTACAAATGAGTCTATACAATTAATATTAGAAAAAAATATCAGAACTTGTTTCTGATTTTCGTCCTGTATTATTTGTGGCAGTTGATGCATATACAGTACCTGTGTGACACTTAAGTATTTAATATTCTCCTCTAAATGATAAATACATACTCCAATTTAAAGTGGATTCTAATAATCTTACTTCCATAATTCACCTTTGAACCTCCCATGTTCCTCTGATGAACTGCTGAACCTGTATAAACTTTTGTACAAAGTATGGCAAGGCAGCAAAAATTGCTCATATTTAATTAATAATTCTGAGTGCAGTATGGGGATGGGTAAAATTAATATTTAGAAATGAAATAATTACTCATCTTTCATATTTCATAGACTCAGTTGTCACAGGTTAGGGATTACTGCAAAATATTTCCATAAATATCTGCTCAGGTGCTTAAAAGAAATGACGGTGGTTGGGGTTTTTTATGTTTTGTTTCCATTACTATTGCTAGGCAGTTAACTGGTAGGGAATGTTTACATTCAACAGAAACAACAGAAGTAGAAGTGAATATTGAAGAAAAGAAATAATGAACTTCTAGAAATTGTGACTACATCTATGTACTAATCAAAACTATCTGGTGGTGAAAGATTTGCTGTCCAAGAACTACATGGAGATTAATTTGAAATAAACACCTTGTGAAAAAATCCAAAGCTGCTGTTATACATGTAAAAAACTCACATTCTTAGGGACGCATTTCAAACAGTAAGAAGCAATCTGTGGTATAAATAGGTTGCTGTGAAATATGCAAATGGAGCTCGAAAACGTTTTTGTGCTGGGGATGATACAATTCTGAGCACTTTCCTTTTTGTCAGGGTGTGAGTTTTCATAGCAATTCAGTGAAGATTCAAAGACACAGACAAGCCTGGTTCAGAAGGAGGGTAAAAAAAGGCACAAAACAATAGGCAGCTGGTGCCTTGAAGTCCAACAGGGTCTTTAGCTTTGTCCTTCACCCTCGTTTCCAGTACAAGGAATTGCAGCATATCTTTGCTTGCCCCTTCTGCTATACTCAGTTATTCATGTTCCCAGCCAAATAATTTATTCATCTGCCAGTTTTTATACTTTTAGCTTTTAGCAAATGTGTACCCCTGGCAAAGAGTTTTAAAAATAAAACCAAAATGACCCTTGTTTAAAGCGGTATCTACAACGTTACATGGAAGACTTTATATACAAGAAAAGGGGCTTAAAATAGGGAGAGATGGTTCTAGGCAAAACATGAAACAGTAGGGTATCTGTGATGTTTACATACAGTTACATATTTCAGGTGGAGGAAAAAAGTGCCTGTGAGAAGGAAATAAAATCATTAGTCATTTGAAGCATGCTTCTCCATCTGGAGAGAAAAAACAGTTATAGAAAAGAGCAACAAGAACAAACAGGCAATGACACTTTAGAGATTAATTTGGTGGGATAAAGGCCCAGCAGCAGAAGAGGGCCAGTGGGTGAAAGAAAAAGAAGATAATAGCACTTCAGATAGACTCTTGGAAAGCATTGGAGAAAAAGACATAGAAATATGATCCTGAAAAGTCCTCTGAACATCATCTAGCTGCTGGATGCAGTACCGCATGCTAACGAGGTTAATCTACATCTGGCTTAGCTACAAAGCCAGAGCAAGGCAGAGTGACCTACCAGGGTGACTATGAGTATAGGATCTGCCTCTCTTGGTGTGCAGCTGTAGTTCTTGCCACAGGACAAATGCAATAAGAGTCCCACTATTGACCTGAGTAAGTGCCTGCATAGATATGAAAATGGTGCTCCTGTAGTATCCCATAACCTGTGCCCACAGACTTCCCAGGCAGGCTGTGGGAGACATACTGTTTTATGCTCATCCCTGCATCTTTGACTTGTCCTGAGTGAAGAAGGTGGGAGCAGTCATCCTGTTCTATCATGCTGGATTACACGTGTTTGGATTCTCTCTCACAGATTTTTCCAGAACTACGAACTGCAGAGAGGTGCACAATGTGGATCATCCGAGGCAGATGCCAGGCAGGAATGGCAGGAAGGGAAAAAGAAACCTATCACTGGGTGCAGGGTTAGGCTCAAGCTTCTGGGCATGAGGCTGCGGGGTCAGGTAGAACATACAAATGACTTGTTAAGGACTAGGCTGGGGAAGCACAGGAACTAGAGATTTGCCAAGGGGACATCTTGTGACATGAATGAAGTTTGAATCTGTGAGCTATGCTCTGTCAGGAGAGGATGTCTGGGCTGCAATTTTTTTAAACTGCCAAGAAGAGTGGTGACACTTTTAAAAACGGTGCTATGTCTGGGAAGCTACAGTAGTGGAGAGTTCCATTTGCTAAGGCTGGTGTAATCAGTCCCAAATTTCCTCATTTCCTTTGGATGTGTGTGATGTGATGATGACTGTGCCTTGCCGTGACTAATTGCTGAGCTACCTCTTGAGGAGTGACCAAGGATAACCAGTCACTCACAGTGCCTCATCCCTGCCCTTGATACCATCTCCCTGCAATGGAGAGGTCCAACCTCCGCAGGATCAGGTTGTCCCTGATGTGTTTCAGCCATGAGTCTGGGGTTCTTTCCCTGAGTTATTACTGTAGTTTGGCTCAGAAAAATTGGAAGCTTCCAAACCTTTTTTTTTATATAGAATGGCGCTAAAGGAGCATCCCAGCACGTGACATGCAGGGACACATGGGCAGAGCTGGAACTGTGAATTTTCCTTTAGTGAGTGGCTTTTGCCTGAGCATCTGTACACAGATGGGTTCTGTGGGAAGAATATATGTGTATATATTATATATAATATATGTGTAAACATGGAGAGCAACCATTTACCTGTTAATTACATAGCAGATTGTTAGGACTAACACTCTACTAAGATGAACATTATTCTGCTCATCACCCCCCAATGCGAACACCTGCCCAGTCCCTGCCACGCAGGCAGCCATCCTTCAGGCAAGGGAATGCTGGTCTCCACTGCTCCTGGGATGGGCTGGTCCTTCACCCTTCTCACTTGCTGTCTTCTGATTCTCCTCTTTCTCTCCTAGGCTTTATCTTTTCATGTTGGTATTTCTTTCCTAACTCTGTTTCTACAACCTTTGAGAAGTCACGGAGATGCAGGGATATCCCTGATGGCTGGAAGAGGGCATAAGCCATACCCACTTAAAAGAAGGGCCCAAAAGAGGATCCGGGAAACTAGAAGCCCATTAGTCTCCCCACTGCTGGAGGTTTTCAAGATGCAACTGAACAGGGTGCCAGCCAATCTTATCTGGGCTACCTTTACCACGAAATCTTAGGGTAGATGAACTTTGGAGATCTGCTAAAAGCAGAGATCGAGACAACTAGTGCTTCCTCACGAGGAGCTCTGTCACAGGAGAGGACGGATCTAAATGATGCAGGCCCTTCCCTCTCCCTCTCAGGGACGTGGTGTGCTCTGCAGCACCGCGCCGCTCACGCCATTAAATTCCTCTGCAGGGACAAGCAGGCCTGAGCCTTTTTGCCTCTGCACAGGACCAGGAGACATTTCTTGCCGAGATGATGCACATGGGGAGACTCATACCTGACATGTAGGTTCTTTTTTCCCCTCCCACCATGCCTGAAGGAGACGGGGGTGCTCCAAGAGCCGTGCCAGGCTGGCCCACGTCCCTCCAGCCCAGCTCCCCTTGTGCCAGGGCCCTGAGGGCACCACCAGGCCTGGCTGATCCCGAGCGGCCCTGGGGCCTCCTGCCGTGAGCAGCCGTAATGGCGGCCAGGTTGGAAGGGGAATATCATTGAACGGAAGAAAGGGTCTGCTGAGAAATACCGACAGAGAAAGGCTGGCCAGCCTGGGGACCAGGCCTGGGAACAAGAAACAGCCTTGAAGAGCACTGCTGGTCCCCTTGAAGTGCCACCAGGGTATCTAGGATCTGGGGATATCCTGAGAAACCACCAGTAAGCACAAAAATGGGGGGCTGTAACAGCAGCTTATCGCCTGAGGAGGTGGAAAAGTCTGCTGTAAATAACAGAGCCTGTCATTATTTTTGAAGTGGGCCCTATGCCAGGCCTCTGGGCTCTCGGCTACCCTGCCCGTGGCCCAGGATGCCATTGCGGCCCGGGCCATCGGCCTCGGCCCCAGCGATGCCGCAGCAGGGATGGACCCCAGCTCCCCGCAGCCCAGCCCAGCCATGGCCACCTTCCCCGAGGGTAGGATTTGGAACAACAGAAACTCCTCCGAATGAGAAAAAAACCCGTAATTCAAGAAAAAAAAGGAAGAAGAAATTAACGGTAACATTCTTACCAGTGATCTTTTAAAGAAATAGTTGGGTGTTTGTTCCGGTTAGTGTATACAGTCTTTTTTCTTCTGCAGTTTGTCAAGATTATTTGAAATGAAAAGCCTGTTTCTCAAGTTCTGTACCTTCCACTTGACTTGTGCATTGCCTGTAAATGTAATCATAGGACTATCTATTCAATCATTCAAGCCATTAAAGACAAAATTAAGTTGCACCAAGCTCAGAGCAGACATGTCCAGGGCTCTATTTGATCCCTCTCCTAGTTTGATGTTCCTTAACAAATGGTAGCTACTACATGACAGTGGTTTTCCAGCACATGTGGGATCTTCCTAATATCTTCATTTAAATGGTTTTCTCAGCCCACTTTTGGAAATTCTATAATTCTGTGTGAAAAAACGGCAGAGGATTACTGAAACCCAAGTGTATACTGACTATTGTTTCCTTTGTATTTAAAATGGATGAGAGGTTATGTAAAGAATTTTGATTGTCACAGTGTATTCCTGACAAATTCACACCAAGTGTTATTAATCTCTTATCTTTATTAATTTACTAGAAATAATCTCATTTATTTGTTCCAGTGTTCTGAAAAGCCAACTGGTCTATACTACTTAAACTCCTAATTTCCAATCTTTTTAAATGTAGGTACTATGGCTAGGAATCGTGCTAAGTAGCTTTAAGCAATTAATAGCATATGGGAGTGTAGTTGCCATAAGTTAGAACAATATTGCCTCTATTTTAACTTCAATTTCAAACTATTTGTCACTACCTTCAGTTATGTTAACAGTTTCATTGCTGTTGATACTCTCAGTGAAGGCTGAAGCTGAGAAGGCATTAGGCACCTGGGGTTTGTATTGTCATTTGCAAAACAACCTTCTGCAGCAATTTCCTCCCAGTGGAGAAAAGCCCTTGCCTCTCTGTGGAGTGGAGGAAACATTTAAGCTTAATTTTCGTACTAATGTGCTCATAAAATGCATTCATATTTATTTTTATGTCACTTGGAAGTTGTTTTAGAAACTATCTAGAGGAAAAGCTTGGGTAAAGAAATACATATAGGTGCTTATTATTTTATCAGGATCTGTTTTCTTGTGCTGTCTCAGGTAGGAAGTCTCAGGTTTTTCTACAACATCTGCCAGCTTCTGCTGCGCCCTGTAGAGGTGAATGGTAACCCTGAGGTAATTTTTAACTTTCTGGGGAACCTGAGGAACTTGGCTTCTTAAGGCAACTGGACCAGAGTTTTATCCCTATGATATAATCTTTGAAATATCTCTACTTTACTTATCCATGAAAACAGCTCAGGGAGAGAAAAAGAGGGGAAAAAAAGAAACTGCTGATCTCTTTTAGCATCAAGAAAGTAATACAACATTCCACTCTCAAATTCTGACCTGGCAGGGCCATGCTGTCAGGACTATATGCTACCTCTATGATCCTCTATAGACTAATGAGTGTGTAATTGTCAGGTTCTTAGAATGACAGAAATAGAATGAAAGAAGATCTCAAACTCAATTAAATCCTTTTCTGCATGACCCATGCTCTCTTTTGTTTTGCCATCATCCTTGCAAGATTGGAATAATTAGATGTCACTGACAGTGTGTAGGAGTTCGACAGATGAAATAGCTCACTTGAGAAGGTGAGTTTGTCCAAGACTAGGAGCAAAATTGGGACTGGAGTCTTACACAGAAGAAAAAGAGTACATGGCAATCAAAGGCTATGTGGCAATTTCCTGTATTTCTTGCTCTAGTGCAAATCATGAGCAACTTCACAGACATTGACTGATACGTGTTTGTTTCTGGGTTTTTGTGTGTGTGGGTTTTGGTGTTGTTTTTTGGTTTGTTTTTGGTTGGTTTGGTTTGTTGTTTTTTTTTTTTTTAATATATCTTCCTTTATATTCATGGAGTCTGATGTATAAACACCTAGGATTAGATTAAGATCAGATTTTCAGCTAGTACAGTGCCATATGGCTCATCCTGATGTTTGTGAGGACCTAGCTCTCACTGTAAACACAGCAAGCAGCCCTTTTTTGAGAGTATTAATTCATGTGTGGCTAGCCTTTCTCCTTGCTATCTTAGAATCAGATACCAACACTTAGAAGATAAAAGCAAAATCTAATGTCTGTACCATATACCGTTTTTTGTTGTATGACCTGCTGTGAACTGTATCTACATTTCTCACAGTCTTTATCTTTTCATTAGCTTTTGTCAAGCCTGATCTCACCAGGAACTTATTTTGTAACATGAGTTCAACTGAGCATTTCAGGGATCTTTGATGCGTTGCAAGATGGGTATTTATTTAACAGGATAAAAAGGAAATCCTAGCCTAAAGTCAATCTCATACCAAGCCCTTTTGATTTTGGTTAGCAAAGCTAGAATCAATCACTGCAGTAAAGCTTTCAGTTTACATTTTCCTTCTCTCTGCTGTGCCATTTACTACTGACTTGACTGCACATTTGGTACAGAGCAGCATTTAGTGAGGAAGAGGCAGAGCACTGAGCCATGGACAAATTATATCACATTCGTTCTGTTCGTTGGGCTTGTTTTGTAGGGCTTTTTCCTTCTAGTTGCTCATGTTCCATTAGTGATGTAAATCTTTTCGTTCTGTCATAAATCTATTAATACCTAGGGAAACCTACTGTCTAAATAATTTCTGAGTAGATCCAGTCAGGGAAATTTTAGGGTGAAATTTAACAAGATGGGGATGATTGTTAGTCCTCCCAGTAAATCCAGAGATGTACCAAACTTCGCCACCAGCATTACATGCAATAACACATCAGGTGCTGCCATATGATCGTACACACTGATGCAGAGATCAATGAAAAGCATTGTGCCTTCCTTTTCTTTTTTTGTTACTTTTAAAGTAATATTTCTGAAAAATTTGGTGACCTTAGTGTGATCCATGAATCATGACTGCTGATCTGCATCATCAGGTGGAGCTGTGACCTATAATTTGAGAGCTTTCCCAGAACTGGAAGAAATTCTTTGTTGTAGGGTCGTTGTAGGAAAGGGGCTGAGGTATGACAGGTGCTTACAGCTGACTGTTGGTTATATATTCTAAACTGATGAAGACCACAAAGTTCTTATTTCATATCCTTAGCTGAAGGTCAGCGTGTTTATTTCTGATGGCGGTGGTAGGAATGGGTGAATGTTTTCAGTCCTTTAGCCACCAGTCTTTCCTATAGACTCATTAGTTTTCAAACTAAGGTCAGTGACTTAAAAGAAAAGAATAATGGAAAACATGTTTAAGCTACTTTCCCAGAATGTACTATAGAAAAGTACATTTTGACACCGATGAAAGGCACATCAGCAGAAAAAGTTTGCCAAGAGTTTATTTCTCAAAATAAAAACAATAAATAAATAAATAAAACCCAAAACATCAGTGGGAACACAGATGGAGTAAAAATGATGTTTTAGAGGGAAAACACAATTATTAAAAAAAAAATTCCTTTATTATTATTTTCATTATCTTGATTTTTATGCCAACATTTTACTTCCATGGGAGGAAAATTAACGTGTAAAGATTTTAGGGAGAAAAAATGACAGATCATAAAGTTATGACCTCTGAACTTCTCACAGATAAAGATTGCACATCTGGGTTAGAGTCTATGAATGTCCCAGGCTGAAATTCAACAGGGAGAGAAAACGTTAATAGGAAAAGAAATCAAGGAGCAGCTAAGGGAACTTGATGCTCCCCTTAAAATCACTTCAGCAGAGGATGATCTGGCTTACCACTGAAAGTGCTTTTCTTTTCGGAATGGGATGGTGAGAAGTCTAATGTAGGTAGGAGTTAAAGTTAAGTGCGTGAATCAGACAGGAAAAGTTTCCCTTAATCTGGTTGAATGATTATTGTAGGCTTTTTGATTCACAGAAAAAACCCCAGTATTTCAACTCTTTGCTCCAGTTTGGGATGGATGGGAAAGAAACCTTAACATTTTGAAGAGCAGTGGACAAAAAAATATGAAAGTAGTAGATACACACACTCACACAAAAAAAACCCCCCACACCCAAAACCCAAACAGGGGAGAAAAGTATACGAAAGTATACAAAAAAAGAGTAACCAAAATCCACAAGAACTTTGTGAGACCTTTAGATGTGAATATATTCACAGTCATATAAGATCTCAAAACATTCAGGATGTTCTGAAGACAAAAATGTCTTGATTTCAGATTATTGAGCTATGACATTTTATATATTAATCAGCTGCTTAGAGAACTTTTCATCAGTTTTCCTAGCTGTGCTGAGTTTGCACTTCAAAGTTATAAGCTCTTTTTGCTTTAAAGGAATTTAGTAGAGCTACAAGGTGTGGATGGTCTGAATTTGGAAGACTGAAGTTCTGTAATTATCCAGAAAAAAGATCAAGACCAGATTTTCTCCAGTGATGGTGCGATGTACTGGCCTTTCAAGCAGAGAGGAAAAATTGCTGCACAAGATAATGAGAACAGCAGCTAGATCTTGAATCAGTGACATCTTTTCTGCTGCTGGTATGTCACACAGAAATATGAGGTGAAACCACATAAATGGGATATGAAAGTAAGCATCCCCTTCACACAAAGAGCAGCTCCATGGTTATGCCCATTTTCCAACCACAGTGCCTCTCCATCTTTACCCCGCCTTCCTGAGATGAGAGGCAGGCTTAAGAATGACACTGAGAAATGTGGAGCACACGTCTGGTGGCAATCTAGTGTGATTAGAGTCTGGTTTTGTGAGTGTGAGGTTGCAAGTACAAAGGATGTGAGGTTTTTAAAACAAGAAGTTATTTATCTGTCAACCTGAGGCAGTCGTTCTGTGATAGCCAAAAAGAAAGACTGTTCAGAGGCCAGTCATTTGGGCTTTTTTTATATAAAAAGAAAAGGCCTTGCCTGTCCCATGTTGGCTTGATGACAATTTTGTGCCTTTCAGATGATTTGCGAAAAGTTTTGTGGAATGAAAACCATCAGCTAGGCAGCAATGTTTCAAGGGCTGTGCCTGGCAGGCAGGATAATCCCAAGACTTTTTTTTCTGTTCTGTCTTCTTGCTAGGGTTGTTTCAGGGCTGTAAACAAGAAAAGTGATCAAAACCTCCATTATTGCCTATGAACCCTACCAGCTGTACGGTAGCATATTTTCAAGCATTAAGTTAAAAATGAACTATTACTATTGTGTGATTATTGTGAACTATTACTATGCTACTCTTGCTATCATTCTTTTTGAATTATTTGCATGTGGGGTCCAGAAAAGACTCTCAGAGCATTAGGAACAAGTATATCAGGATCTTGACAGATAAAACTGGTAAGGTAGAAACTGCTATTACTCCAGGGACAGCCTCATACGAAAGACTGAGGTAAACCCAGGGACATCTGGATCACTGGTTCACATGGAAATGTAAGAACAAAAACACTTGTCAAACGTTATTCAGAAGTTGCCTTTAATAAAGGGTATTGTACAAATATAGAACTAAGACTGTCAGTATTGCACAGTGTCACACAGTACTCCAAGAATATAGTTTGGAATTATTAAAATGGCATATAATTTTTTTCTCTACTTTGGTAGTAGCAAAACTGCTTGTCATGCATGCTTCCCCGCTTACGCAATACAGTTACAGCCATGTATCTTCATAGCATCCCATTTCTTTCCCTCTACTATTCAAACCTTGATTCTACCCAGGCTCCCAGTATCCTGCAAGTGTTCTTGCTTGTACAGATGCAACCCCAGCTCCTGTATGTACTCAGGTACATTCTAGAGCTGCATGGGAGAATTGCATAGCTGCTCAAGCACATGACTGCCTTGCTTATTTGAGAGTGTAAGCTGCAACTCCTCATCTGAAAAAATGATGACAGATCTTATAGCTTTTATTGTGTAACTTTGGCTTTGAAAGCAAAAGCCATGAAAACCTGACAAAGGGAGCTGCTGTAATTTCACCCCATGTTCTTTGTAGAGAGCTGGCAAATTACTTAATGGTATCTTGTGGACAAGAACATAAAAACTTCTACAAATATTATGTTTTTAAGGACAAAGGAGAAGAGGTGGTGATATAAGAGCATCGAGGGGGTGGTATAAAATCATCTGACCTCTCAAATACAAAAACATTGTTTATACTGTAGTACAGTATGTAACAGTAGCATATTTTACAAAGTTACAAATACATTTCTAAAATATTCCTCATTGTAACCGGGTAGTTAGTTAGTGGGTTTTCTTCCCCTTAAATATTTTGTACAATGTTTTCTTTTACTAAGACCGTTATTGGAAATAGAACTGCTTTTTCTGTGTAACTTTATGTGATGCCAGGGGAAATTTGTACTTAATTTACTTATACTAAATATAATGAGTGTGTCCCTAAGTTTATTTATAAAGCTGCAAATGGTTGGCCAGAAACTTAGGGATTCTTACAGCTAAGCGTTTAATAACAAGGGCCTTGTTCGAATCCACAACCTCTCAAATGCTTGTCTTTACAATGTTTTACAGTAGCTTTCATCCTGGTATGTAAATTTGATGCCCACTTCAACTATTCTACATTTCCCTGTGTTCTTCTGTATGCTGATTTTTCTGTATGTGGGGGAGGCAGCTGACTTTTAAAAGTAAGTGTATGCAGATGAATGACGTACTCCTGAAGACTTTTCTTTATCCTCATACAGTAAAGAATTTAGGCAGTCTCTAACTTATGCATGATATACTTCAGGTGGTTTTGAAGGACTGATGTTTTTGGGTCTGGATTGTTCTCAATGATATTTACTTTGTTTCGATAAGACGTGGCCTGCATTTCTGCCAACACCACAAAGCAAACTGATATTTCCTAGATTTGCCAGAAGGGATTGGGGAAGGCAAGAATTTAGTCGTGTATTTCAAACAAACTGTTTATAATGTTTCTGTAAAAATTAGATGCAGCAAACCATCAAATGACAGTAAAGGTTTCATTTTAGTAATTTACAGCATGAAGAGTTTAAAAAAAAACCACCCACAATCAAAAAAAAAAAAAAAGGTGTCATGTTGTCATGTATGCACTAGAGGGCAATGCAAGAATTACAGTTTTGACAGAATATTCTGATATTTCTTTCCCTCTGTCCTTCCATGCAACTTTCTTGTGAACTTTTATAAGATACAGAAAACACATATTAATTTAAAATATGCCTGAGTGGGACTGTTTTAAAAACAGGTGGAATGTACCTGTTTGTTAATAGATATGAATGGCTGGCAGCTCTGATCCTGCTTCACGGCGTAGCTTGTGTAATGAATTTTGCAGGTAAAAAAAGAACATGTACTAAACTCTTTCATTTGCTTTGATACCTTAGGGAGGAAAGAGAAATAATTCAGAATGTTTGTGAATAAGCTGGAGGTACATTAGTTTACATTTAAATGAAAATACCTAGTGTATAAGAAATAAGGACACTTTCAAGCTGTTGTACGCATCTAGCCTGAAATGTCAAGCAGAGATTAGTATTTATGTTAATCAAGGTAAATGGGTTGCCTGGCCGATTTGTTGATGCTGTTCACTTGTGCTTTCAGCACTTAGATGCCTGGAAACCTCAGAGTAATGACTAATACCTGAGCTAGTTACTGTTGGCACATGAGCTCTTGAGGATGCGTATGACTGAAGGGCAGCTAGATCCCTTCTGACCTTGGGCAATCTACTAGAGAGATTAAGAGAACCTGGAGAAGCATGACAATGTGACACTTCTCTACCCTGCCCCTCAGCACCGTACCCCCCGAAATCTGCTTGCAAAGCTTAAAAGAATAAATTTATAAACATAAGGCACCAGAAATAAAAACATCCTTTCGTTCTGTTTCCTGCAGTGACAAGAGATGTATATTCTAGATTGTAGTCAGAGCTGCCTTGGAGATAAATCGTCTGATTTCAGCATCTCAGCAGTAGATAATAGATTCCCCTCAGAACCACATAATTAAAAAATGACATTTCTGCTATAGTGTGCCAGCTCGGCACTGCCGTTGCCCTAGGATTCTGAGGACACAGGAGCCCTGCAGGGCACAACAAAACAAATCTTACGTTATTCAGGGGCACAATGTAAGGTCGTGTTAACAAAGATAAAGATCTTGGGGGGGCTGGGGGAGGATATTTCTTCCCCTCATTCTTTCAAAAGGGACAAGACTGAGAATAACTTATTAAAAAGTACACCAGATGAGAGAAAGCATATGCAGAGTGACAGTAGAAATTAAGATCTCAATTTCCATTACAGTTTAGAGAGCAAGGATCTGGCATGAATCCGAAACACACTCAAGTGAGGGGCTTTTCCCAATATGACAGTCTTCTGGTTGTGAATAGTGTCTACCTTTGCTGTCCTTCAACTCTCACAAAGCAATTTTCTTGTAGCTAAGCTTAGTTGTTTTTAACACTCATAACAAGCAAAATTCTCCATGAATATGATTCGTTCTGTGTATATTAGCATTGCCTGAATGTATTTGGTCCAGCAGCCTCCTGGTAAGAGCAAGGGAGGAAGTTTCGGCCTTTGGTGCTGTCTGGCATCTAGCTTCTCAGATTCACACTGCTCACATGGGTTTCTGGCGTTAAAAATCTAGGATATGTTCTTCTAACTTGGGCAAGATGCTTAATCAGGACAACTCTATGAATGATGAAAGGCTTGCCATACAGCA
This sequence comes from Ibycter americanus, assembly GCA_035590275.1. Taxonomy (NCBI): domain Eukaryota; kingdom Metazoa; phylum Chordata; class Aves; order Falconiformes; family Falconidae; genus Ibycter; species Ibycter americanus. Next base: position 68,536,961 of record JAVJGI010000063.1, read on the forward strand.
AGGCACACTCAATGAGAGCTCTCAGAGAATGCATGTCCTGTGTATGCAATGTGCTGGGGATCTAAGCAGGCTTGGGACCCCGAAGTACAGTCACAAGGCAAAACTGTCTTTGACTCCAGTGTTTTGCTTGAGTAACTTTAGAGCTAACAAACAAAAAATCCTATTGATGATCACAGCTTTTTGTACCTGCTTTGTACACTTTAAACTTTTTGTCCTCTAACAAAGCCTGTTCTGCATCTCTTCAATGGCATTTAAAATTAAAAGAAGCAGAGAACAAGGAAATCTCCTTTGTGACTTTGTCATTGTTAATTCAAATGCTGGTAATAATTTGCATTCACTACTTGAGCATATCGCTATCAAGAGCAGCTAGATTGTCAACAGTGTTATTATTTTTACTATTGCATCTGTCTAGAACTCCTCATCTTGAGAAATTATACCAGGTACATCCACTTGATTGCCTAATGAAAGGTCTGACTCTGGTTTCTCTTCTGTATCTGAGGAACGCTTCTTTTGTGTGCAGCCCCACTGGGAGTCTTTCCTGAATAAAAGCAGCAGAGGGGAGACAATTGCGATGTAACTGGTTTATAGTGTGCAGACTATGAGCAACAGTTCATATCCCTATGAATTATAGTCTCTGCTGGGTCTGAAATTAGCCATTACTGAGGCAAATACAGCAGCAATAAAATGTTCCAGATTTTCAGTGGTGTTCTAAGTGAGTAGCTGTTTTATATAGGTTGATTGCTAAGCCCACTGTTCAGAACAAGGGATGGGGATTTGCTTTATCCACTGGAAATTCAAATGAGTAATTTTAAGTAGGCAAAAAATAATGACTCCAATTTGAGTAGAAGCCAGGTCCTCTATCATTATGATATTTAGAAATTGGATTTTTCAGTAGTAGAACACAGAAAGGTCCACTTAACCATGAAGTGAAAACTACAAGGCTAAGTTTTTGATGCTACCTTGGGTGACTGCAACATTACCAAACCATTGCCCTGAAACAGGGCAGGCTTGTGAACACTATAATTGCAGAAAGCAAAGGGAGCTAGTGAAGAGAGGGCTGGGAGGAGATGATGGTAAATACTAGAAGTGTTTATCAATTCTAGTGCAAATAATAGAACAGTACTGGGGTCCTAAGGAGCAGATTGGTGAAAAAACGGAGATGGGAAGATGGGTATAGAAAGCAGAGCTTTCAAAAAAGCCAGGAACTTCAGGTAGTAATAGAAAAGCTTGAGAATTCATTGAGGGAACTCTTTACTCCCACACCTGCCACTTGTGATTTCTAACAGAGATAAGGGGGAAAAAGTCTTTGCACGAGAGAAAGATAGATGTGCTGGAGCCGATCAGGAATGTGTCAGAAGAAGAAAGCTAATCAATTACAATTAATGACAGGGAGATGTAAAAGCTTTAAAGCCTCCTGGGAGCTCTCTCAGGGCTGAAAGCATCAGAAAAGTACAACTTCCATCCAGATAGCAATGAAAGAAAACTTGCTGCAGACCTGTGGGCTGGATCAGGTTAAATCATAAATACTGACAACTAGGGAGAACATAGAAAAGTTTTTTGCTGCAGATCAGCTGTCCGGCTGATCAATGTAACTTAAAAATATAACATTGCCAAACAACTACTTGTGTGCCTTGCTGTCACTGCTAGATTCAAAGAGGGATGGCAAATCACAACTCAAAACCAAAGTGAATCATCCCTTCAGTGCAGTTCCGTAAGCCCTCCATTGCCTCTTTCCTCCCAGCACAAAAATACTTCGTCACACAGGCGAAGGCTCTCTAATAGCTCAGCCTTGTCTGGTATTTTTGAGGGATGCAATCTAGGATGAAATCAATGGTTGTTGTGACATATGCAGCAGGTATTCATTAAGAATTTACCCAGTTTAAATGAACCCCTGGTATGTCAGAAGGTAGGGAAGCTGGTTCAGCAATATTTTAAGTGACAGCTCATGAAAGGTTATACAACACTCTTCTGAAAAGTTGCCCCAGAGTTACCACTGTCACGATCCTTTTCAGTTGTTAAATTTTCAGAGAGATAAAACTACATGATGTGCATGGGCTTCACTGTCCTATAAATGCAAGAACTTCGTCATTGTGCGTAGTTACTTGAGTTAGTCAAAGCAGTGATTCACATATTTCAGGTATATACCTACATACACAATTAAGTAGAAACTATTCTCGCATGCACTGAAACTCATAATGGCAGCACTGATCTCCTTGAATTCACCTGTGTCATTGGTGAACAGCAACTCCAGCCTCCTAACATTTCTGCATACGTTTTGCTCTGCTTCTCTCTTTCAGTTGTACCACGGCTGATTTGCTAAAATTTTTCAGTGGGAGAACACTGCCTCTGAAACCTGAAATTGCTTTGGTGCTGAGCACTTTTGGACTGGTCTTTGCAGAGCTGCTATGTATTTCTATCTTTATTGTGTTTAAAACAATCTACAGCTCTCAGCTAAGAGGCATTTACCAATTACTAAATCCCACTGCCCACTCGGTGGTAAAGGAAAACAGTAAAATCACAGTCTGCCAATAAATAGTAGTCCCATTTATAAATATAAGTCACCATGGCTACTGACTTTCAGTGTGAGTACAGAGAAGCATTTATATGTTTCTTAACAACAATTTTATTTGAGACTGAGCGATATTTCTTCAAGTAAATCACTGGCAACTGGGAAGAATACCCCCTAAATTAATGGTCACATTTCTATTCCCCTTTCTTGTGTAACAAAATTCTAACCATGATGCCAAATCAAGCTCTTCTCTGGCTCATTTATATGGACAGCTTCTGCTCTGATGACAACAAAATTAAAAGGCTGTAGCATATTGTGACTGGTCTTCCCTTGGCTGAACCTTGCTAAGAAACCGTCACCCGCACTTTCAGAAAAATGTACAGGGCCATGGTTCGTGTTGTCCTTATAGTCTCTGTCTCTGGAAAAAGACCTAATCACAGTCCATAAACATAGCTCAGTTCAACTGTATCAGTGCTGGTAACACCCTGCATTTTCAGATGAGAAACTGTCTAGTAATTGCAGATGTTCGTCTAAGAGCACATGGTGTACTTGATGATGTATAAACAGATGATCAGGAACAAGCAATAGCAACAGTACGTGTGAGGCTGACAAAAGGTGTATCACAAAAGCATATGAATTGAGCTAGAAAAAGGAACAGAGAAGAACAAAGTACTACAAGATGTAGCCAAAAGAGAGATAAAAGAATTCCTCCCATCTGCATAGTCCCAGAGAAGAAAAAAGAAAGAAAAAAACGTTGGGCAAGGGGAAGGTAGAAGGGGGATAGAACTTTGGTGAGCTGGATAATAAAAATTACAAAATAAATTCTGGTAAAAAGGGAAAAAAAATGTGACAAATTAGAATGCTGAGAAAGAAGCCAGTAAAGTAACCTAAATTTTGCACACAGCATGCTATACTGAATAGACAAGAAACTGGTCTGTGATCCTTTCTGCATCCTACTGTTTGAGACCTAACTGCTTAACTGTATGACATGATACAGCTAAAAAGGATTTTCTTCCACATACTCCTGGGTGGTGTTATGACTGTCGTCACTACGCTGCATAGCCGCAACACACAAATCCTCTTATTTATTAAGATTACAGAGTAATTTAGTTCTCAAAATACACCTTGTATATCTTTGTCCTATGCTTCCCTGCATTCCCGAAGCGATGTGAAGCTCATTGGGTAGAAAGAGATAGCAGGTTTGTGGCAATGGCACTGGATCTTCTTGCTAGATCATAACTTCCCAGAACGCCTGATCACAGAGTCAATAGAAAATGTTACAGAATATCAACGTATATTGAGATGCTATGAACCAGGAGATAGAATATGAAGACAAGCTAGTAGTGTCAGGTACTGAACTCTGGACAAGACCTGTGTTTTCTTTTGGGGTTTTTTTTTTTTGTTGTTGTTGTTGGGGTTTTTTGGTGTTTTGTTTTTTTTTTTTAAGGTAAGCAAGTTTATTTGTGGTGAGAAAAGAAAAATACCTGAAGCCCTAAGGCTAATTGCTAGTTACAAAGTGCAGTCTACTTCCCTCACCATACAGAGAGACACTTCAAATTTATTAGTTTTTGTGTTGCTTTAGGGGCAGGCTTGTGAAAGGGGCAAGAGCTTGAAATAATTCATTTAATGGACCCTCAGTCATTTAACCAGCTAGGTCACGTGGAAGCAGTGTTCTGATTAAAGGGGAGCTGCTGATACAATGAATGACTTCAATGAAAGCCAGATAGAAATGGCTGGGGGCGGGTGGAGGGGGGCGGAGAGGAAAGATGAAGGTAGGAGGTAAGATCACTGCAATGCGGACTAGAAAAGGTGACAGACCAATCTATCATGGCCTGTAAAGGTAGAAGGACTGTCTGGGAGAAGACTGTGAAGCAGTATAACATGACTAACAAGACTGTAACCATTCATGTATTTATTGATTGAACTATATCCACAAATAACATTACGGATAACTCCCCCAAGAGATGACAGGTCTTCTGCATCAATAACAACATACTGCATTTCTTTTGATAGACTACAAAGGTCCCTTTCTCACTCAACTGGAATATTCATTCCTATGTGGAAAACAACCCCGTAACATGGAAAATCACTAGCTTTCCCTGTTTTCCAGTCTCATCTTTTCCCCCTTTTTCTGGTATGATCTGCAATGCTTAACAAGAAGTCAGGGTAAGGACACCTGAGTGAAATTCCAGGGGGTGGTTCAGAGTCTCTGCTTGCTATTGCCTAGCATGCCACATCAGAACCATATCCAGCAAAGAACATAGAACCAACATCTTTCTGCTACAGGAGCCTACCTGACTCTCCACTGTCAGTACTGGCTTTATGACTCACAGCCAAACAGTTAGGGTTTCATGTACCATGGGACATATATCACTCCTTCCCTTCCTCTTGCTCTTTCTTTATGAATACACAGACGCACGTATATACTTGTGCATGTTGACACGTTTCTTTCCACACATGCACAGGTGTATATATATGTTCCATGTATGTATCTCTTTGCTTTTATGCTTTTGGTTCTCTATTATCTATTTCACTGAGTTTACACAATTAAATTAGTCACCTGCATTTCTGTTAGTACTCATTCAGTAACACACAAATTCTACATTTTGATTTGTAGCCTGCCAGAGAGGTTAAACTTACTACTGCTTGTTTCACTTAGTTTCAGAAAATACTTGTTCTTTCTTCTGGCTCTTACTAAGCTATAGGAGGCAAAAAGAATGCAGCAGAATACGGACCTATGGAAGCTATTGTTTCCTGAAATAACCTTTTTAGAAACCTAGCAGAGTGACCTTTAAAAAAAACAAAAGTCATTTAGGTAAATAACATCTTTTGAAAAATGTAAGTGAGATTTCTGTGTCCTATGATTTTGCTTTGTTTACATTTTTAGTAAGTACAAAATAACACAGCTTTGATATTTTTTTGTGAAATTAATCCATCTGCAGAGTCTGACCTAGAACTTGAGCAGTCCTGTATTCACTGCTGCTAACAGCAAACTGGGGGAGAAAACAACAGGTCATTTGTGAACATCCTGCTTGTGCATTTTCTATATGTTACAAAACCCACATGTACTTTTCACAGCACTCTATATATAATCTTGCAAATTCAACGTTAACCAAAGTAAGATTGTATAGTGACCTCTGTCAGATCAAGGATCTCCTGCATTCAGGTTATTTATGAGTATAGCAGAGTTGGAACATATATATGTCTCAGTATTTGCATGTTGAAGGAATGTGAGGCACAGAAAGTTGTAAAGCTGTCTACTGTTGTCCATCTTAGAGTAAAACTCCCCCAACAAATAGAATAACCTTGAGCTTTCAGCATCATCTTAGTTGTTGTTTCTATATGTAATTATGTTCAGAATGGAGATCAATCTATTTAAAGAACAAAAACCATAATGTAGAATCCAGACAGAAGGGATTTTTTCAGGTTGTGTCACACTGGAGGCAAGTTAAAACCATCTGTGGGTTTTTAGGTTTTGTGCCGCAACTCTCTGTTAATTGCATTCTCAATGGGAGGTGATAGAGTTGCTCCCATTCCTTTATACACTTCTGTCCTTCATCCACATCCCAGCTGCATTTAGACTCAGCTATATTTAGTAAGCAACTGTATTTAGTTTTCTTCTTCACCTATTTTTACTGCAGTAAGTGATTTGGCAGTTTCAGGCCTTCCTTTCTCCAGGCAGCTGGATGCTACTTCAAATGCAGAGACTGTACTTGAATGGATCAGATAGGGCTTTTAAGAACTTGATAAAGCTGTCATTCTTCATGCAAATGAGCATTTCTCTATTACTGACATGCTAGGTTTTGTCTATATTTGCAGAGAAAATGCCAGGGTGTAGAGCAGATGACTGGGTTACAAATGAGGAGTCCACCCCGCCCCCCTCCCCCCAAAAAAGAAAGAGAAAAGAAAAAAAGAGACACAGAAACAAAATAGCTTGGCATTACAGCAACTTCATCTTTCCTACCCACAAGGATATCTCTGCTAGCTAGGGGTGATATGTTATTTTAGTTACCTTTTGACACATCACCCCAAAGGCAAGATGGGGATCTCAGTACATGAATGGAAATAGGGAGCAAATTCATTGAACTTGGTAGTTGCACACACCAGTGTAAAACCTATCAGCATGAGAATTGAAGGAAGAGCTAGGGAACCATTCTGATTCTGCTGTAGCCCTACAGATTTCACTGGTGACTCATGGCTTACCATGACATCAGTGAGAGGAGGAGCGAGCTCTGGATTTATTAAACAGATTTGGAGAGAAACGTTATCTAAGGAGAAATGGGCATTCACAAAGCTGATCCTGCTCTTTTGCTCAATGAGTAAAAGCTGCTGTTTGTCTCTCAGCCTTTTTAGGCGATGTACTGTATTGACTTCAATGCAGAAGAAACCATAACCAGCAAGTCTGTGCGTTCAGATGCCCTGAGACTCGCAGGAGCTAAGTTGTGAAGCTGGTTAAGGCACTCAGTCTGTTAGTGATCATTGCAAGTCCATCTATTTCACATCATAGTTGAAGTATAAAAATGTACCTAATGCAGTTGTAACTCACTCTAATGGTTGTGCCCCAAAAGCAGTAATAGAGAGAACATATAAAATACTAAACAATGCTTATTTTTACATAAATGAAATGCAATCCTTGAAAAGAATTGCACCATAAATCCCATGTACTAAAAATGGAACGTTGTTGAATTTAAGGATATATGTGTCCTTGTGCCCTGATGCCATCTAAATGTCTCTTTATGCAGCAGTTCCCCTTGATAGATCCTTAGGGGATCAAGTTTCAGATTAAATGTTGGATAATCCAGCTACAAAAGGGAACAAGTGAAGAAAAGCAATCTGAAACTGTTGGTGTGTGTCAGCAATGTTGTGTGAACTTCATGGAAGTGGTCTGAAATAGAAGCTGGACCAGCTCCTAACTCCCTTCATTGCAAGAGAGCTGGGAGGTGGTTCCAAGCCACTGTCCATCCCTACTGAGTCACAGCTACTGCTGCTGATGTTACCTGAATAAACTCATTTTATGTAATCATCAACTACAAAATGTATTGATACAATCAGAATAGAAAAAAACCAATTCCTGAATATTTAATATACCTGCTTCTCAGAATAGTGTTTTTTCTGGAGATAATGATGAGGCAGTTATAGACCATACAATATGTTGGCAACTTTTAGGTTTTCTGGGTCATTTCACAGAACAGACAGTCACGATATATTGCTTAAGAAGAGTTGTGCCCAGGAGACTTGTTTCTTTTTAAGGTGTTGAGAACCTTCTGTTATTGATGAGGGATAAGATTGGTATTGCATCAAAGATAAGGGCCAGTGTACAATATCTACAGATAAGTCATGTTTCTGAGGAAGTTTTAAGGTGTTGAAGTGAATTAAGATAATTTTAGACAGTTGCTGTTCTCGTTATTTCAAAATAATGTTTTTTTGCACTATAGGAGTAAGAGAACTCCACTGACTTCCTAGTGTGCCCATTGTCATACAAACTCATAGCACAGGTACAGTTCCTCTCCTTGGGTCTTGCAGATTAAATGGTCAAAACAGATGCACACATATAGACACATGCAGAAGAATTCAAAACCCCAGAAACAGTCAAAGAGGACTTAGGATGGTTTAGGAAGAGAGGTAAAAAATAAAAGGTATCCACAAACTGCTCTTGAAGGACTGTAGGATAATTTTCAGCTGAACTTCTGTGTGCACTGCCTGGTGGGAGATAATACTTCCTGACCCCTGCTGACAATCATTGAACTTGTGGAGCACAAAGATAGACATTGTCATTTCTGTCTTCCCTAGCAAAAATGGAGAGACTCTTCTTTTGGCTGAAGATGTCTCTTCCAGCCTGAAACGCAGCTAGACCTCTGCCCTGGTAAAGAACCAATCGATCGACTAAAAATACAGTATTCTGACATGAAAATGTTCCCTGCTGAGCAGATTTCATGGTAGACTATTGAGATAATAGAGGAGAGGAAAGGACAAACTGTTCTTTAAGACAACAAAATCATTTCAGTTCATGCTTTAATTTCAAGTAATTTTATAACCATATGAAGTGCTGTCATTTCTCAAATTCTTTTCATCTAGTTCACTGATTACATTTTGCCTGGTATGAAGAGGATCTCACATTAAATTCCTTACTCTTCAATTGATACAACACATCTTGCCTCTCGCGCTTTTTTCTCGTCTCTCTGCTGAGATTGGTTCACACAATCATAACAAAAAAGTAATCAACACACACTTGAGAGAGTGTAAGTATGTCAAAGAAGGTAAATTGAAGCACTAAATCAGGAGACAACAGTGGATGAAAAGAGAATTTAAGACCTTCTATATAGTGCTGGAAGATGTGGGGAGGAAGCATTTATGGAATTAACCTGCCATGCTATGGGTGATCCTGAACTCTACAGCTTTTCATACTTTGGTGTGTGCCTACCCCATAATTATGGTGGGAAGGAGAAGGATTGCTCTTTATGAACAGTTAAAATAAAAACAATTATTAAACTGTGCATATTTTTCTTCTTGTTATGCATTCAATGAGCAAACACTGGTTTATCTCCTGCTCACCTTCTTTCTTTCTCTCTTCTTTTGCTAAAAGGAATTAAAAATCTTTTGTGCTACATGGAGAGATGGGAAGCTTAATTACAGTGCTTCTAAAGTGCTTTGAGATCCTGAATTGAAAGATGTTATTGTACCATGGCAAAAAAAGAGATTTCTTTTTGTCTCCCTTTTCTTCCCACTGCTTTACAAAGCCTCTTTTGTACTCGTGACTTCATTTCACCACCTGCTTAGATGGGGGATGGGCTTCTTATTACACTAGCCCATAAAGTAGAATATAATCTGCTGCAAAAGATTAGCATTAGAGATAGCTTTGTAACATATAGTCAGAATAAGAGCTGTATTCTTTCATCTTGAATAATTTCACACTGCATGTAAGCTTCTTAATATGAACTTCTGGAGCTTCTGGAACCTAAATAACTTTTCTGGTGGGCTGCTGAAGTATCTCACATATATGAGATATTGACTGATCAAAATGTTGGCTCCATGTGTTTGGAGATGATAGGCTCCAACATCAGTGCTAGGCTGGAAATCTATGAAATAAAGCCAAGTCTTTGGATCTTAATGTGATCCATCACCTCTGAAATGTGTACATGAAGATTTAGATGTGACCAAGGTCAAGGGAGGCCAGTGTCACCAGCTAAGTAGAAAGTTTACCTTCTCCTCCCAAAACCACAAGTACTTTGTTGCTCTATTGGCTTTTAAAAGAATTTCTGGTGTTGAGAAGGCTGATGGTTCAGAGATCAGATACAAAATTATTAAATTATTTTTTAATTTAGAAGAGGTGTAATTGAACCACAAGCTTATATTGTTACCTCTCTCTCCTGCAAAAACAGGTAGGTCATTTTCCTAAAATACATCAGATCTGTGTATCCAAACATCCCCCTGACATATAGATATATAGTCCTTTGAATGTTTATAGAAGAGTCCTTCCTTTCCTCTTCAAAATAAAGGATGTTTCATTAGCTAGTCAGGACATGAGAGATGCAGAGTTCTTGTGATAAGTTTCCCTTCACAGGAGGGTGATATCTTCCATGTTGGACAACATATCAGTTGCCATAGATAGTTACAGAAAAATGCATGAGCCTTTCCTGCTGAAAAAAACCCTGTGTGCGGTGTTAAAACACTTCTGACCTCCCATCCCACCCACAGAGTGGGGGGTCCATAACACATCTATACCAGGGCGTTGGAACACCATCCTTCAGAAGGGACAGGGAGAGAATAAAATAACTGCCGTATAGTCTTACGTCAGTCCATCCCCAGTGGAAAATGTGCATTCATCATTTGCAATTTCTAATCATTTGCAGTAAGCCCAGCTGCCTCCAAGCTTGAGCTGTATGTAGTCAGGTGCTGCAATGTTTCTCTCCCTTTACATAGATCCCTTCTGTCTTGCTAAATCTTCTTCACAGTCCTTCAGCACACGAGAGGGTGGCAGCAGCAGCCACTCAGTCCAGCTGTGATTAGAGCTGTCGCTTTGGTACGTCACCCGTAGTCATTCTTGCAGGTTTCAACAGCCTGTAAGTCAGCAACACGGGTGAACCCTGCAGCTGGCCAGAATATGAGTAATAGGTTGGGATGCATCTAAATACAGAAATGATCACAGCAAAGCATATCCATCTGTATGAAGAAGCTGACGGAGACTAGCAAAGCAGGGCAGCTTGGCTAATACATATGTGTTTGCATACACACAGACATAGCCAGCAGCACAGTCCTATGTGCTAAACATCTAAACCAAGGATGAGTTTGCAGTCACAGAAATTTGTGAGAGTAAGCACGAGTTTTCCTCTTCTTCTACACTTTTGTTTCATTTTCTTTTCCATTCCTCAAAGAAAAGGTGCACTTTATGATAATCCTAGACTGACTGAAGGCTTGTTGAGAAAAAAAGCACCCTTGTGCTGTGCAGTCCTGCAGAACCTGTTCCAGACTCCTTGCAATGTAAGATCAGGGCAAGACAGAGTCAGTGATGCATCCCTAAGACAGGGAATAGTATTAATCTGCACAGCATGTAAGCAGCACACTATGATTACAGTGGTCACATGCAATGTGTGACTCGACTTGACCAGTGCTTACCAAACCTGTAGGATGATTTGTGGACAATAGTAGAGTTCCCCAGAAAATATCCTAACTAAACCCTGTGAAAGAAGGCTTACATCAACATATAGATAAGAAATTACATTCTTTCACAGGCTGGTTTAAAAGCCCTTAAGACATTCTCTAACATTCTATTACAGCCTTTGGGCCTTTTTGACATGAGATATTTCAATGGGGAATGTTTGTCCTTTTATTAAGGGATATAGAATAAAGGTCTTGCATGAGCACATTCGTATCCTAACAAAACCAATCAAAACTGGGTTTGTACAAACAAAGAAATCGGTTTGGCCCTACTGTTTCTCAACATCCTTCTCTGTTTTGCCCTTTCAGATGGGAGTTGTGTTTCTGACCTCCACAAGCAGAACCAGAACAGACCCTGTGTCTGTTCTTAAGCAAACCATTCCACTGAGCAGCCCTGAACCTGGGCTGCTTCTGGGCCCTGGGTCTTGTGCCTCATAGCCCTGATGGACAGATTGGCAGTTTGCAGACAAGTTGCCTATAAAACTTTATATACATAATTGGCATGTCATGTAACAGCCCTTTCAGGATATTACCAGAAGATAAGTTGCCTGGAAGGGGATGAGTCCAGCACAGCAGACTTCCTGCAACCATACCGCAGAAAGCTAGCCTTTGATATCAGAGCAAATGTTTTTCCCCTGGGCATCCTCGTGAATCATATTATACTGATCCCAGCTACACTCCTAAGGAGTAGCAATGCAGGGTCATTCTCAAGAATTATATTTGAAAGACAAAGATAGAACACAGTGGTGTCCAAATGTATGCAATATACATATTGTATTTTTGTATTTGTATTTTCAAAGTGACGGGTATGTTTTATGTCTAGCTGCCTGTGAGCCATCCCACCATCCCTTCTTCCTCTTTACTTAGAAAGAAAAGAGTGTAAATATTAACTCATTAAATAATGCAAAGCTGATTAGAATATACAACGGGGGGAACAGCGAGCCACAGTCTAAGAAATGATCTTTATAAATCTGGAGTTCCTGCAAAGTTATTTGAAAAGAGTGGGATTTATTTATTTTGCAAGCAGAGAAGTCTTTGATGTCTAGTTTACAAAATAGGCATCCGATTAGTTTGGAACCTGTTTTAATTTATTGTTGTCAGAATCCTAGATAACTGTTTGATCTACTTTAAACGAGATAAAGATGGTTGCAGAATTAAGTTTGAATTTAGTAAATGTTAGCTGCTGTTTCATCATTTCATTCACTGCTACACTTGTTTTGCTTCAATTACTACCCAGCAGTTCTTGATCTGTCTGCTGTGAGTTTTGTCAGTATGAAGGAATTCATGGCAAAACAGTAACTGACATGTAAAATTGGGGGTTATTTTATTTTATTGTATTTTAACCTAAAAAGCTGATTTGGAAAAAAAACCCCTGATTTTAAAATTAACTGCTTATTGTGGTTTTTTGACTGAGTATTTTCAGACATCATCTGGTGAGGAAGACATTCTCTCAGGTTTAATAATAGCACATTGTGTTTATATCTATTTGCTTATGAAACATTTCAAAGCAGTTCAGAAATAATTTTTTTCAACAGCGAACATCTTTAGCAAGTAAGAACTGGAGTGTCAGAAAAAAATACCTTGCAAAACCAGTGGAAAATTAAAGGATGTATAGTCTCAAGCTGCAATTTGATTAGGACGCAAAGACAACCCACAGACCCTTACACACATAGACAGAAAAAATAATTTCAGTGGCAACACATGATAGAAGTCTTCAGCACTACTGGGAAAAGTATGTTGGAATATGTTGATATTCTTAAAAACAGACCAAATGTTTTTCAAATCTAAAAACAATTTTTCTTTGAAACTGGTACACATCTTGGTGTGTTTGTATCTTCTGAAAAGTCACTAGTATTCAAATTCATTCAAACAATACATATTGCACGTATTAGAACAGAATTGCTAAACCAGTGAGTTTGTTTCCACATAGTCCAGAGACATATGTGCACAGCTGACCAAATGCGAAGTGTAAGTGCTGGGGGTTTATTACAGTTTTTGAATACCGGCAAGGCAGTCATGATTAAATCTATATAACAATAATAATCTACAGAAAATACAGGAGACCTTGTTTCAAATAAATAAATTTAGGCAAATCATAATCTATCCATATTTATTTCAGAAAAAAAATAATGACACAAAGGTGAAAACATAATTTATCAGAATGTATTTGCACAGTTCCTTCTAGGGCATTTGTATAGTCTTGACTTAACACAGGATTACCAAATATCACTTCCTTTTGACAGCACAATATCAGATCTGCCTTCAATTCTCTATTGACTGTTGGTTTCCTCACAGGGGATTATCATTTACCCCAAAACATCAAACATGGATGCGTTCAACTGGATTATTTTTATTTCAGATTAAGGAAAATAATAAATAGCCTATAAAAATAGCAAAGAGTAAGTCTTCATGGGCAAAAAAAAAAAATAGCCAGCCAATACTCAGTAGCATTTGTCATGTGACATGAAGCCCAGCATGACAGATGGAGGATTTGATACTATTACTAGCCAATCCTTCTGGCTGTGGAGAGGATAAATGACTTTTATTTCAGGTGTGGATGCAGTTACAGGGACCATTCTAACACCACAGAGAAACCATGAGTAGCTTTGAGTCTCTGAAGTCTGATGATGCTAGTCCAGAATGACATTCTTTTCAAGGTATGGTAAGAACTACCAGAAGCCCAAAGTAGTTTCCCTGTGCCATGGAAAGTGGCATTTCCCTTCCATGAAGTAAAGATCAAACATTTCAATCAGAAGTACGCCTGGCAGCGTTTTATTCTGAAGAACAGAAGATGTGATCTGCTTTAATATCTCATATGGCATTTACATCTTACTGATTCTGTCCAGGAATGTCTAAATGTTTCAGGCAGACTTGAATAGGTATTATTTTAGTTCTGATGGGCTGGGTCAGCGCCAGGAGCCTGGACGCTGTTAAAGCACATAGTACCAGCATGCTGATCATGCCACACTGCACTGGTTCTGCAGTCCCCACATCAGGGACTAGATTTTTTTCACTGCTACTTTCATTTTGTTTCTGATTGAAACCTGGGTCTCCAAAGAATCTTCTTCAGCTTTAAGCTTTAAATAACTCCAGTGTTTGAATCTCTCTTCCCTCCCCCAGTCTGGGACTGGGAAGGAAGTCCAGCAGATGTGAGAGTGTCTGGTGTTTACACAGTAACAACACTATGTTACAAAGTATACAGAAGGGAAGGAATGAGAACAGCATGTTTGCATCTCCTTTGTTAGTATAAGCATGTGATCAAACGAGGACTTAAAAAAGAGCCAGAGGTTCGCTAGACATTTGTTAGATTGCTGATGGTATGGTTTGATGCTTCTGCCTCATCCTAGCCTGACATCACCTGAAATGCAGTCTGTGTGCTCAGATGCTTCAGTGTTCGTGGTTCAGTTATCTACGCTGTAGGACCTAGCAGTCCCAGGTAATACATCAAAACAGGAAGAGTTCTGTAACTCAGAACAGATGGCTCATAGTTCTGTGCCCAGTCCTGACTGGGCTTACTTGGTATAAAGCCAGTGATGGGAATGATAATTTCCGATTTACAGTACAGTATACACATGCAAAATTAGGCTCTATTGATTTACTTTATTGGAATTTGGTTAGTTGGGAAATATTTTATACCCAAGTATGGGAAAGAATTACTTCATTTGGCCCTGTTATAGGGCAGCTGAAGTTAAATTTGAACACAGGGCAAGTAGTGCTCTCAATTGGAGACATTCTTGTGCTCAGTCACCCATACAGCTCTTCAGAAGTTTTGTTTGGTGAACGTTAGGAACGGGTGGGCTCTTGGCTTTGTGCTGACAGTCATGCATGGCAAAACCCAAGGGGACTGCTCAAAGGTATGCAAGGGGCCGTCATAAACAAAAGTCCTGTACAGGGCATTCCATATCAGCAGTTTACAGTTTCAGATTTACGTATTTGCAGGTGCAATGTTTGAGCTGATTCTCCAAGAAAATCAGCCCTAAGGCAAAGAAAATAGGTGCAAACCAATCTATAAATGCTTTTATAATTGTTCTTACAATTATGATATTTCTAAATAAAAACATATTTAAGTGTAATGATTCTTGACATGATTTGAGTTGCCTTTGCCTTTAACTGATTCTTATTCTGCAGTAACATAAATGCAGTCTTACCACTGTGTGACCAGTATGACCACAGTCAGTCACATTCACAAATTGAATAGTCAAATATGAAGACAATCAATGTGGGCATAAAATTTAGAGGCAAGTCTGAAGCCCTTTTAGAAATCTTCACATGGATCAGTCTCTCTTTAGGAAGGAAACAAAACCTATCCATTAATGGATGAAGTAATTCCAGTGGCATTTCACTGCACCCAACTGTAAGAAAGGCTTGCTTGTTATTTAGCAAATGCTTTCTTTTATTTTCAACTCCTAACAGTGTATCCCTTTGGGCTTTCATTAGTGTGTCTAAGAGGGACTGCAATGCTGAAACTATGTGCTTGAAAATTACAAACTATGTACAGCAGCGACTACATTCTCATGTACTCTTCTCCCTCCAAAGTGGATTGGAACAGAAATTAAATCAATGGCAGCAACTGGAGTTCAGCTCTGGTTCCTGTCCATTTGAACTTTGTCATAAAAATCCCAGTATAACCAGCCCTATAACCTAAATAAAAGCTGCAAAAGAGACAAGGAAGAATCTGTGGAAGTATATTTTTAAATTCGTCTGGAGAAACCTGACTTTGTGCCTGTATCTAATCTTTGGAGGAAACTCCTAAAAATAGTGGAGAGGTCAAATTTAAGTATTTGAATGATAAAACATGTAATCCGTGCAACCATAAGCAGCAGTATTATGTGGATGGAAAATGTAAAATGAATGGAGCTAAAGGCATGAAGCCACTATTTAAATAAATGTATAGAAGGATCACTGGCAACTTTGCTTTATGAAGGCAATGGTTAGGCTGGAATACCCAATTTTACGCTTAGTGTGAAAAGTATTTTGGCTGTTTTCAGGCAGGAAAATCAGGCAGAAGCACTGTCTGTACAAGGCTGATATTTCATTCCTTTTAGCAATATTTTATTTTGCCCATGATTTCCTTCTCCAAGTCCTTGTAGATACCCAATGGTGGTTGATGTATGCCCTTAAAGAAGGATTGCGCCTTTAATTTGTTTGCTTGTTTGTATTCACATCAGACACGGAGGCACTGAACAAACCAACAAATCCAAAGAAGTGTATATCCATGTGTGAGGATGATTTAATCAGTAATCCAATTGCTATCTTCAGGGCAACCCCATTGCTGTTTAGGCTCCATTGACTATACTGAGTAGGTATCTATTGATAATAACGTGACCCAAGATACCTGCAGCATATGGAAAAACTGGCATTCGGACATGTAAATTTATATGTTTTGGTCTCAAACTGCATGCAGCCACAAAAGACTAAACCACAGCAGATGCAAACTGAGACCATCCAGTTCAGTTTGTAGAAGTATTGAAGCAGCCCAACCTTTCTATTGCCATGGCAGGAAGAAGATGACTTTTTCTGACAAACCCCTCTTGACAGGTCAGTCCTCAGTTGGTTTATCAGGTCCCTGCAGTATATTAAGGTCAATGAATGAGAGGCCCTCAGCCAGCTCCCATGGGGTGATGGGGTTAATGATGACCAGGACAAGAAGGTGCCCTGAGTAGGTATTTTGCACAGTGGAGCTTACTATAGAGTTTATGAATTAAAGATATACCTAGGGATCTGACCTATCATTTCTCTCAACTGCCTCTTTAAGTGTAATGCCATTCTTTGTAGTCACTGATTTTGATCATTGTTGGATTTTATAAAAGAGGTAATATCCCTTCTGTAAACTTTTCAACAGGACTGCATATAGTATGAATTTAATTTATTACAGCTACTACTGTGTAAAACCAGAATGTTGGTCTTGGTTAAACTGTGAGCCAAAGCATATCCCAGATATCCATCCATCAAAGGAAACACAGTTATACCTTGCATGACCTTTTCCATCATTGTTTAGCAGGGGAAAGACCGGGATGGATTTCAGGAGCTGAATGAACCTGGAACTAATCTATTGCAGACCAAATCAAAATTTGACACTGCTATCTAACATCTGAGCAAATACTACCTGAGATAAACTGTATTGAAGACATCCGATACAAATTTGGCCTGTGAATCTAATTGACTTGGTTAGGAAGCTGGTCTAACTGGAATTTTGGAATTTGCAAATCCTGCTGATGTTGAATGTTGTTATCAATAATCCTGTTGCTTTAATCAACAGCACTGCTAATGCATAGGGAATAACATGGTCTCAGATTCATCAGGAAACAGACTAAACAGGAAATATTTAGATGACTTGGAAAGCTCTTTGGGAGAAAATTTATATACACCTTATATACCCTTTATCTTGACTGATTTCTATCTTCTGAAACACCCTACTATAAAGGTGCAGGATCCTTTGGTGCTTAATGAGCAAAAAAATCCATCTTGGGAGGGAATGAAGCCTTCAATTAGGAATAGAGTCTGTAGCTTATTACTATTCAAAGTGCAAATCTCCTCACCTCTCTTAGTCACACAGAGAATGACGTTTTGGCTGGTTCTTTTCAGCCGAGCTTTTGTTGACTCTTGGCAGAGGAAACATAAAGAAAACAAAGACGTTCTCTTAGCTTTCAAAGAACTCTGACTTCTAAGGCTCAAGCCTCTGAGCAAATCTTACTGTACACTGAGTTCAACGGATGTGCTTAAAGCATTTCCCCCTCTATCTTATAAAATGTGTTAATCGGATGTTTCTGAAGTACTTAATTGAGGATATTAGTGAGCAACTGGCTCTGCTCAAATTCACCTCACTTTCCAGTTACAGTACAGTCTGCTTTTCCTGCGCTTGAGACCCCACACATATCTGTCAGTGCTGGATATAATACCTCTGGCTGTTCCACTTATCCCTCCAGAGCTCTGCCAGCCCAGCAAGTCTGCAGCAACAGCTCCAGCAAATCCCTTACCCTCCAGACTCTCCATCTGAATCCCTAGCCGTGTCTCCCGTGAAGAATTGGGTATCGCCTGTTCTTTACGTAGACGGTGAGATGTAGATAACTGTCTGTTGGAGTCTAGAATGAGAAATCATATTCACCTATCAATCACATAAGGAGACAGAAATCCAGTATAGCAGGACCACAACCAGTAATCATTGAAGTCCCATAATTTTTCTTTAAAGAGAAAAGAATTAAGACTTCATGTTACATACGCTACAGTTAAATTGAAGTTTAACTTCTGTATACTATGGTCTTTAATTGTCCTGTGTTTTGTACGAGGAATCAGTAACTGTTTATTTTTCAAACTGATTTCATTTATGCAGTTGAAGTTAGAAACACACACGTATGCTCACACATATGTCTTCCCATTTTTCTGGAAATTTTGCTTCTTGTTCTATAACATTGTTTTCCTAAAATTAAAATTTTCCAATAGAAAAAAATATATAATATTACTAAATTTTCTTCCGGAAGGAGAAGCAAAAGTTCTGTAATGTAAATATTAAGTGTTCATTGGGTTTCCACACAGGACTTGATAAAACACACAACCTCCTTGCCAGGTGCCAATATGGCTATTGTATTTTACACTGGTTTTTACAGTGAAAGATCTGTTTTTCAAAAAACTAAAAAAAATCTGTGGTTCAAGCCTTCACCTTGGGCTGTAGTCCTCACTCTGGTGTTTAAAATACAATCTCTTTAGTTACTTCTGCAGGTGTTTTGTCCTCACACATAGCCATTAAGAAATTCTTGGCCATATAGATCCCCGTTATTCAGAAGATAAAGAAAGGAAGAAAAATGGAGACACAGTCAAAAGGGGTATGATAACTATGGGTATTTTTTTCATAGCATAAATAAAGCAAAATGGGATCAGAGCTTGAAGGTGTTAGTTATCTCTGAAGACCAATCACAAAGTATCTGGCTTGCTCAGGTATTAAGTATTAGCCACAAAAAATCACGCTATAATGGTATGGGAAATTGGACCATGTCTGCTCCGGTCTAGGTAAATCTAAAACACCAGACGTTTCAGTGTGAAGCTGTGTTTTCGGTGGCTGAGCGGGATATCAGTTTGGCCACCACCAGGCTATCTGGATCTATCTATGAAATCAGGTTTGTGCTTGTCTGGACTAGTGTCCAGTCAGACCTGTTACACTGGAAGTGACTTTGCAGTTAAACCTGGAAACATCTCTGTTGATGTGAGCAATGCAGTTGGGTTCAATATGAATTCCTCTCTCCTGGGCTCAGCCTGTGATAAGTTCTAGTTCTCCAAGGAGAAAACCAGAGCAAAACACGCCATTAGCCAATACTTCTGCTTCTGAGGACAGAGCTGTTGCTTTTAGGCACAGAGCTTTTCAACCTGTCTGCTTGAATTTAGGTTTCACAGTCAAACTGGAATTCACAGCTGGTCAGAGAGATACCTTTGCTCCACTGCATACGTTTCAGGGCTTTCCTGTTTGTATTACCAGTAACCATTTATCATTCACACATGCAGGACATGCACAAATTCCTCCTGAAGAGGACTGCAGGTTGTGGAATTCCAGGTGTTGTAAGTCTCAAGTAAGAATAGATGCAGCTGGCCTCTCTCCCTTCCAGGCAGAAGAGTACTTCATTCCCTTTAAGCCTTCTAACAGTAGGGCATTCATAGGTCTAGCTAAATTTTGTATTTTCTGTCACTAGTTCCTGTTGACATAAGCTTCTTACTGGGGGAACTGCCATAGGAATATCAAGACCCTTTTCTAGGGCCATCTGAGAATTTGTTGAAATTCATTCAAGGAAAAAATGATATTTCAAAAGGATTCTTGATTTTAGCCCAAGATGTAAGAAAAAAAAAAATTATTTGAATCAAAATGTCTCAGAATACTAAGCAAGAACTACAGTTTTTTTAAAAAAATTCTGCCTTAAAGTGGCAGCACTTGTTATCGGAAAAAAAGCTAGGAGGGAAACAAAAGGATTTGTTTTGCTGTGACACCTTCACATGATGTCAGCACTAAAATGTCATTTTGCAAACACAGTAAATGCGTTCAAAAAATCTATTAAGCTATCATTTGTTATTTTATATGCATTCATATGCATTACAAGAAATGAGGTTTAACAATGAATGATTAATTTGCCCTGTTGGGTGAATGAGTATATAATTAGTCAGGGCTGGAAAATATTTGCAACAGCTCAAAAGAACTATTGCTATTCCATATGTCTCTGACTTAATTTTCTTACCTTAATACTGCTGATGATTTTAACCTCAGTTTGGTAGATGCTACAATTAAAATGATGGATAAAATGGTAGCTCAAAGGACTGCTCATCTTATTTTAAGAGCAGAGACCCTGATATGCTTTTAGATAGTCTGAAATATGGATCGTTATTTGAGTTGATCTGGTGAGTGGCTCAGAAGTATTTAATCATAGTTATTTACCTGTTAGAATATTTGAAGCTCAAGGTTGTAAAGGTACTTATCTCCTGAGTTTTCTAGGCAACAGTCGTGGTCTCTTGAGTGATAGTTAGCAAACAGTGAAATCCACTGGGATTATGCACACTGGAAAAACAACATTTGCGGTAGAAGCAGAATGACTGATGTTAGGCTGCTTTTACGTGTCCATGGATTGTGGGAACACAATCTGTGCCTAAGTGCTGTTTTCTGTCTCTTCTTAGTTGGCAAAATCACATGCATTTCCTATAAAGGCTATCAATATTTTATGTTTGTTTCTGAGAGCTAAATGCCCCTATTTGGCCTGCCATGCATCTCTTTCTCATGTTTCTTATCTAATATAAAAAATTCCGCACAACCATGTTTTGCATGGACAATTGCACAGTTTTCTGAAAAGAATGAACATATAATCATCCCACATATTATCATGGTAATTGCAATGAAAGTGCTGGAGTCAGCATACACCAGAAAGAAATGCAGAAAAATTTGTGTTCAAAGCCAAAAACCTGTTTGGGGACCGTTTGACTTTTCAACAACAGGATGTAAGGCTCCTTAAGAGCCAGTTATATCCTAAACATCTGATAAGCAAAATAACAGAAGATAAGCAGTTTACACTGAATACACTTTTGGATGGTGGAAAATAAAACTTTATATGGAACCTTGGATTTGGCTATACTGTTACCTCCAAAGTAATTTAGCAGTGTTCCTCACACCCTATAATTAATGATGAATGTATATGCTGCAGAATTAAGGCATATTTAAAGTAAAAAGAGATACTTATGTGGTTTGGCTCTTTCCTTTTTTTCCTCTTCAATTTTCTCAGTTGTGAGTGTGCACTTGAGTCACATATTCAATATTTCTTCTTTTTGTGTCAAGTAAAAAACTAAAATGTCTTTTATGTAAAATGTTGCAGCAAACATCATTGTCTAGTACATTTGCATATTTGGTATAAAAAATCCACTGGAAGCTAGGGATTGGTACCCTAAGTGCCTACACCTCATAGATGAAATCAGTAGGATTTGTGGGCTACTCTGAAAATTGGTTTGGGAGAGACCTAAATGCTAGAGCAGAGTTCTTAATCAGTTTTCTTCTTCCTTTGGATTAGTATTGCAGACATCACTGTACAGTTTTAACAACACTAAACTTAGCCACTTTCAGGATTGTATTTACTCCCAGATTGCATCATCATGTATAAGCTTATGACACAGTACCTGTCACATTAAAGACTGCATGCAGTTAACGAGTCTGTAATGATATAGACACCATAAATGATATTGATGCCTCATGCAATGAAGTAATGTCATTACAACTTTCAAATTTCTGCTTTCTAAAGTGGAAGCCAGAATAATTAATGAAGCTTAGTTTGGGGGTCGGATCTTCCTAATCAATAACATTAGCTGGTTTCGATTTTTCATCCTGCTCGCTTGCCCAGCCCTTATGCAAATTGAAGTGATAGAGAAAAATTGTGATGATTAAACAGACTTCTCTCTGCGTGGGAAATATGTAATAAATGGGCACCCTGGTGACAGTTGCAACTATTGCTTTAAGTCTCTACTAAATACAATTTGAGAGATGGATTAAATAATGAGCACTGTTAATGGCTGATGTAGAAATCATGCTGCACATAAATAATTTTAGATACCTTAAACTGGGTATCAGAAGAATGGAAATAAGGATGAAGTACACTGGAAATATTTGAGTTTCTGAGAGCATGGGAGGAACATATGATCCCTCCCAGTGCAAAAGGTGTATGGATTTCCAACGATGATTTTTAGGATTACTACACCAAGAACTCCCTGATCAATGTGTTTTTAATGTATTTGTTCCTATTTCATATAAGCCTATACTTAAAGCTGAAAAAAAAATAATTAGCTCAGGAATCTACAGTGAATCTACCATTTGATGAATAAAATTTTTATTCCTTAAGAAAAAGAAAGATCCTTTTAGTTAGTTTTCTTCTTCCCCCTTTTCTCTTTCCTTTCCAAAGAAAGTTTTCTCTGATTCATTGCAACCATAAACATGAAAAGAGAGATGTTCTAAGGCACTCCTATTTCTTGTTTTTCATCGGGCTGCTCAAGTATTGTGTTTCATCTCCAGCAATATCCAACTAGAATATTACACAAGGTGGAACTGGGTGCAGGTATGCTAGTGACAGAAGAGATGGGAGGTGTTCAGTGTCTCCTTGGTCATACAACATGAACCACGTACTCCAACACATTTCATTTTGAGCCTTTGCAATCCTCCTCTTTCACTCATAAAACTGCCCCAAGAGATGAATGTCCTCCAGATGCATACAAACATATGGGCAGCACATGAAAGACTTGTCTGATTACAGCAGTTCCTTTTTATGTATTGCACATTTGTATATTTTAGCATTTTAAAACTTTGTTATGATCTCTTGAAAATAGTTCCAGAGTGTGGTGACCCTTGGTTTAAATTCTTTATCAAATAAGATCTTCACTCTGGATTTTACCCCCACATCTCTCACAAATACGAGGAGATCCAAATCAAGAAGAAAAGGGAAATCGCATCAAGTGAAGTAGAAGGTTGATTTGAACTTATTCCTCTGTCGACGTGAGGAACAAAGACAGAATTTAGAAGATGGAGGAAGCCTAAGAGAGAATGGCATAAAGGTGCTGGAGGGAAAATCACGAGTGTCTGTGAAAAAGAAGTGATTTAGCAGAGGGACTGGGCAGATTTATCAAGAAGGAGAAGCTTATGTCAGATAGTGAATTAAAAATGAAAAAAAAATATTAAATGAAGTAATGCATACTCTACATAATGTTGATTAGGATACTGCATCATTTGCGTCATCATGTTCCCAAAGTCACCAACACAGAGGGCATGTGTGATTTTTATAAAGTATTAAAATGTTCCCAGGTCCAGTGGACCTTAAGCCTTTATTACAAACATTTTTAACAGCTCTGATTACAGATAATTGAAGCTGGTTTTTTGATTACAGATAATCAAAGTAATCATGCTAGAATGACAATTCTCAGAACTGGCGTTGCCTGACCTGGTTTTCTCTGCTGCTTTTTTATAAGCAGGAGAATGATATTTATTCTTCCATAATAAAACCTTCCATTTTAAAAATGTTACTGGCCTGACCACTTATGAATAAAAATAATCTCAGTAGAAATGATTACAAGACTGTATATGCAGCACTGGAAAGCACAATTAAAGACTTTTTCAGTCATATAGCATAAAATTTCCTCTGATATATGGTTTTGATTGTGCTCAGTATAATGGGACATGATTTTAATTGAGTTCTGGGCAATATCAAAACATGAATAAAGAATGAAAATAATAATATGACTTCTATCCTAATTTTCTTTCTGTATACTCACCGAAAGGAAGTCTTATAGAGTACCTCTTAGGTCAGACCTCTGTAACAGGCATTATAGCACCGTGGTCAAAAGCATTTCTTTGTGGTACTTACTTTCCTATGTTTAAAATTTGGGAGAAGTAATTTCTCTACCTCTTAAAAACATTAAGGATAAATAGATAGGCGTTCGTAAGACACATGGACGATTTGGTTTGTCTACCTGGTTTCAGGGCAGCTGTGAACAAGGTTGCTGTCAAGACCAGATTCAGAGGCTTCAGCAAACTTTGAGCTGGGCTCTGCTTGGAACAAACTCATGTGCTTGCAGATCTCTGTGTACAAGCCTATGCAGAACGTATAACATTCTTAATTTCCTCCCTAAACACTTTTTAAATCCTATGTATGCTGCAATACTCATGAAAAATAATTTCAGCAGTTCAGGTTTTAGGGAAACATGCAGTAATCATGGTAAAACTCTGAGAGGCGGTTGCTCTGAATCTAAGGCAAGCAGATCGAGGAGAAGTTAGTATACTTTATAATATAAGAAATTACATCTTGATGTGGTTAAAAAAAAAAGCTGAAAACATTTTAATTTGCTCCTCAAATAATTGTGACCTCTCTCAGCTGTGTTCTATTAAAAACATTCTGAAACTACCGTTCTCTATTAATTTGTTTGCTTTAGAGGAACTGAACTGCAGACTTCTAATGAAGAACATCATTATGTTGAAAATTCCTTACCAGATCTTTTCAGCATACATACCACTTAGGGCACACTATTTCTCAGAAGTGTACCACATGCTGTAGGGTTGTATTGATGCACAAACATTCAACTGCTTGTAAATAATGAGTTGAAGATTGCAAGTCTCTTAGTATATATGCACCCAATGTATACACCCAGAATACTCTTGTTATAAGCAAATATATAGTATACCTTATATAGAAAGCCAATAATTTCTCATTCTAATTAAAATCCTAATAATGCAATTAAAACACAACAAAGAACTATTACCAATCTAGTTGCAGTAATGCTAGTCCAAATTAATACAGCCAAACCTGCTTAATAATAGTATTTTTAAAAAAAATATGTAAGAAAACTTACCATTACCTGTGTCTTTTTTAAAATCCCTCTGGATTCTTAGGCTAACAATAGCAGTGTTCCTGGAGCGCAGAGTTGATAGGGTGCCACAGTGAGCTGTCAGCATCCCCAGTTACCTTCACGGGCTATTGTTTGTTGTGCAGTGGCTATGTGTTTTTATTTGCAAAAGCTAAAAAGCTAACCATTTCAAGCCAAGACAAGCTCAGGCAAATCCTAAGACCTCACGCTGCCAGATGAGTGGAAAGCCTACGGCCATTATTGGTGTTGGCAAACATTGTGTTTGATGAGCTACACTAGTACACAGCAAACATAACACTTCTGTCCCGCTACATCCAACAAGCTTTTTAGTATAATGACATTAATAATTTTTTCACCAAATGATTGCTCCCGAGAGTAACAAGCTCATTTACAAATGGATAACAGGCTGGAGCTCCTTTGGAAATGTGATTAAACATGTTAGTTAAAGGCTTGAAACTCCCTGAATTGTATCTCAAGAAGTAACTGAAACTGGAGAGTGAATGCTCTTTTAACCTGGAAATGGTGCAGGCATCTAAATTCCTGGCTTCCTGATATTGTTACCCTTTCTGACAGAGATTACAAAAATATTTACCCACTAGGCTCAGCCCATACTTATCAAATTATGTTAATGGCTGATGGAGAAATCAGCCCATTAATTATGTTTTCCGATTTAGCACAAGCACAGGTGGAGTAAGTGTTTCTTCATGCACCTTTGTACCTCATTGCTTTTAAAGAGTAGATTTATATATTGCCATCTAGAAAAATAATTAGGTTTATGCCTCCTTGCATAAAGTACTAAAACAAGAAGTATCTATAAAAACAAATCTTTATTTAATGAGGTGCAATTTAGAGGTTTTTATCTGTGACATAATCCATTCATTTCGTTAGAAAACAGTATACCAGGCATTTTGTACTTGGCACTCTTTCATACTTGATTGTGATGACCTGACACCCTTTGCAAGATTTCCAGGTGAAGACTGGAGATGCATTAGCCAAAGGCCCAGTGGGAAATGGAGGAAGCTGGCATTGCATCTGCTTGGAGGAGGTATGGTTCTGTTTGTAACATCAGTGACTTCCTTTCATCGTTTTCAATATTCAAAGTTCTAAAAACACAGCAGATATTCTCCAAGATCAATATAAATGAGTTCAGTACTGATGAAAATGAACAATGACCTATTTTATACCTTCTCAAAAATAAGTTAATCACTTCATATTCACCCACTTTACATATATTTTGTCCAGCAGCTCTTTTCTCTCTCACACTTTCTGGGCACTCAAAGTATTATATCTTTTTATCGTTAATTCTGAATCTTGTAGTCTTTTGTTCATGTCAGTTGATAAGAAAACTCGGCCGCTAAATGTCTGCTGGAACTATCTTTAAATTTACTCATTTCTATTCTTAGAGTATCTGGGCTGATGAACAGGATAAGAACAAGATGGCTTTGTTATTAAAAAATATAATCCATGTTGTGAAGTAGTGCGTGCTGATTATGTCATGAAGTTTCCCCCAAGATAACACAGGGCACTGAAGCACTGTTTGCACTTCAGGATATTAACACTTTCTTGAGTATTTGGTCTTCTGAGCCCTTTAAAGTACTTATTTGGGTTTATTCAGTTAAAAATTCCTGTAATCACTATGGGTTGAAAGAATGCTATATAAATAGCAGAAGTTGATGTTGGTATACCTAGAAGAAAGCTTGGGTACACCAAATCTGTTTCTTTGTTAGTGTCATCCTGAGAGCTGAAGAGTCATGTTGAGAAGACTATTCCTTCATGATCAATTATTTTCTGTAAACAAAGATGAGCTATATATAATATAAATTTTCTCTCTGTCAGTGTGATGTTGTGATATGCTGGCTAGCTTTGAGAGGTGGTTCCTACAGAATTCAGAAGCTAGACATCTGGCAAAATCCCAAGTTCATCAAAATTAGGGAGAGTTTTCTTCTATTAACTTCGTGGAGACTAGTTACTACTTGTTATTATTCTTTGTTATTTGCACTGCTAGAAAGTCTTAAGACTTTTAAGAAGTCCTTGAAGAGGTCCATTAGCAATGACACATTTTATTTGTCTGCTGTTTGCATTGTCTCAGAAAAATCAGTTATTTGCTTTAGTATTGTAATTTTTCAAACTTTTTCTAATGTGATGCCATTTATGCAGAACTTGACATGCCTCTCTAAAATGTCTTTCTAGAATATGTTATAAGAATCTATTCCTCCTTTGGTATGATCAGGACTAAACCCAATAAATACACAACATGCCATAAGCAACACAACATACGTAACTAAACATACATAACAAAAGCAATAAAGCATGAAATGCTAAACCTTCATGGAGAAGTAGCAGATGCTTTTTTACTGAGCTTTCATAGGAATCACATAAGAAACTAAGACCAGCAGAGAACAGAAACTGGATTCTAGATGCCGAGAGTCACTTGTTAAGCTGAACTGACGCACTATTAAAGTGTGAATTGAATTAGGGCAAGTACATTTCCTAGAATTCCATAAATAAATTAAAGGTGAAGAATCACTGTATAATGAAAGCCGTTTCATTAACAAGTCTCACTAGGAAAACGGGATGTCACCTAGAATTCATGGATTTTTAGCTATGACTAGATAATAGATGCAATGAAAGAAACAAGTTAAAAAAACAAACAGTGGAAATCAAACCTCTACTAATGAATTTTACATGAGAAAGAAATGAATAAGCTAATAAGGTTCTAGAACCTGCTTCTGAAATTAATAAGAATGAAGCAAAAAAGGACTACATTTAATATGATTTCTAATAATATAATTTCTAGATATAACAACTGGTAGACTGATCTTAGATTAATTCATCCTCCTAATTTCATGCAACACTGCCTTTGCACCTTATATCAGATAAATTAACCTAGGTCTGGAGTCCTTCTATATACATATGCATATGTCCATGTGAAGTGGATGTTGACTTTGTCAGGAACTGTTGTGAGCAGGTGAAGAAAGTGTTGATTCAGCTTGAATGGAAACTAAAAGTAGCATTCTAGTGTCTTGTCAGTGTTGGAGTATAGAACAGTTCATTACCCTTCTTTGTACTATGCGTTTATAATCTCAGATCTTTGAAAGAAAGAGTGCATAAACACGTCTGAATAACGTCCCATGTGGAGTAAAACACGACATTCTACTTAGAATGTGTATCTATGAGAAATGGCACACACATAACTGAGGAAAAGGAATAGATAGATAACCTTGGACCTCCTTCTGGCTGTGTTTTGCTATAAAATGAATGAAAGTTGAGATTTGACTGAGATATGAGAAGAATCACTGGTTTTGTATGCTAATAGATTTGATTTAGTTTTCAACTCATGGTCAGTGGTGCCTGACTGCTACAGCAAAATCTTAGCTCTATTGCTGAGAGTGGCCAAACTTCTGTCAAGATTTTTTCCAGTACACTTGACATTTTTGTATCACTGCTGCTGATACAGTGAAGTGATTTTTGTAGATGTTTTAGATTATGAGTATACAAGTGACTGTGAAGTAATCAGTAAGAAACTGTGAGCTATTCCCTGATGCAAGGAACTTATCAAAAGAGGAAATTCTAAGGTAAACTGTTTGGTATTTTAATTAGATCACACTTGTTATTAAAGATCTGCTTTGGTCCCAAATTAAAATAAATTTAAAGTTCCAGAGATATTTGCCAAATAGACGCTTCTCTTGCCCTTGATTCATTATAGTCTTTTGACTTTGCTCAAGAGCAAGAGCTGGCACTATCCTACTGCAGCCAGTCATAAATTTTTACTAAATGCCCATAATAGTGTACAGTATCTAATCAAATTATGGATTATTTTTTTTCACAAGTATGAGCACATGATTTCAAACTATTCTAGAAACTGCATTTTTCGTGGTGACAAAAATGCTTTTTAAATTCTTAACTGGTGGCATTCATTAAAAAAAAAAAAAAAGTAGAAACACCTATCATTGATTTTATAAGAAGAAAAAAGAAGAGGTAGCAAATAGTACCCAAGCAGAAACAATTGCTATTCTAAGCAATACTGTGTAACAGCGATGACAATATGATTCATGCCCAGTAAGTGTGGGACAGTGTGAAGTCCCATAATTGAAGAATGAGTTCATGGGTAAAGCAGGACAACGGGATATGCCTCTGAGCCTATTTTCTCCTTCAGTTTCTGTTACTGACATATTCTGTAACCCTGACCATACTTTTTTTCTTTTACCTTTTGTGTGTGTGTGTCTGTGCGTGTGGGTGAAGTGGGTGCTGCTGTGTCTCCTTCCCTGAGACAGCAAGAAGAGATTTTTCGACATCTTCAACACTGTAGTGTACTTTCTGTTATCTTTCTTGACCCAAAGAACCGAGTATGTCGTGATGAGTTTCAGTGAAGGTCCACAGCGGCAAGATTAGCATAGTTAAGTATGTGCCTGGGATTTGAAAGGTTTAATTGATGTCTGTAAAAGATCTTGGGATCTCTGGAAGAAAGACCAATGGCACTGATCTGCCAGCAGCTCACCTTGTGTTACGGGGAACACAAAATGAAGCTGTCAGTGCAGAATGCTATACTGATCACCCAGCTATACGCACTGCTGAAATAGATATAACCGTGTCAAAGCCTTACAACTGGCCTTGTGCTAACACAGATTAAGCCTTAGCACAGACTGATGCTTATGCTCCCTCATTGCTCAACTTTGAGCTATATAAACTTCTAAACTTCTACATTTCGATTTTGGAGACTGTTTTGCTTTTACGTAAGATTTGCAGGGGAGTAGTATTAGCTTGTTAAAAGGTAACTGCTCCAGTTATGAAACTTCTGATATCAAACTAGGACAAGGTGAATGCAAACAAAGATATTTTCACTATATTGGAAGTATCGCCCAATATACATGTTCTAATAAGGTCTACCTTACATTACAGAAATATGTGTGAAAGCTTTGTGGGAGATAACATGTTGCCAGCCTAGCACTAGTGCTACAAAAACCAGTACCTATCATTTGAGGAGAAGAATCATCTGACAAAATCTTGTAACTTGCATTGAAGAGAACAGCATTGATTTGTTCAATTGGGCAAATCAGCAAGCAGGTATATTAAACACTGATGTGAAATACCAAAATATATGTTATGGATTATTATCTTTTGCTATACATGTATACAACACGAGTTTACTAGCAGAGATTTCTAATGTTCTTGCCTTTGATCTCCAGTCACCTTCATGCCCTAAAACAGTAAGTTGAGCTGCAATGATATGAGTCTGTAATCAGGTTTCCTGATCTTATTTCTCCCTAGGAAGCATGAACTGTATTTCAGATTTTCTGTTACCAACAATGTAGCTGGAAAATGCCAGCATCAAGGAGGTCTAGGTGACTTTGACATCTCCTCTTCATCTCACAGCTAGTTTTATGGACTTGAAATCATCCACTCCTTCCCCTCTTCTTGTCTTTTCAGTGCTGACTACTTTCCCTCAGCACTGGGAATAGCTTTGACAGAATCAAATTTATGTGCCGGGGAAAAAAACCAAACCAACTAATTTAAATACCTTTGCATAGATAGGAATTTTTAAAAGGAATAAAAGTAACATTTTTAATTTTAATCATTTCAATACAACTGCCACAAAATGGATTCATAAGTCATTTCTGAAGTAAATCCATGTAACCAACAGATTTATATTTTTTTTTTCCTTTTTTTCCTCCTCTTTGATGCCCCGCTTCTAACTTCTGTCTTAAATTAGATTATGACTTTCTTGGGACCAGACCTACTTCACACAATGGTTAGAATTACTAATGTGCACAACAGATTACTTAACAAAACTGTCCCTGACTGGTGCTTTTGTAACGTTGATAATTATTAAGAGGAGCCAGTAGGCTCCATAATAACATCTTTCTTTTAAAAAGCGTGCGGTGGCTTTTGACTTTCTCAAATCGCTACTTCATCATAATGAGAATGCAAACCAGAATGTAATTCAGAAGGGATGGGGATGCTGAGGGGGTTAAAAAGGATGTGCTCCCATTCAGCTGCCGTCAGGTGTTAGAGGAGAAAGAGTGAACAATCTTTGCCAATGCAGCTAGTAATGTAGATAAATAATGGATGCAGATAGTGGCCTGAATGCATTTAGAGAATCCCAGCTGCTCCACTCAATGTTTAATAGGCTGGAGGTGCAATTTCTTGCTACATAAATATTCGATACATTCCTACAGCCTTGCCACATAGGTGTAAACAACAATCAGCATAAAGAGGGACATAAATGTTTATTATAGGCTTCATTTTAGCTAACAGATGCTCAGTGAAAAGGCTGAAAGTTAAGGTAAAAAAGATGACTTGGGAAAACTTATCAATCACAAAAAATGCTATGAAAGCAGCTTCATATATACAAGGATTTTATCTGCAGGAGATTTGTTCCAGTTATTGCAAGGAGTCAGTAGTAGATTACATCAATGCAAATGTCTTGTGGTAGATAGAGAAAGCTGAAGTCTGGGATGATTTGACTTTGATTCTCTATACTTATACGTAGGCTTTTTTTCTGGAATTTTCCAAAACTCTCACTTAGTGTGCAGCTCCACAGAAAACTTTACTTATGCTTAGCTATACAGGAAGCAATAAGGATATTTTCGTGCATAGTGCCAAATTTGCCTTAAGGAGCCCATCATCAAGAAACGGTGAAGTGAGCATTCACTGATGTTCCTATCCAGCCTTGCCCAGCCCTGTTCAGGCACGGGGAGAATGAGCTGCAGCTCAGGTGCATCTCTCTTCCTCGATACCTGCATACTAGGGATGACCTTTTAGAAATACAGTTAGCAGAGCTAGACAAGCGCAGCCTATGCTGATTAAAGTGGTTTATCTGTCTTTCTTTGTTTTCATCTATAAGTAAAGTCTCTTAAACTGCCCAGAGGCACAGGTCAGTTACCTGCCTTCAGCTCTAAGGAAACACTCTGTATCTTTGCTACTCAAACTCACGTTACCTAGTATGACTGTTGGTGTACGAGAGCACTATCTTGATGATTCAGCAGATCCAGGGTTGATGTCAGGGGAATATTTTCCCTCACAGGAGGAACTTATTATTTAGAAAAACATATTAAATCTTGATATTTATATTTTTAAAATAAATAAATAAGATCTATGCTAGAAAGCAAATTATCAAAGTGCCACTTTCTGTTAACCACCCCTTGGCTCAGTTTGAACTTGATCTCCGCGATCTTAACAGTCTTTTCCTACTAAGTATTATCAACCTGTTGTGTGACTACCACTCAGCCTTGTTATGCAAACAAACTGCTCAATCAATCAGTAATTCCTCACTTCCACATGGAGAGCTACAACGGGGATTGTAAGGAGCAGAGGTGATGGAAGAGAGTGAAAAAACTGATTGATTTTATGGCTGAGCTGTGTAAAATTATTATTCATTTGATTATTTTTGTTGCCACTAACATTAGTATTATTTCAACAGTAAAAACTCTGAAATAATTTCAGTTAGGATTTTTCTGGACTTGTGGGATTTTTGCATGCACTGTGTGAGATTTTACTTGTATATTTTTCCCCTATGCATGTTATTTAACAAAGTATGTGTGCGTGTGTGTGTAAAGAAAGCAACAAACCTTAAAACATACGTAACACAGAGAATTTCTTTAGCAAGGATATTGTTGATAAACAGTATAGAATATAGTAATGTTGTGAAGGCTGTTGCTTTCTCTTGGCAGTAAGCTCTGCATTTCTTAGTTGAGACCAGGTCCTAAAATAAACATAATGCTGCCCATTTAAAAAACTAGGTCTGTTGTATACGCAGGGGTTTTATCTTTTTTTTTAAAATAAATTAAACAAAGGAGAAGAAAAAAAACACCAAACCCCCCAAATACCAAATCCTTTGCCGTTTTTGCTCATTTCATGCTTGTTGCTCCATAGCACTTTTAGTCCAGTTTCATTTTTTCCCACATTAAGTATTGACATCTTGCTACTCCAATGTGTAGCAATAACACGTGTAGCATTAACCATGCCCACTAGGGAAAGTTTCTTTTTGCTGCTCTTAGAGAGAACAGACATATGCAAATGCTTCTAAATTTAACTGACGAGTACAAGGTTAGTACTATGTCTGTACTCTTTCTAGAGGTTTGGTACACAGCAGCAGCAGCAGCAAGGCACAGTCAGGAGCAGTGGGGGCAGACTGTTCTCCCACTAGCAGCAAAAGAAGTGACGGTATCTGGGGTTTATGTATGTGTGTTGCCCCTATCCAGTCTACAACCCAGACTTTGTGCTGATGATCTGCAGTGCTTTCCTACTTTCACAATTTTATACACGTATTCTTTCCTGCCTTACTCTCCCATAATGTAAAGCTATACCAGGACATCAAGCCATTCCTTCTGCATCTTTTCAATCACCACAACCATCCCACAACCAGGACTTCAATCTTGTTGCCCAGATCTCTATCACTTTCTTGCTACACCATGTGTCTTTTTTTTCAGGGACGCTCCATTCTTTCACAGAGGATGATTTAAAAAATATAATCTATACTTTTATTGCTGAAAGAGATGGAATTTTGGGTCAAGAGCCATAAACCAATTTCAGCTAATTTATACTGATGGAAATTCTGAATTCCTAAAAATTATTGTTAAGAAACAAGTTTGCAATATGGCAGCCATTAGGTGTGTCACAGCAACAGTAGACCATGAGCTTAGGTCCTTCAACACAGAAAATGTAACAGCTTTTGTTATATTATCTCATGGAGATAAACTCTTAAATGAAGTTTTTCGTAGAATATATGATGCTGAAAATATTTCTTAGGATAAACCTTAAAAATTAAAGATCAGTCCAAGATAAGAGAATTAGGGTTCAAATATGAAATTCCCCAAAGGTTTCAAAATTTGGAAGAGTTCAGATTATGCCTTTGGTTGAAGTTGTTACACAGTTTCTGGTAAGCCAAGGAGGCTGGTCTGTGTTTGAGTGCCCATGAAGTCAGCCTGTACTGCACCAAGGCTTTATTTTGGAGACAGGTCTATTCAAAATCCAAATAACTTAAAATCATACCTTTAAGCTATACTTAAAAGATTTGGAGTTTTGGTGGTGGTGTTGTTTGTTTGGGGGTTTTTGTTTTTTTTTTTTTGTTGTTGTTGTTTTGTTTTGGTTTGGGTTTTTTTTTTTTTTTAATTCCATTGAATATAAAAGCTTCTGAGAAGGAATAGTTACTCATTTTTTTGAAATCAAAACACATTTGTACTTAAAGATGTGACAAATATCTCTGCCCATCTCCCAAACCAGAGACTAATATTGTAGGGGTAATTCACAAGTTTCTTCTCTACTACGATATAATTTCTAATAAAACATGCACATCTTGTTTATATTGTATGGAATAGATGAGTCTGGTTGATATTTTGTGAGATGAATAAACTCCCATATAATGAGCATGAGATTAGTTTCAATGCAGAGAGTTAATATAGCCAGCAATAATTGTTCAGTTGGTGTAGCATTATGCAGTGTATATGGGTATAATAAATCATATGCATTATCAATAACCCCTCATGTCATCTTCAGCTAATGTTAATACCTGATCAATTATACGAGACATCATTCTCTTCCTTAAATTCTCTGTAAAAAACAGAAGAAGTAATTCTGAGGAACCCAGAGCACCCTGATACGAATGTTCATTATTTGAGCCCAGGAAATGTATTGATGTTCCTACATTTTTATGTGGTTTTGCACTTGGCATTTGTAGCAGGCATTTCCTGAACAATACATATAAACTCTCCTGTTTTCACAGCTAACTTTTATGTTTTGTTTTATTTTCCAGTTGACTTAATGGTAACTGTTCATTCTGTACTACAACATTGTCAGTCTGAGATAAGACACATGAAAGCTAATGGATTTTAAAAGCATTAAGAGTGAACACGGTCGAATAACAACCAAGCAATTTGGTGTTGAGTGGATACTTAATTTCACAGCAAAGTGAGGGGTGCTATGCTCAATGCCACTGAGAGATCTCACTGTCAAAATTAGATGAATGGGCAAGCTGAATATGAATGAATCAGTAATTTTTCACGGGTGGAAACTCTCTGTATTACAAGTATTTCTGAGCATTATATTCTTTCTCCATTGTTATTTGAAAATTGGATACAGTTAATTAATAAGAATATATTACATATATATAAAACACGTTTTTACATGAGGATTTTCAGAGTAATTTGAAAAATTCATGTGATTTTCTGATTCTAAATATGTAATGAATGAGAGGAGAAGAGTATAAATCCCTCACACAGCCACAATCTAACCAGGAACACTTATAATTTAGCTTGTATGGCACATATATGTATACATATATGTATACATATATATATATGCATGGCATATATAAGGCAGTATAGCAGTGTTTCTGTTCTTAGAAGTCATGACTGAGTTTAGATGAGGTAGCCTCTCACATTGCATTCCACGAACTTGTTTTTTTCCATGGCTAAAAATAAAACAAAGCAAGCAAACAAACAAACAAACAATAAACAAATAAATAATTGTGTTGAAGAATCAAGTCACAAGTTATTTCTGCTTTTTCGGTTCTTGATACAAATGCCAAGACTGGCTGTAAATATTCTGACTGTGTTCTTTCAGAGAGACCACACAATGGATAAATTTCTAAGAATTTACTGTAGTGTTGTTGCCTGCTGGTGTACCCTACAGATGGGGTTATGCTGCTCGTGTAAGGATCAGTTTGGGACCAGGAATCATGAAACAGTCATTAGTTTCTCTCATAGCCCTGTGATATGAGTATTTATAGCAGTCTGTCCACCTGGGGACTCCTGGGGTGAAGCCTAAGCAGGGAGGAGAAGGTGGTGGAGGAAGGGGAG
Source organism: Ibycter americanus (assembly GCA_035590275.1). NCBI lineage: Eukaryota > Metazoa > Chordata > Aves > Falconiformes > Falconidae > Ibycter > Ibycter americanus. The sequence goes on from JAVJGI010000063.1 coordinate 68,572,781, forward strand.
GAATCATCTGCACAGCTCAGAAACCAGGAGGAAGTTCTGAGGTGGCCCCTTTCCTCTGCTGCCCTTCGTCCTCAGTCTGTCATGGAGAAGTCCCCAGCCCTGCGCTGAGCTGGACAAACAGTGGTAAGGAGACCACAGAGGCAGGCAGGACAGCTGGCTGAACGCAGGGCTGCAGAGCAGAGCGATGTGCTGGTGGCAAATGCCTTGGTACCAGGTGTCGCGGTGCACTCCAGACCACACACACAGCCTTAGCTGTCTCTGCCAGTCTGGATCAAGAAGCAGATTAGCCACTTATTCCTTGTTTTGTACGCCTCTGGATGACGAAACACTGGATAAAGGTAGAATAACCTGTTCTGTGTATGTAAATGCTTTCATCATAACTTCAAGTTGTAATTTTTCCTTTGTATGGGTGGAACATCTCCTCTGCCCAACAAAGACAATTTAATCTAAGAGCAGTCAGCTTAAAACCAGTGACATGACTGAGTGCTTTTCAGTTCTGTGTCACTTTCTGGATTTGTTTGCCACTAGCCTCATTTGGGTCCAGTTTGCTGAGGAACAGCATGGGAAGCAGAGATGCTCAGGAATGACAAGCTCTGTGAACAGTGCTTTTCTATTTTGACCTAAAAAAATGAACAGAATGTCCAGGACTGAGGGGAGATGATGATATGGTCCTAAATTGATTTATGTTGAAATCTCGAAAGAATAGCTCTAGTAACGTCAGACCCAGCTTAAACACTAACTCTACTTTTGCTTTTATGTCTTTCCCAATATGCAAACCTGTTTATGACCTAATCTAAATATGATAAAAATCAGTGGTAACTTTCTCTATCTTTTTCATGAGCTGGATCCAGATCCCCTACTCAATCTACCTCCAATAAAAATTTCAACAAAAGTAATAGACAAATATTTTTGCTGTGCTCCTCTCTTTCTGCAGTATTAGAAACCTGTTAAAGGTCTGGGTTTAAGGGGTTTATTTTTTTCTTCTAATGGCACATTGATAAAACAGGATACATAAGTATATGCACCATGGCACAGTTCATTCCATACTTCAAGCTAAGCAGAATTTGCTACATTATAAATTTCCAATCTTCCTTCTATTGCTCCAAAAGACTAGATACCCTCTTTAATATTCCTCAGTCATGCCTGGCCCCAGAAGTGAGCATGGCAATGCATTACTGACACAGCACCTGCCCTGTTTTCCTTTACCTAGTTTTTCCAGTGCTGCCTGTGGTAGATGCACTCTGCGATATAAGTTGACAGCAATGCCCAAAGTAACATCACTACCCATTAGAGTAACTTCTAAAACATGCCATAATCAGGCATAGAAAGTATATTCTGTGGCACTCAATAGATCCACTAAGGCTTAAGTGCTTCTTCTGCTAAGTGTAGCTTTTCTACAGTGGGGGAAAAAGAAAATATAAAATCCCTTTTGCAACTGAAAAGCCACTGTAAACACTCTGGTGGTTAGAGCTGATGTGTAGTTTTCTTTCCACACTTTCAGCTGTAATTAAATGCTTCTTTGAAACTCTTCAAGTCCACATAAATGATAAGTATGGTGTATTTTGGAGTCAGTAATTTAAATATAACAGCAAAGACACACATTAAATAGAATTCTTTATTAAATACTACCTGATTACATAAAGGAAATTGAGAATGATAGCAGGCTGATTGGAGTTTTGCCACTAATTTTTGTCAGAAGAGTGGTTCTGACAACTTGATGTCGTGGTGATAGGAATGGAACTATTTTTGGTCAATATGTTTGCTGGCCATTGCTGGTTTTATCAATGTCCCTGCTATGGAAATATGCAAGAAAATTTTAGGAGGATACTTTATTCTCCAGAATCAACAATAGGTGAATAGTTTGTCTTGAGTTTGTGCTGATTAGGCTTCCAGGTTGCATTTTGTTTCCCCCATCCTTTTTTTCACTTATTTTGGCCATATTCCTCCTTCCTTCCTAGCCAGAAGTCAGAATCTACTGCTAAAAGCTACCCAGCTACTGTTAAAAGCAACATCTGTGTTCTTATAATTTCCACTCTTCTGCCTTTTTGTTGCTGTTGCCTCTCCTCTGTTAGGACTAGTAGCATTGTTCAGGCTGGATGAATCAATTTATCTTTCTGGTCTAGCAGCAAGCTAATCTTTTTGGTTGTTGGGAATTATATTTTCTGTTAGATCAAAAAGCTGAGATGACTCATCCTGCATCTAGGTAACTGTGAGGGGTGGCAGGGGACAACAGAACAGCCAGCATCTTTGGCTATAAGCCTCATTTAGAAAAAATCAAGTATATTTATTACACATATTGCAGTTATTCACTTAAATATGCGGCTTATTTACATGTACAAAAGGTTGATATACCTCCACTGCCACTGGGAAGAACTGAACTCAGGAACTTTGGGCTATTTTATCTTTGGAAGCTGGATGATAGATTATGAAATATGCATAGACAGCCTGTTGGTGTTAGGTCTGTTCTTGGGTTTGTGTGTTTCTCTTGCAGGTACAATAAACATGCTCAACAGATTATAATTTATTATGTTTGCCATATTTGAAAAGTTAATCCTTGTCTCTTTAAGTTTTGAGGTTTGGTTGGTTGGTTGCTTTTTAAGCTAAATATAAATGTGTGTTTCAATTATTGGTGAGAGTATTTTCAGGTGTGCTAAGTTCTGTTGACTTAATTGGTAGCATACTGCATTACTCTCAGAGAGGTATCTGGCCTAACATCTTCCTAACAAGCAGACTGATTCTAAAAAACATAAATGGGCACGCAGAAAAAGTAAGGAATTTTTGGAACCAAGAAGAAAACAATCTGGTAGGTAAGTCTTTGGCAAATATTTCATTGTTGATATCAAACAATAACCCTAAAATGAGCCTATAGTGATTTATTTTATTTTAAATCTGAATGCATTTGATATCTAGTCATTAAGTCATTTAGTTAGGGCCAGAATGTTTCATAATTTACAACTGCTACCATTACATTTGCTCATTTACAAGACAGCTCGCTCTGGCTTACACAACTAAAGCTCTAGATAACCCGTGGTCAACATTGTGAGATTATTTTTTTAAATATTTGACTGCATTCTTTAATGTTCCTGAAATCACAGCTGCCTGAAAGGAGAGATATCTGTGACATTTTCACATGTATTTTACTCACTGGCAAGCTATCCTTTAAATTTAACGGAAAGGTATAGATTCAACATTGGTACCACAGACATAAATATTTTAAATATTTGAGACATAAATCTGTAATCAAAACTTTTATTCATTGACAATTAAATAAAAAAAATCATTGCAGACCTTCTTGATCAAATGAAAACTATGCACAAAGCAACACAATATAGATACAAGATTTGACAACAAATTTTATAAAGTTTTGCTGAGATGCTGAGAAATAGGGATTTGTTTCCATTTAATGACTTTTAAGAAGAGAAATAGCTGCTATCATTCTTTCTCTCCATGACAGCTTGTCATATCCTTCAGATTTTACCTTCTTGGACAATTATGATGTTAATGTTTACACATTCAACAGTAACTATCACACTGCTTAATTTCTGAGGTTACTTCACAATATATGAAAGACCACTCTAAACCCCTGATTTTTCTTCTACGAAAACTAATTTTAGAATTTTTGTTAAAAACCAAATCTCTTCAATCTCATTATAACAATATTAGTATTTATAAATCTATTTAAATGTTTAGTAATAAATTAGAGAACAAAGTCCTGTGGGAAGCTAGACTCCAGATAAGAAACTCTTAACACTTCAGTTTCATTGATTTCAGCTGATGTTTGAAACCTTCCTATCTTCATGGATCTAAATGCCAGTATTTTCTTCTACCTATAATAAACCCAGGCTTCCATTTAAGATTCAGCAACTTACTCCCTCCACAGAACAAAATAAGGGCCTGAGAGAGTCACCATCAGTATTTCTCAGAAAATGTCAGCTAAGTTGGTCCTAGTTTATTCATTTGACTGAAAGGTGTTTGCTCAGCTTCTTGCCATTGATAACATCAATTGGCAGATCAAGACAAGGTATTAAATTGCTTGGGTTTTTCTTTCTCTGAGGGCTCACTTGGATCATTGCACAAAAGCCATTTGCAGAGGGAATTTCAGAGGACAGAGGGTCAGCTGTGTAATAATTACTTCACTGTAGAAAGGAGGTAAGTAACACTGAGTAACATCTTACACTGCATCATGTCAGTTTTTTGGTATTACCTGTTGTATATTTGGTTGTGGATTTCCCCCTGCTTTTTGTCCAAGCACCATAATTAATGGGGGACTTGGAGCTTTATTATTCTTCTAACATAGAGGAAATCAATCTTCTGAAAACACAGTGATTCAAATATGGTGGCAATTCCAGACAAAAGATGCAATCACATTATTGCAACTAATAAGGCAGAAGCCATTTGCAACCAAGGTTTGTGGAGATGTCTATTTGCATATCCTTCAATATGAAAGTTGACTAGACCTTTTCTCAACAAAATGAATTGCCTGTTAACTTAGTGCTACAACAGAAATGGCTCGTAGGAACAAATGGCCTGTTATGAAGCAAGGTATTACTATTCCTAATCAAGTATTTGCTATTTGGCAATCTACAAGGAAGGACTTTAATGGGAGTTTTCTGAAGAGCTTACTCCCACTAGGAGATTTCAACCAGTTTAGCTGAGTATGTGGTGTTCTGGCTGATTCTCAGCTGTAGTGAGATGTGGAGCTAGAAGAGCAATTTACAGGTAGAAGAACCTGACTCTGAAACTACTCACCTGCACGAGGGGGTTTCCTTTTCAATATGCTGCCTGAATGCAGTTCATCTGCATTAAGCAATGCTTTCTGCAGCATCAACAATTTTTTTTACTGAAGCTTTTGTACCAAAAATGGGCCTCTGATTGAAAGACTGTAAATGGCCACAAAAACTGTCTCTAAAAACTATCCAGGTTAGGAAATAAAAATTATTTTTGTCCGTACAAAATGCATTTAGCCTGAAGTACAGAGACACTTGGAGAAAATGTGCATTTGCATTTTTCATTTTGTTTCCAGCTCATTGTTGCCTTCACTCTTGAATAAAATCCACGGCAGAGGCTGTATTGGTAGTACTGTGGGTATCACTTCATAGTATAAGAAGACTTATTGGAGGGATCAGTGCAGAAAGTTAGTATTTGATTTTCACATGTCTGGGACTTTAATTTTCCATTGGTTTTTATCACTAAAATATGTCCAATCTAGTTAATTGCATCTGATAGGAGGGATTTGAAAGAGAAAAGAACATGCTGCGTTAAGGCATGTGTTCCAGGTTTAAGAGGAAGAATGGCAGAAAGCTTAGATATAGGAATAAAAGAAAGAGGTGATAATGACTTTAGCAAACAAGCTTTCCACTAGCCAGACGTGATTCCTGTTATATGTCAAATACACTCCGCTCACAAACATGCTCAGTCCTCTGCTTACATTTTCCTTGGCCTGAAATACGATTGCATCAATGAGTCTAAATGGAAATTTGCAGCCCCTTTGTTCTTGGCTTGCTTTAGTCGTTTTAGACTCACTCTAGTTTTTAAGTCCTCTTTAGTCAGATGCAGTAGTGTGGCATAATATGTTCAACCCAAATCCATCACTGTGATTAAGATACTGATGGTAATCACTGTTTTTTCACGCATTTCTAGCACCAAAGTGCATTCAAAGTGATATTGCATCTTTGATCAGGGTTTTACCTTAGGCATCTTGTGCTTCTAAAGGTACATGTCAGTGCATCTAATAAGATTTGCATGCAGTGTTATGTATACCACAGGGTCTAAGCTACTTAGAAGCGTATTTACGTCACATCTTTTGATGTAAATAAGAGTTACATGGTCATCTGGAGATGATCTTTCTCCGTTCTTGAATCCCTAGTTTTGGGGGAGGCAGGTGGGTGGCAAACAGCCACCACTGAATTACTGTTTCAGAGCGTTTAATCACTAGTAAACTGTCTAGCAGATACATGCAATTTAGTCAACTGCCAATTTTCAGCAAACACTACATCCACAGTAAAATCACACCTGATTTCAGTACTCAAGATTTTAGATGTACCTAGATATCTTCTTCTTCTCAAAGCCATAGCAAGCCCTGAATTGATCCTTTGTGTTCCTGTAGAACAGCTGCTACGTGGTATTTCATCTTCCCCTAATCTGTAGCTAGAAAGGTTTCCTCTAAATCTGGCTGCATCTTCCCCGCCTCTCTCTGCTTTTTTGTGGTGCATGTGCATGCGTGTAGTGCCTTTCAGCAAGGCAAGCCATGTTATTTCCCGCTTGAATGGTGGTGTTTTATTATTTTGTGATACTGGAAGTCCAGCATGGATCAGGAAATGTTTTTGCTGATGTTGCTGTGTCCTGGTTCAGAGGATCTGGGACTGGTCTGTGCTGACACACTGCTCAGGTCAATTTGCTTATAATGGTTTGGATTCTTCAGTGTACCTAGGAGGATGGAGAAGTGTCAGCCTTCTATGGGCTTCAGTCTGACTTAGGGAAAAATTACTGGCTCATCAGTGATTAATCTGAGAAGATAGATTTCAGATCTCCAGAAGTCCCTGTATCTTCTTACTTCTACATACCAGAAGAATAGACTCTTGGTTTCCTATTTAAAATGAATATTGCCTTCCTTCTCTACCCTCCCAATCTGAGACTGACCTTAGATTTATAATCAAAGTTTATGTCTCTCCAGTTTCAATTTGTGTACATCCAGAAGTGTACCTTTAACCTTTTTCAAGTGAGTATTTCTTCTGTCATGCAATAAACCTCTGCAACTCTGTTTTATTAGACTTAGTTAACTAGAAGATATTGGAGAAAAATTAAGCCTGAATGCTTCAGAATCAGCTGTTCTCAAAATTAAAACTAAGTCTATATTCATTTTCTGTTTTATGGGCACTCCAGAGAAACTTCAAAAAGCCAAGAGAATGTGCTAGATCCTGTAGGGCTGCTGATTCTGCATTTTTTTTGTTAAACAATCAAACAAGACAATATCTGACCAAAGCAGTTCAGCCTGCTCTTGTACTAAAGCAGAAAAAAAAGGCTGCCTTAAATTCTGCATTCTTTCATTTTTTTATTTCTTTTTTTTTTTACTATTGAAGTTTATTTTGCCAACTTTAATTGCAAGATTGTTGTTTGGTTACGTCAGATCATGGTATTATATAATAGTATATTCTGTAGTGTAAAGATATTTGGTAAGGTATAAGCTTGATAAATTTAGATTGTGTGTACATTATACATATCTAAGTTTTTACATAAATACTCCTAGCTCATATATATATATATATATATATGTATAAAAATTTAGTTTGTATGCAGACCTAACCAGGCCAGTTCTGTCAGGCCTTGGGAGACAGGATTGACCTAGAAGAACAGGTTTCTCAGCTCAAGGCTGTTCTGCCTGACTTTCTCTGGGATAAATCTTCCCATCCTCTCTCTTAAATTTACCCTCATGCTACCTGTCTTAAATTCCAGTCAGCACAAACATGCCAGTGGATATTCTTGTGATTCGGAATCCGTCTAGTTTCTAGATTTATCATCTGAAAAATTAGGTAATTAGAGTTAGTAGCTTGAAAAGGGAAGTTGCTGTTGTAAATTTTAATGTTCATAAGGCATGATGGGGTTGTTATGTATAGGGAGATGCTCTCTCAAAAAGAAGTGAGATTTTTTTTTTTTTCCATTGTGATTCCAATCAAAAAGGAGCCATTTTGGTGAATGACTCAATAATTCTTCTGTTTAAAAAATCATATTCCTTTTCCTGCTCAAGTGGTAGAGTTTCAGATGATAATAGGACCATTCCAGGCAACAGATGGAATCAGAATTTGAATTTTCTATTTTGCATTTAAGATTCAAGATGCTCTGTGGCGCATGATAAGAACGTTCTTAGCTGGCATACATTTGTAGCTCCTGAGTTAGAAAATAGCCTTTCTTTTTAGTTTTGCAGGAAAGAAAAACTTGACACGAAATTAAATCATCTAGATTAAAGAGAGATGCTGTGGTTACGAAACACTGCGGTAGAGTGGTCAACACACTCTTGGCAAATTCCAGAATGAAGTCAGGCTGTTTAGCATCGATCTGCTCCACACTTTCCTAGTTACCTTCCCCTGGGGGGCTTCCTCTTAGGGGAGGGCCACAAGGCATTGCTACTTATTTGTGTTTCGGTCTCTTTAATCAAGTTGCTGTGGCAGCAGGAAATTACTTTAAGAAAGTGGTCAGCCTGGAAGGGTTTACATAAGACTCAGCAAGGAGCTCGAATGGTTTCCACTCTGTATTGGGGCAGCCTGTTAATTCTCTTTCTCCGTCCACTCATTTGTCTAACTTTGCAGCTGTTGCACTTTGATTTTCCTCTGCCATTTCACCAGCTCTGTGAATATTTTCCATGTGTCTAAACTTTCACTTCAGGCTCTTCCTGCACGGAAAGCTTTTTCTACTCAAATCTGTTTGTATAAAGAAAGCAACAGGTAAAGCTAATGCCAATGTTCATCTCTCCTTCTTTTGTTCCTTCTGATGGAAAAACATAAGAAGCTATGCTCATTTAGAACTGTAATTTAAGAATTTAGGTAGATATTGGACCAAAATTTGATGGTTGCCTAGCTGCAACTGAGAGTTTCATTTGGCAAATCATAATCAGATGTCTTCAATTCTACTGAAAACAGATTATTCCATTTACAAGGAGAGACACTTAATCCCCTGGGACTGATGACTCCTGACAATAATACAGACATTTCAGGGAAATGGGAGAAAGCCAAACATTGGAAATTAAGTTGTTGCCGACAGAGGTATGAGATGGAAATTTTTTCATTTGTCATTAAGAGGTTTCAGAATATAAATTACTGGTTTTATGAGCAACCTATTGTTGTTGTTCAGGCTCCTATAGGAGTAGAAGTTCACTGGTATTTACATTTACTTTTATAATGGAGTTCATATTTCATTTAATCTGTCTTTTTTAAAGTCAAACAGCATTATTTTTAAGTGAAGAAGAAATAGTCCTTCTCAAGACACTTAAAAATAAAATCAATTATGAAAATAGATTCTCACACTGACAGAATATGCCCAAAAGCTACATTTGTGCATGATTACTGTTCATAGAAATTATTTTTTTCTTCAGTGGCACTTTTTTTCCCCCTCACCTTTTGGAGAAATTGTGAAAAGCACGGAAGTTTTAGCAAAGTCCCATGTGATCTGGAGATGACTGACTCCTCCATAGGTCTTACTCCGCTCATGTGGATTAATAAAATGAACTTATAGTCACCTGTTTCACCCCATGTGCTCTCCTCTCTCTTCAAATGTTGACCTTTTTGTCCCCCTCTCAGCAGCAGTCCACATTAAAGCATTTCTTTGTCCCTCATGCCACCCCACACGTTTAAGACATTCTTTGAAGCAAAGGATCTACCTTATCTCTGTGTGTTCAAATCCATATTTGGATAAAAGCTTTCCCCACACTTAGACAACTAAATCCACATTTTGTGGTTCAGCTCAAAGTGAAAGGTATCAATTAGAGCAGTCATATTTTTGTTGTTGCAGAGGAAAAACCCTTTCAAATAAAGCCGAGGAATTTTTGTACCCTTAAAAAAAAAAAAAAAAAAAAAAAAAACAAAAAACAAAAAGAGCTTATGAACAACTGTGTTACACTTCTGTCACTTTCATATTTTGAGTTAAGAAATTTCCCTAGGAAAGTAAGATAAAAATTTTAGAAAGTTAGAATCAGCAAAGGATTTTGTAAACTAGATATTTATGGAACAATGCATTTTCTGAGGTGTTTTTTTTCCAGTTGGCTCTGCCACCAAGGATAACAATTCTACAGATCAGAATGTGACCTTTTTCACAGATGAAGGATTCTTTTTACTTCTAGTATTTAGGTATGTCACATTCTGCTTTCAACAGGCATCTTTTCCAAATGAAGACTTCTGAACTTTTCTCTCTCATCGTTCCACCTCCCTTTTTATTGCCTAGTTACATAGCGGTCATTTTTACCCAAATTTAAAATATATTATATATGATAAATCTGTTTATTACAATGAAATATTTTCTTATGATATCTGAAATACTAAGGGTGGTTTTGCTTTCACTTATAAGACTGAAAGGCAGATGCGTATTCCATTAGAATCTATTCTATAATCAAAACCAGAGAGACGCAGTCACTGGGTGAGTTGTCTTCCCCTCACGTGGTCGAGGTGAGTAACTCTTCAACAGTATAGACCTGTCTCCTTCTATTGCTTGGACTGTTTTTTGTTTATGCAAAACACTTTGACCACCCCTGAAAATAGTGATAAACACAGCAAACACATCTATCCACATTCCATATTTTCAAAATTGGAAAAATGAGAGTAGAGGAACACTTCCTATTTTATTTTCTGCTTGACAACAGTTGATTTTTTTTTTTTTTTTTAGAATAATAACAGCATGAATTCTGAGTTGTTTCCAATGTTGTTTAAAATCACTTTCCTTACTTGCATTTTGAATCAACAGAAGATTCTAGTAATGCGTATCTTGCTCTCTTTTTTTCTTAAGCAACAACATATTGATATTAGTTTTCTTCCAGCGTTCCTTGTCCTTTTCATATAAATAATAAGAAAAAAATTTGAAGTGCATAATATGCCTATACTTTGAGACAGGAAGAGCTAAGGAAACATGTACTATATATATATGTTTTATTTATTAATACAAACAACGTTTAACTTCTAAATATGTGTTACCAATTGGAATCTTCTGTTCCAGTTGCTAATGTATAGAACAGTACTTTTAGGAATTAAGTTTGTTCAAGATTTTCTTGGTAAGCACTAAAAATTAATGCATTTACCTGAATAAAACTTTTGGGCATTAAAGACAACGAGGACATCATTACTTGCCCAAACAATTTAGAGAGAAATGTTTTATGGAAGACATCTGTTCACATGCAAGAAGTCTGTAGGCTGTTGGTGGGATTATGATTAAATGCGTGTTTATATCTTTATACTTCGTTCCAAGTAGAAAGAAACACAGTTTCAGCCTTTGGCTTTACTACCATAGAAGTAAATATCAATGATAATGAAATGCTAGCCAAAATTATTTTTGTGTGTAAGGCTAAGGCTGAATTTCCACAACCAAAGGCCTCTGGACTCAATCCAGTCCAGTATTAAGGAAATAAGTGCCCAAACAATAAATGTTTTTCTCTGAAGGAAAGTAGTTCTCCCTCCAGGCTATACCAGATGGAGAAAAAATATCAGAATTTCAACAATGTTCCTCGTCAGTCAGGAAGATTATGGCCAGGGCAGATTAACTATGTAAAAGGAGATCCCAAAGACTCCTGCAGATGAAGGCAGGTTTGAAACAACATTTTGCTCTCAGATGAGTCTGAAAAATATCTGTAAACAAATCTCCATATTTGTACAGCTGTATTCTGTGGAGTGACTAGAAGGAAGTTTGCATATATCTGAGTCTGAATTTTGCAGCTGGTTCTAACACAGAGGAAGAGTCAATCACTAGATTCCTCCAATCTAAACTTCTGGAGAGTGTAAATCCGATCCAAGAATATTCTCCTTAGCACCTATGTAGATCAATACCGGTCGTTGAAGTGGTAGAAGAAACAAGAGCCATTAGTCTGACTGCTGGATGCTTCTGAAGAAGTTTGCCTCCAGTCGAGGCACTTACAGACCATACACGGTGATTGCAAAACATAGCCAAATAATATGCTATTATGGATGCTACAGTTGTTCTTCATTTAGCATATTTATTCAGTATAGCAGACATTATTGTATTAAGTCCCATTTACGAGTATTTGTCTTGATTCCCTTTGGATCCCACGGTATGTTCTCATCTTCTTTAAGCATCCCACTGGCTGTGAGGGTACAGCGTTGAAGGTTACAACCTCTCTCTGAACACATGTACTGTTTTGTACCTTGGTTACCTTTGTGGTCTGCTTACCAAATCTCCCTTTTTATATGATGCATGCTTAGTTTTGCCCCCCCTGGCTGCTACCCGTCACAGCTCCCTCCAGACACGCAACTTCTCCTGAGCCAATTGCCATGATCACTAACTAAGGGACAAAAAAAACCCAACCAACCAACCAACCAACCAAAAAAAACCCCAAAACAAACAAACAAACAAACAAAAAAAGCCGAAAACTATCATAACTATTAGATAAGCTAAAAATCTGGGGAACCACTGAAAACAGTGAATGGGTCAGAAATGGTTTTCCATGACAATGTGACTAAGATAGGCCATTCTGGATAAGAAATAAGTAAGACATATTTACTTCAGACGAATATTTTTTCAGTGCACTTGACCAGCCAGTCAAATATAATCAGATTTAACAAAAGAGCAGGGTGTATTCTGGTGGTGCTGCTTTACCCTCTAACTAGGCTGCCAGAAGGTGAAGAAAGGCAAAGGACAGAACAAGAAACCCTGCCAATAACCCTAACAGGAGCTGCTGTGTTTCCCCGGTTCACCTAATCCCAAATCCTCAAGCACATGTCATCCATACTCCTGAACAAACAAGTCGCTGAAATCCTTCCCAACATTTCTATTTCAGCAGGGGAGTGTTTGATCAGCCATGCCCACCGTTGGCTCTTAGTAGCTACATTCTCTCTGGGCCAGAGGCTGTTCTGCTTATGTCAAACTCTTCGATCATAAGACGAGTCTTAATGCAAAAATAACAGTGTCGGTGAACAGAGAATGCCCTGAGGTCCATTAGTGCCTTGCTGATCAAAGGTGGTGGGGTATCTGAAAATAAACAAACATTCATTCTAAAAGGAAATTGTTTCTTTAGGACGATGTTATGGCTTAGAACACATACAAAGGATGAACCCTTCCAACAATCCCCTTCTGTCCAGTCTAGTCCTCTCCTTTCACCCTTGAGAAGAAAGAGACCAAATGAGCAAAGAATTAATTGAGATCATAATTACAAAGATTTACGAGAGACATTCCTCTGTATCTTATTTTGAGCTGATGATTTCTTTCAAGATGTGCTCCGCTTAGGATAGACCTGTTCCATTACCTCAGCAGAATTAAGGCAATCTGCAATCTCCTGCATCTCTGTAAAGAAACTGACAATCCAAAATTATTGAATTAGTCAAGTTGGGAAAAAACTTTTTCTCATTAGTTTAAAAGGGAGTAACTGCAACACAGCGGTTGATAAAGAGCAAATAAATTAAATCATCCTATTCATTTTCTCTGGGGAAGGCATCTGCTGAAATTAAGAAGTGGAAAACGTAAACCAGAAAACATGGATATTATTATTTTATAGCATTAAACTGCAACCTTGCTGAAGTAGGCATACTTTCAGGGTTGAGCCTAAGAAGGGCTCAGAAATTGTATAGGATTCCTTACTTATACGGATCTATAGATCTGTTAATTTTTCTTGCTGTTTTGGATCAAATTTAAAGACATTATAGAACAAACATAAGTCTCTACAAGGCTAGGTTCTAGGAGATCTTTGAGCAGTCACAAATTTGAGATGATTGCCTAATGTTTTTGGATGACCCTGTTTATATAATGCTCTGATTGTGCACAGCACGGTAATTAAATGCAGAGGTCAAGTACTTAAATAAGGTTAACGCTGATGCTTTGTTGATCGTTGTCCTGCATTCTCAGCGTGCATTACACCTTTCCTTTCTGAATACAAGTTTCTTGAAAGGCAGATGAGTACTGTCAGAGCTCGTGCACTCAGGCGACTATAGCAATTATACAGGTGAGGGAATAATGGCTTTTATTAAAGACAGCCTTTGGGCAGCCAGCTACGCTGTCTATTTCCCACTCACACACCCAGATCCACTTCTGGACCTGTCAGTACAGCTCTACTAGCACAGAATACTCTTTACTCCAAGATTGTTCTGAGTACAGGATTCCCACGTGGATCTTTCCAGGTACTCCTGTCTTTGAATGTTACCCCATTTTGGTCCTAAAATCTGTGATTTAGTTTCCTGTCATCGTGTTGTGAAGGAACAAAATTTTCATAGATACGAAGTGGTCCATGAAGACTAAGGTTTTGAAAATATGCGCTCTTGACAAAATAAAGGGAACAAAATGCAAAATTCTAAGTGACTTGAGAATTTCAGATCATCAAATTCTTGTGAAATGTGCAGAAATTGTTGAGCTGGAGGATGTTTATTTAAATGCCATTGAGGTTTTTTATTAGTTAAGTGTGAACCATTTAAGAAATGAGTATACTTACGTTCCAGCTCTAAATGAACCAGAACCAAATTATTCTGAGCTTTAAAAACACTTAGTTAGTTGTTTAAAAAAGATGTCTATATTTCAACAGACAAATCTAAATCCTAATTATTATTTTTTTTTTTTTCCTGAATGACAGCATGTCTTCTATGGTCTGTTTATGGATGTCATACTCCTTAACATGTCTTGTAAGTCACGGTATGCTCTGCGTCTCTGCTGAGTTTCTGCATCTCTGCGGGTTTCTGTGTTGCAGTCATTAAAGATAAGCTCAGGAAGATTCAACAGAAGGGAGGGTGTAACATTAATTTTATTGTAAGGTAGGAATATGAGTATGCATTACATAGAATTATTGCATCAAATCGCATATTATTTGAGATCAGAAGGGACCTCTGGAGACTGCCTAGTCCAGCCCGCCACTCAGAGAAGGTTGCTTAGGACCACATCCAGTAGAGTTTTGGTTATCTCTAAGAATGGGGACTGTAACCTGTCTGGGCAATCTATTTGATTGCTTGATTGTACCATTAAAAAAAAAAAAAAAAGAAAATATCTTATGTCTAAATGCAATTTCCTGTATTTCAGCCTGTGCCTGTTACCTCTCATCCTTTATCTGGGCACCACGGAGAAGCCTGGGCTTGTCCTTATTAAGCCCTGCCCCCCATCAGATACTTATTCACATGGATAAGATCCATCATGAGCCTTCTCTGCTCCAGACTGAACAGTTCTCCCTCTCACAACCTTTTTTTGTATGAGAGATGCTCCAATCGTTTTATCACCTTCAGGGCCCTTTGATGAACTTATTCCAGTATGTCAACCTCTATCTTGTCCTGGGGAGTCCAGAACTGGACAAATTATTCCAGATATTCACCACTCACCAGTGCTGAGTAAGGAGAGCTCATTTGTCTCAATCTGCCAGCAACGCTCTTAATACAGCCCAGGATGCTTTTAACCTTCATTGTGAAGGCACGTTGCTGGCTCATGGTCAGCTATTTGATCACCAGGACCCCCGATTCCTCCTCTATCAAGTTGCTTTCTAGCCAGTTGGCTGGGGTTATTCTTCCCCAGGTGTGGAACTTGGCATTTCCCATTCTTGAGTTCTCAATCAGAGAGAGAGCACAGCTGGACAGCTGACCCAAGCTGACCCAAAGGATATTCCGTAACATATCGTGTCATGCTCAGTGATAAAAGCTGGGGGAAAGGAGGAAGAAAGGGGGAATATTTGAGTTATGGCATTTCTCTTCCCAAGCAACCATTGATGAAGCCCCTTTTCCTGGAGATGGCTAAACGCCTGCCTGCCAATGGCAGGTAATGAATTCTTTATTTTGCTTTGCTTGTGCACACGGCTTTTGCTTTATGTATTAAACTGTCTTTATCTTAACCCACAAGTTTTCTCACTTTTACTCTTCCAAATCTCTCCCCCACCCCACCAGGGGGGAGTGAGCGAGTGGCTGCATGGGGCTGAGTTGCCAGCACAGTGGAACCACAACGTTGGCCCTGTTTGAGCAGGGAGAATGGACTAGATGTCCTCCAGAGGCCACTTTCAACCTCAATCATTCTGTGATTCTGGGACAATATTATGTATTCATTAAAGTTCATTTTCCTAGTTAGTGTAATAAGACCTTTACACTTCCAGGTGCATCAGTGGGTCTGAAATGGTATTGTTATGCAGTTAAACGAATTCTTGACTTGTCAGTCCTAATAGGTATGATCCAGTTTTTGTGTTATCATGAGATGAGTAGGCAATGAGATGGTATGACAGACTGTAGGTTGGCAAGAGGGGGCAGCTGAAGTTTCACATGTGTCCTGTCACTTGTGAAGCATCCTCAAATTAACTATTTTTTAAACAAAACCCTTCTTAAGCCCTTTTTAAACAAAAACTTTCTCGCCCTTTGCTATTAAATTGGGACCTCTGCCTTAATTAAGTGAAACAAAATAAAATGAAAATCCAACTCAAGGAAGTTGTCATGGATTTGCAATGGATTAGAAAAAGGAAGGTACAGAGCCTGAATGAAAATGCCCTTATTGATTAAAAGGTCTGTAGATTTGGAGGCTTTTTCTTCCCTTTTAAATCTACTGTCTTGGATTTGGCACATACACATGTGTACATGCGTGCATGCCTGCACACACATAGTTGACTGCTTAGAAAAAAAAATCAATAACATCTCTCCTTTTGCACTTAATGCTTTCAGAGATGTCAGTCAGGGACCTTCTGTTGTTTTCAGTACGAGAAAATGCAAGAAACTGTTTTAAATCATTTTCCATTTGCACCAAGGATGTTTCAGCATTGTTTAACCTCCAAAATGCGTACTGTGTAATGTTGAGTAGGTGAGGATGGAATACCTTCTTCTAAGTTCACAAAGTCCTTCGTTTACACGCAGGGAATAATCTGCTTTCACACACCTTGTTCTTTCAATGGAATTCTGTGTGCCATGACTAGTGAAAGGTTAATGGTTGTGAGAATTTCCTCAGTCTTTCTGTCTTTGTGAGAGTAAAGACAATACTCTTTGTGTTTTACAATTACAGAACAGATTGGAAGCAATCAAAAGTCAAAACATATTGCTGTGATGTTTTTAAAATGAAGTATATTAATTAATTCAACATGACATTTGCTCCAAAGTACCAGCTAATTAGAATAAAAAACTGAAATCAAAATAAGATGTTTTCATGGACACAAATGGATTCTTCCTCTGAACTTCAGTTCATGAAATTTTTAAGATTTTGAACCTCTTCACCAGCGCAGGTTTAGGACCATGATTTGTCACACTCAGAAATTTCTTGTTTGGACTAAACTGGTTTTCATTAGCTCAAAAAGAGTGAGATTTAAAAAGAGTGAGATTTACTTGTAATTTTTTTTTTTTTTTTTTAATCATTTTGTCCTGCTGTGGTAGGAGCTACTTACTTTAGTCCTGGGTGAGAACATCCATACTGTTAAAAACTGCACAAATGAAGTAAAATTAAAATTGAAACAAAGCAATCTTTGCCACAATCAGCAAGTTGCTTTTAAACTACACACTGTGTAACATGCAAGATAGTACTTAGAAAAATATCTAACCTGTCTTTCCATAAACAAAGGAAACATTTTATTAGAAAAATATAACTCACCACCTTCTGAAGTAGGTTTAAAATGTATTTCTTAAAACACATTGAACATAGGGCCTTGACCCATGTGTATTCAGCGCAGTTTCTTCACTGTCTCCGATGTGGTTTCCCCACTGTAACATAATGGCACTATCCACCATATACCTTCCTTAGCCTTTCGTTAACCAAAAAATATAGTTAATGTAGATTGATAATGAGGAGAGCTATCAAGTCACTGTATCTGTAATAACTTGAAAATGCATCTTGGATTGTAAATGATGGCTTTATGAACATTATTTTAGTTAGAAAGCACTGTCAATACACACAGCACTTCAGCAGCACTTGATATAAAGTGTACAAAATAAAAAAGTCTCTCTCCCACAAAGGACATACAATCTAAATTTATACACTGATAAATTGATGCAAGCATTTTGCTCAAGGAAAAAAAAATCCATTTTCTTTTACATTTTATGACATTGAGTCCACTAATGCTCTTTTCCCCCCTTTTTGCTTAAATGTTATGACTAGCTGAGGAATTAGCATTAGAAATTGCTGTGAATCCAACTATGCTATTTCACCACTAAGAGGAATATAATAACCCGTAATCTTGAGACTTTCTGTTCAAATGTATCACTTAATTCCTTTTTCTTTTGTAGAGCTTTTTATTTATTTTTAGCTTAGCATATTTGTAAGTGTCACACAGAATCTGATTCCAAAAACACTTTTACATGTGAGAAACAGTTAATCACAATTTTCTTATCATGGTTTCTGTCTACAGCATAAGGGGTTTTCTGCCCACCTTTCATACTTTTCTTGACCAGTTTGTCAAAGCCATATTGATATCTGTTGTTCCTTGTCCCTCAGAACCTCCAGAATATTCTGTTTCTTCCCCAGAGCTACTTCTTTTATGTTATAGTCACTTTTCTTCAAGAATCTAAAGGGATGCTGCAGTCAGATTATCTTTGTTGATTGCTCTGATCACATCACTCTCATCTTTATATTTTTTCACTGAATCTCTACCCCCAGCACGTCAAATTCAAGTTCCAAAGCACTCCCTGTGCTGCCAGCATTGCCCACCACCCTTTGTTCCTGCCTTTGTCCTGTTTCTGTACCATCCCCACAAAACCAATGTACAGCACTTGGTTTGGCATCCACTTACTGAAAGATCTCTGTGATCCACCTGCATTTTATATTCCTGAGACCTCTCATTAATTTCCCTTTTCTTTAAAAGGGTGAAGTCCTCCTAAAGGACCACATCTCCCCAGACTGTGGAGTGAAACCTAGGATCAGATATTGCACTATATCCAAACAGGGAACAGCACAGCCACGCTTTGCTTGTCCTATTCCTAAAACTTTGCCTCCGTATCGTTGCCTCCATGGGAAGCAAATGCAACTGCCTGGATGTACTTGGAGAACAGGGACCTCTACTCATGAAGAAGTAACATGGTCAGTTTTAGATGGTGAAGGACTGCGTCGTTTGCTGGCAGACTTTACAAAATACAGTATAGTTTCCAGAGAGGAGATAAATGGTACTGCAAAATGCCTCTAAGTCAGGTGAAACTACTGTGGTTTTACGGTGCTTTGCTCGGTTTTGATGGGCACCACATCCATCTCTAGGAGTGCTCCTTACTGCAGTTAGCTGACAGGGTTTGCTCGATACAGATTGTCAAGTCTTAACCAGACATGACTGGTCTTGGGATTTTCCTAATGGCTACCCTGGCATATTTTTTGTCACATCTGTATTTTTTGTCTGCTTAAAATTGGGAAAATTATACATGTATTAATCAATTGGAGAATCGAAATCATTGTTGTTTCCATTAATTTATGAACAATATATTTGTGAGGTTAACACAAAACGTTAAAGATGTTGTCCTGGTTTTGGCTGGGAATAGAGTTAATTTTCTTCTTAGTAGCTGGTACAGCTCTGTGTTTTGGATTTAGGATGAGAATAATGTTGATGACACACCGATGTTTTAGTTGTTGCTGAGCAGTGTTTATACTAAGTCAAGGACTTTTCAGCTTCTCAGGCCCTGCCAGCAAGAGAGCTGGGGGGCACAAGGAACTGGGAGAGGGCACAGCCGGGACAGCTGACCCCAACTGGCCAAAGGGACATTCCATACCACAGAGCATCATGCCCAGTATATAAACTGGGGGAAGAAGAAGGAAAAGGGGGGACGTTTGGAGTGATGGTGTTTTGTCTTCCCAAGTCCCCATTACCCGTGCTGGAGCCCTGCTGCCCTGGGGATGGCTGAGCACCTCCTGCCGTGGGGAGTAGGGAATGATTTCCATGTTTTCCTTTGTTTACATGCACGGCTTTTTCTTTACCCATTAAAATGTCTTTCTCTCAACCCACGAGCTTCTCACTTTTACTCTTCTGATTCTTTCCCCCATCCCACCGGGGGGGAGTGAGTGAGCGCCTGTGTGGGGCTGAGCTGCTGGCTGGGGTTACACTACAACAGATACAAAAAACTATTTGCAAAGGCCTGTTCTTGGTTTCCGGGGAAAAATGTTCATTACCCAAGCTGTGTGGGAGTTTGGCTTTTGGTAGGGCAAAGAAAAGAAAAAGGGAGAAATTACTAGAGAAAGAAAAAAATACAGGGAAAGGAAACATTCATGTTCAGAAATAGGCAGAAACAGCTGGTCTTTCTAATGAAACAGGTTATATAATTTATTCTTGTTTTTACTTCAAACTAATGACACAAGTTTGTTAATTTTTTTATCTTATGCCAACTTATTGGTCTACCAGTAAATTAAAATGTTCTAATACTACTGGAAACTCTTTTGTCACTGTAACCACCTGTCTTGACACTATGTGTAAAGTCTATTCATGCGAAAATTCTAAAGTTCTGAAGATTTTGGATGTGTCCAGGCTTCTACGTGTTTTTGTGAAATAGCTTCTTAACCAGTTCTTGCTCACCACTAACACTTAATATTTCCTTCTGTCACCACGTTTCCCTGAAATACAGCTAAGAAAGATCATGCAACTTTGTTTCTGTCTTTGTAGAAAAGTTGTGTAAGATTTTGTTTCTGAACATCTTCTTAAGGGATTAATAATAATATTTGATAATGCAAAATATATTAAACAGAAGTTACGTGTGTCCAGCTGTAAAGAATAAGCCAGAACAACTGAGTCTGGAATTCAAGACACTGAGCTTTTCAACATATGTTTCAACATCTCATAACTTATTACTTATAGAACAATTCACCTCACTCTGTTCCCATCATAAAGAGGGTTATAAAATGAAAATATATAAATCATTTATCTTTCAAGATTTTCAGATGTAAACCTTGAAACATCTGTGCATTTATGGTTTGACTTGCAGTTTCAAAGGAAATCTGTTCATGAAACTTTACACTGCCTTGCCTTTATTTTATTCTTATATGCACATGTATGTATATATTTCTACGCAGCACATTGTTGCAGTAAGCCATTCTTTAAGGAAACCTGCAAAGGTGCTTTCTACTGATTCTTTACAGCACAGACCAAGAGAAGAAAGAGATCCCCAAACCGGGCAAATAATCTTGCCTATTACTGAGCAAGCACGTTGACTCACTTAATGTCTTTTAGTGCATATGTCTTTCCTCTTTTCATATTTGTCAATATTTTTGTCAATAAAATTGCACATCAAAAAGTAAATAAAATCTTCAGCAATAGTAGCTGTTGGAGAAAAAACTGCTGGAAGCAATTTGTGAAGAAATGTGAAGTAGCTCAAAGGAAAAAATGGAGTCTAAACTATTTGCATTCTATTAGGAAAAAAGAGTATACTGTATAATTATGAGCAGCACAACCTGAATTTTAAATACTCTTATGAGCTACTTGAGAAAACCTTTAAAATTGAAATTGTCTGTAGAAATTATTCTTGATAATAGCACTGTATAAAACCTTTTTTAGTCTTCATTTTAAAAATGCTTTAATTTTCTTCTCTGCTAAATTGTAAGAATATACTAAACCTAAAATCAAATTCTCTGGTACAGTCATGAAAAGGTAAAGCTAAAGAACAGAGGAAAATCATCCCTGAATATTTCAGGCTTAAATAAATATTTAATTTTGATTTCTATCTGACAAACAGTAGCTGAAAAGATACGCCTTAAAAAAATTTGTTTGATATATCTGCATTTTATAAAAAGAAAGAAAACTAGAAAATTTCTGAGCACTTCTACTGAATTTTCAGGTAACAGTCTAAATGAAAAGAACTGAGAAAATGGGATTGTCGCTCAGCTGTTGGAGACTTGTCTAGTTTTACGACATTAATTATTAAGATGTTGTGCTTTGCTTGGTTTAGTTCCACTTCTCTTTAACTTTTTCCCATGCTTGTAGTGTTCTAAAATTTAATCGCTTTTGAAGTGATTGGCCCCTTTTACTGTGAGTCTACTGTAGTCAAAGACGCCAGTACGGAGGCAAGAACACGTAAATGGAGATCTCTGCCTTTCAGGTGAGGCAGAATTGCAAATTCCCAGTGTCACTCGGCAGGTGACCTGCTCCTGGGTTGCTGATGTCCCTGATGTCCTTGCTTGACGTACGTCTCGCCTGCTTTCCTGGCTGAGGCTGTGCTTTTTGTCTTTGAGGAAGCCTCGGCGTAGAGGTAACCTGGCGTTGTGTTCCTTGGGCTGCTTTTCTAACAGTATTTCCTCTTTTTTAATTTGAAATTCACTGTATAGGAGCTGTGTAGGCACTTGCATTGGCCCAGGACATATTTATCTGGCCCATGAGCTCCTCAGAAGTGCAGCCAGCAAAGCTGACTGCCGTATCACTTACGATAAGGGATTTCTGTTTAAAGTTGTCAAGTTGAAGGGTACCTCTGCTGCACATCATCCAACCCTCATATCCATATAACAGTATGGTAAGCACATATATTTTATGCATTTAGAAAGGTATATAAATATATACCTTTACCCAGGTGAGATTCCACTTTGGCTTTGTTCTTGCCTCATAAACTGGAAGAAAGCCATCCTTGCTTGCACCTGTAATATTCTTTGCTGTAAAATCCCAGTGCCCACATCACCTAGCTTATTATTTCTCTGATTTATGTGGCAGCAGTTGAATACAAAGCAGATAACTGGTTGAAATACTCCATCTTCTCTGTGGCCTCGGGTTGTACACTAATCTCTTCATTCAGATGGTATATTATCGGTTTTGTGGTGGATTAAAACCGACATAGTTGTAAAGACAATATATTATCATCATTGCATAGTTTGGGATGAGGAAAGAAATCTATACGCTCTGCCAATTGAATAAGTGTCCTTGCTTTATAGAGGTGAGTGACTCTTCTCTTTATATTTGTAGTAAGGATTCAGTTTTGTCTTTGATAGAACACCCTGGTTTATGCTGTACAGCTTACACCAGTAGATCATTAACTTAATGCACAGCAAATTCTTGCTGGCAGCTATTGATTTTAAAGGCGTACCATAGCGGCATATTCCAGCAGAAGATCATTTCAGGCTGATAATAATCTGAGGGTGCTGGACTTTCACTGCATGCTAAAGTTTCACATTAGTGATAGTTGGGAAGCAGAGGCAAAAAATGAAGGTGAGATGTTTTAACAAAAAAAGAATCACAGTTTCTTTTCTATTTCTATTGTCTGTATCTATTTTTTCTTAAGTGCAAAAATCAAGTTTCTTTGAATGTGCAACTAATATCTGTGCATTCGTTCCTAACAAAATTGTGCCAGAAAAGGAGAGATTCCCTTTAAAAGATAGCCACATACATCTGACTCCCTTGCACGCTACGTCATTCACCTGTCTAGGAGTTTTACAGTCATACAGCATATAAACATTTTAACTTCATATTCTCGGTCTGATACTATGCTTTTGGTGTTAGTCACCAACTCACCTCCAGTCCTGACTCTTCCACGTGTCGGGCAGGGTTAAGTCATGGGTGCATCTGAAGTGTGTGTGCTTTACCATCCATCTGGGACTTGTGTGTGGTTAATACTTGGGCATTCATGCAATTATATTCCTTCTAAACATCTCACTTCCTTGAAGTGTTGTGTGCTAAAGGGTGAGCTTGTTTTTTCTTCCAAGCAATGGTTTGGTGTTTTGCACAGAGGTTTTTCTAAGCGTATACTAATTGAATTGTAGTAATTCAGGGACCATACAGTCAGCTTCTGGAATGTAAAAAAAATCTAGTATTTTAACATTGCAAACCAGGATGCACAGCAAACTACGTGCACTGCTATTAATACACACAAGGTGTAGTTTACAGAATGTAAGAATAATTTTGTACTAGTTTGTCCTTCTTTTGGAAATCTTTTTAGATGTTTCTGGGCAGTCTCAAATTTTCCCTTCCTCAGTCACTGTGAATGCCTGTGTCATTAAGTCAGAGCACTGATGAAATACCATCCATGTTCTTGTGTGCTACTTGTTACGAATGAAAATCCAAGTCATGCCGGTGAATAGGGAGCACATCGTTAATTAAGGACCAATGGCTCTGGATTATGTGTTTCCTTTCTCTTTCAAATGCAGTGTAATATGTGGGCAAGTGATGGAGATGCACATACAACTTAAAAGCAAGAGAGGAAATGAAGATGTGCAGGTGCTCTCTTGGCTAGCAGGTGGGATTTAGGCAGGTACTCATTTCTATGAAGAAATAAAAATGAGTAGAAAGCTTGATCCTTTGTATTTCTCAGTAATATTTGAATCTCATGGCTGGAGATTCTGTGAGTCTTCCTCTAGACTTAACAATGGTGGCAGCTCTATCTTTTCCATTTGCTTATTCCCATGAGAAACACAGGATCATCTTCAAAGATCATAGATCTTCATCTAATAAATTTGTCAGTTTCACTGCTTTTCTAATGTGTTTGATGTGAAAGGAATTATGAAAGATAAAAGCTCAGAAATAAGATCCATAATCAATTAAAATTTATTTCTTTTTTTATTTGGAGGTATTGCAGTCGAGTTATTCCTAAAAGAATTATTTGAATACATTTAAGTCTATGAAGATTCTCTAGCCTGAATAGTTTGGTTTTGATTTTGGGGTTTTTGTTGTTGTTGTTTGTTGGCTTTTTTCATTTCTGGCAAAATCATATGATGTTTTTATATGATATAACTACGAAACTGTTTGATCAAGACCTCCTTTTTCCATTCAATGTATACTAGATTGTTCCAAAGAATATAGATTCTGGGTTGTTCAAAATAATATAGTTCCTAGAGGTCTATATAATCCAATTTTAAATCATGTAAGCAAGAGGAAGTTTCAGGAATTTTCAAGTAATCAATAATCCCTAATTAAGGAATATTTTCTGACATTCCTCTGCATCATGCCATTGATCTCAGTCCACGTTACAGTGTATCTCTCTCCAATGAGTTTGTAGTCTTATTAAGTTTATCTTCTTCCTGTTTAGGCAAAATACATTTATTTTTTCCTTTAGAAGTCACTCTGCATCAAGACCAATATTTAATACATTATTAAAGTTTCTGACAACGGGTAGATATCCAACCTTTTGCCAACAAGCATTCAAATTTAAAGACTCAGTTTGTCATAACAAACTTTCATAAGATGTCAGATTAAAAATCACTAGAACCAAAATCAACTATATTGTCAAAATGGATGAAGTCCACTCTGACAGCAAGGTAGAGCATTCAGGCCTGTATACACTTGAATTACAGTGTCTGTTGAAGGGTAAATGTTTAATCCTAGTAACTGCGTCAGAGAGTAGTTCATACAGTGGCTCTGAGCTCAACTGAAGGTAGTTATGTCTCAAAAAAAAAAAGCATTTTCAATTTCAGAAAATGTTTTATTTCCTTCCGTTGTGTAATTCAGTCTCAAGTAGACCACAGAAGAAGTTATGTTTTCTTATTTATAAATATTTATAAATATTTACCATCCGTCTGGGACTTGTGTGTGGTTAATACTTGGGCATTCATGCAATTATATTCCTTCTAAACATCTCACTTCCTTGAAGTGTTGTGTGCTAAAGGGTGAGCTTGTTTTTTCTTCCAAGCAATGGTTTGGGTTTTTGCACAGATTTTGCTAAGTGTGTAGTAATTGAATTGTAGTAATTCATTGCAGTAATTCAGTCAGCTTCTGGAATGTAAAAATCTAATATTTTAACATTGCAAACCAGGATGCACATTAAATTACATGCACTGCTATTAATTTATAAAATATTTATAAAATTTATAAAAATTATTTATAAAATACTTAATTGTATCTTTGTCATTTGAATTGCGTCATCTGTTGAAATGAAGAGGTCTAAGGAATTTTGTTGGCTTCAGAATACTTTGCCTACTAACCACTCATGTAGTCGTACATCATTGACATTTTGAAACTTTTGAGACCAAAGAAATAAATTGGACCATGTAACAAAAAGTTCAGAAGCTCTCCATGAATTGCCAATGGAAGTGTCCCATTACTACCAGGGCCCATTCCGCCTCATCCATAGGCTTTCCTAACAGCTGCACTTTTGGAAAAGAAGGAAATATTTTGACAATTAGGGTAAGCAAATTGCAAAGGGAAATATGATAGTAAGTTACCAATGAGGTCCTTAAATAAAACATGCCATTTCTAATGTGGTCCTAATGCTGTTCAGCCTTCCATTAGCAGAGACCTCCGGATAGCCATAGGCAAGCAGCAAATATACGGTAGTTTATAATGATAATTCATACAGTGATAAAGCAAAAACATAACTGTGCAATGAAAAAAGACACAAACTGAAATTTGTCTCTAGGCATAGCCTTGGTTTCTATAAACAAATTAGTGTGCAGACTTTACTTCATTGATGTATGGAGAAATTATTATTTTTTTTTCTTCCTACTTTCCTTGCCTTTTCTATATGATTTGAAATCAGACACTGGTTTATCTGGTGTGTGTAGTCAGGAATGTTAGTAATGGACCTTAATGTATGTTGAAGTATTAATGACATTTGCAGTGCAAGAAGTGTTTCTCATTTTCAGAAGAAAAAACTGATGGGAATATACTAAATATACTGGGGGAAAGCAAATCTGATATATTATTTACAGCAGTTGTGGATGCAAGAATTCTGCTAATAACCGCCTATGTAAGCTATGTAACATTTCAGTAAGTTCTCTTACATTCAAGGAAGTTAGTTAAATGAATGCTTTTCTTTCTGGGTTGTGGAGTGTTTTTCTTTTGTTATTGGAATGGGTTTGGGGTTGTTTTTTGTTTGTTTGGCTGGTTTGGTTTGTTGTTTGGTTGTTGTTTTTATTTTTTATTATTATTATTATTATTATAATATTTCTGTCCAGACTAGTGAGAAGTGTTTGGAGATTTCACTTGTACTTTGAATGACTTCTAGAGTAGTTATCTGTTCATTTCTAAATAAAGGTATTAAAATCTTATCCTGGATTTCCTGGTCCACTTTCTGCAATGCCAGTATTTAGCATAGGCTTTAAACATACCAGGCTGTCATACAGTGCCTTGTAAATGACCCTCAGACATGAATAGGTAGTTCAAAAGAGAATACAGCTCAGTCTGCTGCCAATTAAATTTCAGACCCATCCACTGAAATTGCAAACTGTCACGTCATTGTGAGGTGGCAGTAAACAAAACTTGCTTGAATCAAGCGATCCTAGGCCAGCGAACCACCAAATAGCTACATCACAACAGCTACCACATCGTGGAAGCCTGAACTTGACAGCCGTGATGTGAAAGCTTCAACATTAATATATCCTTTCAAGTTACTCAGTTATAAAGCACGAGGTTTTCAAGCCTTTAGAACCTGTGTGCAAAATTCTGTATTCATAGTTAATCCATCCATCTTCTTCCTTGTATTTAATGCATTATAAAATTTAATTCCTTTTGTTCTAGAAATACACTTGGCCCAATATATACCTGGTTTTAGAAAAATAAATATTACTCTTTGTTGTTAAATCTTAAACACTTTTCATTCCTTGCCACTGCCTTCAATGTTTTGAATGAACAGTTGTGACTTTTCTGAATTATCAGTGTATTTTCCTGGTCAGAATTCTAAAGTTTTGAGTGATGGGACACACCTTCTCTGTGAGGGCTGAGCATGTTTTTTCTGAAGGCATCCTCTATGCACAAACTATAGAAATACCTAGGTCAGCTTTGACCATAAAACTGCAATGGAGAATTTAGAATAGGTCATCTTCTAGAGGCTTTATGTTGTCACAATGAAACAGGAATTAGAGATGACTATAGAAGGCCAGTAACTGAAAGAGGTTAAAGCCCAGAGATGCTCCAAAATTAATAAAATACATCCTCAACAAGCAAAGAATGAGACTTTCCAACTGGCTTCACTTACAGAAGCCTTGGATTGGTGAGTAAGTACACATGCACATAATTTATTGGTAGGCTTGGTGTTAGTCAACTTTCTCTTAATTATCTGCAGGTTTATGGCTTCATTTTCTAGCAAACTGATGAACTGAACCTGGGCATCTATTTTGTAAAATTAGATCTTCCATGGTTAAAGATCAAAGAAATGAACGTTGCAGCTGGTGGGAAGAAAGGATGCACTGACAAATGCATTAAAGCTCACTGCTTTGAGATGAATGAGAATGAATGATGAGTGCTCTTTGATATAGTTGTGGCTGTGCTAGTCAATGACTTTTAAATTCATACCCTGCTCTGTAACACTGCTTAAACTCAGATTTCTAGTGTGGACAATCTCATCTGTTTGATCACATGCTTCTCTTGGGACATTAGTAGAGCTCATTATATGGAAACTTATAAGATTACTAAGGAGACAAGATGAATATAATTTCATGTTTAATTCCTTACCCACAGCTGCAGTGATCTAATTCTAATGGCTAGTAAAGATACAGGATGGATGTGCATAAGATGCTTCAGATTTAAGTGTTAAAAATTATTTCTGGAACTAGGACTTGAGACTGAATAATTTTGGGACAAATTATACTTGGCAGAATGTATTACTGCCTTAGTGCTAGTAGATACTGAATCTTTGGGGCAGAAAACATGCCACAGAAAAATATATTTTAAAGACCGTTGTTTCATTAAATTGGAGTAACTGAAATAGGATGCACTTTCTGATTGGAATTGCCCTACGGATCGCAGCTGGGCTGTTCAGCTCAGCTTGATAGCAACAAGGGTTTGTGTCTTAGAAATAAAAACTTGCATTTCCAGCGAGCTGTTTTGTCAATCACACTGTAAAAGTAATTGAAGAACATAAGGAGGAAAATGGTGCTAATTTGTGCCAGGATCTTTGTGCTAGTAACTTGGAAAAAAAAAATAAATCATGCTACAAACATGCTGTAAAAATGTGCTTTGTTAGGCCATTTGTATGAACAGTGAATGATTATTTGTCTTAAAGGATCAGAGATTGAATTACTTGAAATATTGAATCCTTCTCCTGCAAAGGCATCTCTTCTTGCTTTCTGAGCAGTTTCTGGGCAGTGCTCATCCGAGATCAGCATTTCAGTGTCCTTTGACGCATTGTCCTCTCTTTCCCTCAGTACAATATAATTCAGCAGCATTCACTGATTATTCTCTAGTTATGTTTTCATTAATATATGAATCATTGTTTATGTATAAATATTTACCTGGATTTAAATGTGTTAAGTACAGTTAGTGAATATGAAATGCATATAGTCTAGGCCACTCTGTTCCTCAAGATTGCTGTTCATTGCTCCATCGTAAATCATGATAGTCCCAAGTAAGAATTTTCTAGTATTTCTAGTATTGTGGACATCTCAAAGAAATGAGAATTTAAGAAAATTCTTAAATCCTCATATATCAGGGAATTCTGGCAGTATCAAAGTCTCCCAAGAAAATTAAGATCCAAATTAATTACTGAGGATGTGTTCATAAGTACAGTTGTGTTTTGTTTGTTTTCTTAAATAAGATATGAAGAAGGGACAAGGAGTTTCATATTTTTCTAATGAATTGAGATCTGACCTTGAATCTACATGTGGAATTCATCAAACGGTCTTTAGTGGCACTTGCACATTTCCCCTCTTTGTCACTGTTTCATATTAAGCCTGGAGGGAGCTGGGGATGATTTTTCCTTTAATTTATGGCATTTGTGTCTATTTGCAACCGTTGTAAAAATACCGTATAAACAGAAACATCATAAAACACTCATAAAAATAGTCTTCTAAAGCCGGCAGAAGAACAGACGTTCCATGGCAGCTTATGGTACAAAGGTGAACTATCCCCCAGATGCAATGGCATTAACATTTGGTGTCTTTGTAATACTGTTTTATCATCTATTTATGATATCAAAATAAAAAGAAATTAAAAGCTATATAAAAGGAAATTTGATGTCATGACATTTCCTGATTACAGGGAATAAAGACTCAAAATTAAGGGACCTAATCTGTCATGGGAGTTATGCAAACTCATTTAGAAGGGATGATTTTACCAGCCATGTTCCTTCTTATAACTGAAGAAGGCTTTTGGTATAAGTGGATAGTGGTCATCCCAAAATGCCCAACACTGTTTCAGGGAAATCTGAAAAATATTCTACTTATCAATTAATCTTTTTCCCAGGTCTAAGCTTTATGCTGTTTATTTTCTCTTCACGACTGTAAAATTATGTGCAGGGCAGGACATTGAGTCTTAGGTTTTATTAATTTCTTGTCTTTCTTCCACTCTTACAGTCAAAGCTTCCCATTTATGACTGCAACAGGCTACTTAGGAAATAATGGTCTGCATATTTAGCTTAATTCATTTCTTCTCTTTTTTTAAGGATGACCTCTTTCTATTCTACCAGAAGGACGAGAACACAGAGTTTAATTCAACAAACACTAATAAAATGTTACCAAATTCTCTGACTAGAAAAAGAAAAAGAAAAAAAAAAGAAAAAAAAAGAGAGAAGGGGGAGAGGAAGCCCTAATTTATACAATAGATAATAGAAAAAGAGCACGGTGGAACAGAGATGGAAGAGAGTGAGGAAGAAAGATAAATTTATCCCTTGATTAAACCACATGAAAAATAATAGCAATTGGAAACACCAAGAAGTGTATAATGAGTCACCTACTGAGTTTGTTAAAAACATATTATTGGATTTCTCCAGTTACTCTGAATACTTGGTGTCTTATTTGCATCCAAGTGAATTTTAAGATTATTCTAATCTGTTTACATAACCATTCTTGGGACTTTTATTTTCTTGAAAAATCTTCTCTTCCTGGTGCTTCACAGCAGCTGAGAAAATAAAATCTCTGGATGGACTTGGTGATGGATTCTCATTAAAGAGACCTGAACGTGGTTCTGAACCACCTCCAGTGTGACAATGACTAGAGTTGAAAGCAGGAATAACTGCTTTCTTTAGCCAGTTTGCACATGGGTTTTATTCCCAGATTATGCGGATAGTTCAGCTTTGGCAGAAGTACTACAGCTATGTGACAGTTTCCAGGTTTGTATATGTGGACAGGCTTCTATTTTTCTAAGTAATTTTGGTCACTGCTGACCTATTCAACCCCTGTACTCATGTACCAGTTGGGCTTCCATCACATGAATATATGTTTTCTTCTGTGCATTTGAGTTGTTCTCATTGTAATGCTGGTTGTCTCCTGCTGTCACGGTTCTCTTGTTCTATTAGTATGAATGTCATATTTTTATTGAATGACCTTTGCTTAATCTATTCCTACATCTCCAGTGAAATTTAATCCAATCTGTGAATATTTTGTGTGTTTGAAAGATGGACTGGAAATGCATGCTAGGGAGAATGGTATTGCCTCAATTTTTATTTTTATTTTTTTCTTAGAAAACTTTACAAATAAAGCTGCTGCAGTCCCAAGCACAAATACAGGCTGAGTGGGGAATGGATTGAGAGCCACCCTGATGAGAAAACATGGGGGTGTTGGTTAAAAAGAAGCTCAACATGTCCTGGGAATGTGCACTTGCAGCCCAGAAAGCCAACTGTATCTTGGGCTGCATCAAAAGCAGCGCGGTCAGCAGGGCGATGGGGATGGTTCTCCTCCTCTACTCTGCTCTTGTGAGAGACCCACCATGGAGCGCTGCATCTGGCTTTGGGGCTCCCAACGTAAGAAGAACAGGGACCTGTTTGAATGAGTCCAGAGGAAGCCACAAAGATGTTTAGGGGTCTGGAGCAACTCTCCTGTGCAGACAGGCTGAGAGAGCTGGAGTTGTTCAGCCTGGAGAAGAGAAGGCTCTGGGGAGGCCTTAGAGCAGCTTCCAGTACCTAAAGGGGCCGACAAGAAAGCTGGAGAGGGGCTTCTTACCAGGGCATGTAGTGATAGGACAAGGGGGAATGGTTTTCAGATGAAAGAGGGTAGGTTTAGATTAGATATTAGAAAGAAATTCTTTACTGTGAGGATGGCGAGGCACTGGCAGAGGTTGCCCAGAGCAGCTGTGGGTGCCCCATCCCGGGCAGTGTTCCAGGCCAGGCTGGACGGGGCTCGGAGCAACCTGGGCTGGTGGAAGGTGTCCCTGTCTGTGGCAGGGGGGTGGAACTAGATGATTGTAAAGGTTCTTTTCCAACCCAAACCATTCTAGGATTCTGTGATTCTATATGTATAGGACAGAATCAAAGATATGAAGTAGCACTATAGTTCATTTTTTCTAAAATGACATATTTCAATGAAGACGTGTATATTTAAAAAAAAAAATATTCCAGCAAGTTGAGAAAAAATGTCATTATGAAACTGATAATGCCTATACCTGAGGTTATCTTTGGTTTTTGCAGACAGTTATAACCTTTTTTTTTTAATATCCATTTGAGTCACTGAAATATTTTATGTTGCTAATAATCAATATTTTATGTCTTGCTAGGTGTAGAAGAATTCACTGTTCCAGTGTTAGGATAAGGGTTTGAAAGAACTGGAATTAATTTACATAGTTCTGGAGGCAGATCAGTTCAACAGGTTAGAACATTCAGTCATTAGAGTAAGGCAAATAGTAGGTTTATATGAATGTAGTCACAACATGATAACTTTCCTTCATGAATGTTTCCTTATTCAAATCTGGAATTTACTGTTTTAGCATAAAATTCTGGGCCATGGAGACACACATTAGTTGGAGACTTTTCATATTGGTGTGTCTGAGAATTGCTCAGACAAAAGCCATTCTTTTCCAGTAAGTTCTTGTGAACAAGACTGAAAAAGGCTTGTGACCCTCTTTCATACTCTTGCCCCAACCAAAAGAATCTGTAGACTAACAAACTGAGAAGAAATTCAATATACACACCAAGGAATTAATTCATCAGCCAGAGTGTCATAACGAGAACTTTTCCCCAGTTGCACGTTGGTTGCCATTGCACAGTGGTACCATATTTACATGTCTGCTAGACTGTTCTTGGTGTAAGCTGTCATTACATAAAAACCTGTCACACTTTGAGATGTAGATTTAAAAGTCTGAGTCTGAAAAGCGATGTAACACCGGTGTTCCGTACCAGAAATACATCTAGCTGCGAGTCTCTAACAGTTCTCCACTTACTCATCTGAAAAAAACATTTTGGAAACCTCAGAGTGAACAGTTATGAAAATTTCGTCCTTAACATCTATTAAATAGTGTTTGAATTATGAACAGAACTGTGAGAATACATCTTTTTTCAGATTTTTACTATATGCTATTTATGCTATTTTTCTGTGAATGTTCTCATTATCCCTTGCAATATCTAATCCTTATTAGAATCCTTGGTTTAAGTATGGTCAGTACCTTAATAATGTAGTATTTAAAGATTTTTTTTTTCTGATCCTTTGACTTCAGTCAATGTTACTTATGAACATATGTTAGCAGAAAAAAAATTATACATCCTAGATTTTTCTTTTCTAATTATTCAAATTATGAAGACAAATCTGGTTGAATTTAATCAAAATTAGTTTTCAAGGCTTGTACTTAGAAGATGGTAAAAATTATTATAAATTTTATTCATCTGCAGAAAAGGAGAGGAACTTTTCAAGGAGACTTATGGAGTCTGATGGACCTGGATTAGAAGAAATGTTTTTATATACATACATATATAATATATTTATGCAGTATATATATTTTATATATATATATATGCAAAAATTAATTCTGGGCTTACTCATCAAAACAAAACAGAAACAAATAATTGGAAAGCACACTGGATTTGATCCAAATACTCATTTCCAATCTTGGTTTCCTTGTTCAGACATCAGTTCTGCTGAGTATTTACACTGCCGAATATAAACTAATTTATGGCACTTACATCATTACGTAACATGCTGTTAATCATCTTCCATGCTGTGAAATGCTCTAACGTGCTATAAAATGCAGCTTTTCTGTTATTCGGAATACTATTGATTCATTGCTTACACTTTCCCTTTAAGGAACTGAAACGGATGTTTTCAAGATGCTGTCTATATATCTAATGGGACTCTGAGATGAAGAATAACACAGACATACTGTACACAGATGCTTCACACTTTCTGTATTGACTTCCCTTAAGGGTCATTTTATTTCCCTTAGTAAGATAACTGCTGTAACAAATGAGGGGCAGTTTTCATTCGTACTGGTATCAAATACATTGAACAGCATCACTAAGACCACATGGAATTCATTGGTAGCACGGTGCACCATGAAAAGCACTGTACACCACATTTTGTAAGAGAATAACATAGTAAAAATCCTCTCCACTGTCTTTGATGATACAAATACTGGTTAGAAGCGAAGTTTGATGTCCTGTGGTATTTAATTAGCTATGAAGGTTGTTTATGCTGACTTTACTTTCCCCCAAAGTCTATACCCCCTTCATTGTTCCTTCTGAAATTCAGTATTTGGAGAAAATAGCTTATTTAAGATGTTTTCCACATGGATTTCTCTCTCGTGAGTGGTGGTGAACTAAGAAGCCCAAAGGTTTTAACCACAGGACACACATGGATTGGTCAGCAGCCAGCAGTGTAGCTTTTCCACCTCCTATTAGCAAGCTTCAGCTGAGAAGAGTGGGCTCTGGAACTATCAAGTACGCCCAGATTCAGTGGCTTAGTCTATGTTATCTATCATCTTTTTTGCTATGACTATAATTGCATGCAAATTTTGGTCTTGATTATTTTTTTTTTGTACTTCTATACAGATTTCATAATTCTGATTCTGAGGAACCAGATAAAGATCAGTGCAAATTCATTCCACAAAAATCTGTGAATAAAGATTTTAAATATTATTTATTTATATTATTTATCGCAGTTAGTATTATAATATTATTACTGTATACAAAGACATAAGCCTTCGTAGATGTTTACATACTCATCCACTTCACACAGGTGCCAGCTTCCACTGCTTTTATTCATAACATTCCTAATTATCAAACACATCAGTTTTAAAAAGTAAAAACTTGTGATTGTATTAAAATTGCAGGTAGTGATAAACCTATCTCTGGAAAGCTGAAATTTTGAGATCCCGTCATGAAAACTCTAATATTTGGCCATAGGGAAGAAATGAAGGAAAGGGCAAAGAAACAACACAGAGAGATGCAATAACCTCTGCGATCACGGGCAAACATGCAAGGAGAGCCAGCTGATGCTTTTTGATTTAAATGTAGCTCACAGTAATTATGGATCAATAAATATTGCAAGTCAATTTGTGAAAGAGTGTGGAATGCTTGTAAGACATTCCCCTCATTTACAGTTTGTGATAAGTTGCTCTGTTTATGTTAATTTTCCTATTTTTCATCTAGAAACTGTATTTCAGTAGTAGATCTGCCATACATTACCACAATATATCCTGAAGTTGGATGCCTTTCATTAATAAATAAAATAATTATCATTTACAGGCTTTCCCCAGTCCCCTAAAAGTCTCATTTGGGATTTTCAGTCATCGAAGGATAATGAATTAGCTTTTCAAATAGCGTAAGTCTTATATAGTTGCATTGATTGAAATTAAGTCCTCACTGAGGAAAAAAAAAAAAAAAAGAAATGCTTTCACACTAAGTGACTAGCTTAGTTTAGTAATCTCAATATAAAGTTCCAAAAGGCACAAAAGACAGAATTTTATCTGAATACAGCTAATTCTTATAAGCAGTTAACAGGTGTTTTGTTGACTAGGATTACTGCTGTGTTTCTGGTCTGTTAAGATATACAGAATAAAAAAAACAGCATTTCTGTATTTCCTTTGGAAAAGTAGAATACCTGATGCTATTCTTTTTTTCCTCAGAAAAGGATATGATCTTACTTTAATAATTACAGGGACTGAGAAGAGAATAGCAAATGTCAAAATAATTTCTTATCTAGGTACCATTATGGTAAGAGGAGATGAGGTCCTAGTCTTTGAAATTAAACAAACACCTGTTAAAAAAGTGTCTTTCTAGAAGTGGACTACACCTAGCGAATTTGATTCAACAGCTATAGGCACCCTGACTTATTAGCCGATGTGCTTGCTACCTGTTCAGGGAAACAGGGCAGCTAATCTACCCAAAGAGGTAAAAGGCTTTTGAAAAAAAAAAAAACAAAACACCAAAATAAGTTATATAGTATGCAATATTTTAAATATCATTAATGATCTTGCTTCAGTTTTGATATTTGTTTTTCTAAATACCAAAT
This sequence comes from Ibycter americanus, assembly GCA_035590275.1. Taxonomy (NCBI): domain Eukaryota; kingdom Metazoa; phylum Chordata; class Aves; order Falconiformes; family Falconidae; genus Ibycter; species Ibycter americanus. The sequence goes on from JAVJGI010000063.1 coordinate 68,608,379, forward strand.
GCAATTAGACCTAACCAGTTTCTCAGTAACCGGAGCCAACATTCTCAGAATGAAGATGACTAAAATAAACAATAAAAAAAAGAGAATATGCAATCCTTTCCCCAAAATACAGCTCATGCCAAAGAACCTTGAATTTTTCTTCTTTCCAAAAAGAAAAATCCAGTTGTATCAAGTCTAAGAGCTTCCAGCTGATCTGGGACGCTTCACCCACAGGAGCACATCTCTTTTTTGGCATTGCTGCCAATGGCGCATGAGAAGCCCCAGCAGATGGGTTCAATTCAGTTATCTTATATTAACTTAGGTTAATATAAGTGACTATATTAACTTATAACTTAGTCAAGTCCACTCTCTTTTCTGGCCGTGGTCTGGAAGGCAAAAGCAGGGACTTTGCACCTCTGTGCTAAATGGCAGTCTGTAGTTAATTTGTATAGGTGAGTTTTAAAATTTGTTTATAAAAGAAATGCTGTCAGGCATTTAAATTATAACCATCGCTTTTAGTGCTATTGATAACTGAAATGCTAGTGCACCTGGGGATGAATGAATTATAAATAAGTGTCCATCACCAAGCCCTTCACGAGCATGCTTTCTACCGGCTCAGGTGATACATGCCTGCAGCAGAATGGCAGAACGGGATGGGGATTCTGCAGAAAGAAAAATTCTCCGGTTTAGAGCCTTGCACAGAATTTTCTCCTCGAGTCCTCTTTCTACAAGTTTTGTGTTCTGCCCTCCTCTGGCTTTGTATGCTTTTTGCTTCATGAAATCTTACGCTTGATTTAGATATGCCTATGTTAGGTTTTGCTGCAAACAACAAAAATAAACCAACAATTCCGCAAGGGAAAAGAAAAATCAGCACTTTCTGAGGCAGTTGTATGAAGGCATAGGTACAACCATGCAAACAATAACTGGGGCCTAATAACTTCAAGAATAAATATAGCCTCTAGTAATACTGTGTCCATTACATATTGAGGAGTAGTATAGGGAGAAAAGGAACTGGGAAAAACAGCACTAGAAAGATTCCTCATAATTTTGTTATTTTACTCTTACTTCCTGGTAAACTCACTCTAACTCTTTTGCCATAAGACTTGAATTCAGATTTTCTAAACATACTGAATGAAAAATACTTCCTTTACTACTTACACCTTGTTCTGACAAATAGCTAGAGACCCACACACTTTGAGCAAAGCATAAACTCTGCAAGGAATTAGTTTAACAGTATTCATCTTGCAGCAGCATCTGAATTGCCATTACCATTGACACTGGGTCAAAGGCTTGTTCACAGCAAGCATGGAAGGCCTTCCCCCCCCCCCCTTTTTTTTTTCCTGACACTGTATGGTTTGTGTTATTGTTCCAGAGCATTATATTATAGTACATAATTCATATATCATGCCTTTCATAAAATACATACATTGTTTTGGCATTTTGCTGGAATTACTACTGGATTTATTTAACAGATGCTTACATTCTATTAATCCATCTTCTAAGGGTTTGTCTAACACACATAGACTTCAACTGTGTTAGAATTCTATCTGTCACCTTTCTGTTTGAATTCCTAAAGAGTTTGCCTACCCTTTCTTTTCATTTCGTTTTCTTTGCTCTTCCAGGCACCGCTCAAGGCAAAAATCACTAAAAGTTCCACTTGAGAGCCTCACTTATAATTTTTTGTTTCTGAGGCTAAAGAGTAGTTCTGTCTGTAATGATCTAAAATAAACCCTAGGCAATTCTGAAGTTGTAGTCATATAAACTTATTAAAATTTTGGTAATCTCTGTGGCCCTACAGGAATCTTTGAAGTATGCAGATCTCTTACTCTCTTGTATCATTATAACATTCATGAATTAAAAAAAAAAAAAAAAGAAAGAAATAGAAGACTATGAAGAAATTCAAAAGATCATCTAGCCTACCTCCTATTCAAAAGTGGTTTAGGATCGCCTAAGGTGGGTACTTTTCAATATGCAATTGAAACCATAAAGGAAATTCTTCAACCTCCCTAGTTAGTCTTTTTAGGTAAAAGGTTGTCTGTATCCTTTTTTTTTTTTTTTTTTTTCCCCCCCAAAAACCCCATGATTATTTTCTTATTGGGCAGAGAGTACAGAAAATTATTCATTTTTTATAATAGCTTCTGAAAGATTTAAAAAAGATTTTCATGTTTTTCTTCAGCTTTTTATTATGGAGATTAAGCAATCATTTTAGCTATTCATATTTGTTTCCCAAGCTTGCTTTATGGCAAAATTTAAGATAGATAAACAAGGGTGCTAATTCACCTACCCTTTCTGTACAGTGGAATTCAAAAGAGAGAATCTCTCCTAAAAGACAAATGAGAAAACCAGGTTATTTTAGAAACCCTACATGACTTTCTGTGTGCTCATGATGGAATATTTCAGAATAGCCTCTGCCATACAGAGCTGCAATGCTCTGACTGAGGTCTCCACACTACTGAGTAGAGCAGGATGATTTTTTTTTTTCATGTCCTTTATCCTCCTAATGCATTCCAGAAAGATGCTTGTCCCACCTACACTAGTGTTCTGTGCTTGACCCTTCTTCACTTTAATATCTGCATCTTTGTCTGGAACACACCCTCTAGTTATTATCTGGTTTGTATTTATTAATTTGATTTTCCTGGGTGTATTTCTTTGTACTTCACTGAAGTTCTTTTGGTTGATTTTGGATGATTTTTCCATTTATCAGAATCAGTTTGAATTCTAATTGCATTACTCAGAATGCTTGCAAAGGTTTTTACTGTCATCTGAAAATTATGTAGATTAATTTTCAGTTTCATATTCCAAATTAATGGAATATCTCCATCAATATTAATTAATTAATTCCAGTTAATCAAGCCTTAATGTTCCCTAGCTTAGTTAGTCCATTTTTATCTCTTAAAGAAAAAACAGTATATGAATTTCTAAATAAACAACATGGATAGTTCAGAATGCTACATGTAAATGAAAAGGAGGAAAAATAAGTTCCTTTCTTACAAAAAAATGTCTATTTTTCTAGCAGTAAGAATTTGTTTCATTATTTTCAACTGTATATTATTTGAGCACATTTTTACATTTGCTGTCATTGAGCTTTTCCATTTTTTCTAAGTGCAGATAAACTTTAACATTATTTCAAAGAATTATGGCAACTGTCTTGCAAGCGCAGCACGTATTCATTCACATGCACACACTTACTTGCATACTACCTGCAACAGTAAAGTTTGAAAAATGTACATGGTTATTTACAGAAATTTTTGATCATTGTAGAAAATCCTGCTTTATTTTCAGGTTATTCTCAGACAGGAAAATTGACACAATTCATTCAGTACGATGCTAATAATTTTTTTCTTAAACCCATCAACAGTATTTCTTTATACATTATATTTTCAACCGTATTTATCAATCTAACCTCACCGACAGCTTTTTCTGCTTCGTTGCATCTCAGGAGGAGATGCTCGTAGAACAATCGGGCTCAAAGGGACCCCTAAGGTCTTATGTGAACAGGTTTCATTTGCTCATCACAACTGATTAGTACCTTGAAACACCCCCTCACAGTCTAGGGCCAGTGATTTCCTTCTAGTTGCATTGCACGGTATTTTCCAGACTAAAAGCCTGCCAGATGGGCTACGATGGGCAGCTTAAATAGTGACCTGCTGCTGTCTTATTCTGTCTGCAGTGGGATAGGGAAGAACAAGAGCAGCAGAGCCCAGGCAGATCTGAGGGCATAGTAACCTCTGGCAGGAGGCAATAACAAGCAGCTGGCAGAGGGTGAGCTGGTAACGTCTTCAGCTGACACAGCTGCCTCTGAAAAATGATGTGTGAACAAGCCATAAATCATTCTTGTTGCAGAGGACTATTTAGTAAATACCTTTCAAAGCCTTTATTGCTTCCCCTCTCTAAGAACTACATGAGTAAATTGCTGAAACAGAGCTTAAGTGTGAGAAAAATCCTGTTGAAATATTTAGAAATATGCAGTTTTTCACCCAAGCAATCCTTCTCACTGGAGGGACTGATTTGAAAAGAAATATCCACTACCCTTTTGCAACCTGTATCCTACATATATTTGTCATTTTCTGCAACATTTTTATTGCAGCCCTGAAACCAGAAAAAACTCCCAGCCTAATTTATCATCTAGAATGTTTTGATGACCAAAGATGTTGTGTGACTGCTTTGGACAAGCAACTGGCTTTGGCATGAAACCTATTGAACAAGAATGGAGGGAAATGTTTTGCTGTTAAAGGTTATATGAAACAAGAAATAATGAGGTTTAACTACTTGCTTTCTACCTCCAAAGCATTCCTGAGAGGATCCAACAAGCTCCAAGTGTGTCCATAATTTGCCCAATGAAATGATGAGCCCATTCTCATTGATAGCAATTATCCAGCATTAATCTTATGAGTTTAATATACAGTGTACATTAAGTCACTGCAACTAATAAAATTCCAGCATGCATTGCAGAGCCATTGGGCAGATTCATGATTGTCCTTATTATTAATAATTATTACTATTCAGGTATAAATGATATCAGCAGATGTATATTCAGATAGAGCTTCTAGAGACTGGTGTTACGTCTCAGTAAATCTTGGATCCATGTTTCAAAAATTAAAAAATATATCAATTTGGAGTTTTGTTTGTAACCTACCTTTAGTCACTACCTTCTTTAAGTTGTTTGGGTTTGGTTTGTTTTTTTTTTTCTTTAAATTGAATTAATGATATACCTTTCTTTTTCATTGAGATTGTGCTTCCATTTACAATTGAGTTATTTTTTAAAAGGGAAAATAAAACAAGTTTTATTAATGGAAATTAGACAGTTCTCGCAAGTAAGAAAATACTAAATACAATCTCCCCAGTAAAGAAAATAAAATCTCTACATCTGGCTTCATACCTGCAGTTACCAACTCTGTAGCCTAGCTGGACTCCAAATGGCAAAAAGCCATCTACACAGCTGTGCACCTGATCAAGGCGATGATGTGCTATGCATACACAGTGCAACCTTTCTACAGCAAAAATTAGTATCCTGTAGATATTTTCATTACTGAATTTAGAAATCAGCTACGGGACAGTTGAATGACCTGCAAGAAGCAGTGCCTGCAATGAAAAAATCGTAAGAATGACACATTAAAGAAGTACAAAGAGAATTTGAAGAGGTAACAGGGGTTTATGAGGTGTATTTGCTGACTGGAACTCCCTTCCCGCTGCTGTTTCTAAGATTTTTGCTTTCTTTTGCAATTAACTTGCTGAAATTGTGGAAAAAGATGATGAATAATGAAAGGAACCCCCGGAAAATTTCATGGATCAAGAAAGACAGGAAGAAAACATCTTCAAAGAGGAATAACCTTATTGGAATTAAAATTCTTCAGTGATTCAGTATGCACAGACATGTAACTGGGGTAAAAAGAACAGAGGACTTTAATATGTCTGGCTTTTCACAGTGCTGGTCTAGACATTGCCACTAATCATTAATAAAAATCTGTTATTACTTTTTTCTAGAAGAGACACAAGCACAAAAAGACAAAATCTCATGCTAGCACTGAGGCCAAGTGTTTAGTGGTCCCTGAGCAAGTGTGTTGGTGAGGCAAAGGGAAAACAGTCTTTTCTTTCAGTTCAGGACACGGGGGAACTGCAGAGTTGCCACTGGATTTTTTGTTTTGTTTTGTTTTTGCAGCTCTTCTGTAAAGTGATAGAACAAATGCTTCATTATAGAATCACAGGACTGGGTTGTAAGGGACCTTTAAAGATCATCTAGTCTAACCCCTGTGCCATGGGCAGGGACACCTTTCACTAGATCAGGTTGCTCAAAGTCCTGTCCAACCTGGCCTTGAAGACGTCCAGTGATGGGGATTCCCCACCTTCTCTGGGCAACCTGTGCCAGCGACTGACAATCCTTACTGTGAAAAATTTCTTCCAAATGTCCAATGTAAATCTACCCTCTTCCAGTTTAAAATCGTTGCCCCTTGTCCTGTCAGTACTTTGTTTTTCTTCCCTACACGCTGCTATGTATTTGTTTGCAGACAAAGGGTCTATATATTCTTCCTCCCTGTTCTGACCATGCGAACCCTAGATCTAATGGTAGGAGATCATCGCCAACCACTGAAGCACTTACATAATTTACCTATGAAATTACTCTAAGTTCAGTAATTTTGACTTCAGGACAAAAAAAATAAAACCCCTTCTTTAAAAACCTACAATAATATCTCTACAAGTGTGGCTCGCTGGAAGAATTTATTTGCAATGCTAGAGCAACTGGGAATAAAACAGTGGTCATCTCAATTTATATTCATGTATATCAAATTAGATACCTCTTCATCTATCTTGGGATATATCAAGATATCCCAAGGCAGCTATTTTGAATATCAAACTGAACTGTGCACCCAGTAAGAAAGACTGAAGACCTTTACACCAAATACCAGTAAGTTCATGAGTATATCTATGCACCCATACACCCACAAGGTACTCTTAAAGCACTTGGACCTTCGCATTATGATTAGTAGCATTTTATGAAAAGTAAGGGCAAAGCCTTGGACTGAGAGAGACCATTTCTTCTACAGGTGCCACTGTTTTAGAACACACATAAGGAAAAAGAAAACAGTTGCTTCCATACATGTGCCTGCACAGGGAAAAGAGCAGTGTTTTCCGGATATATAATTAGCTTCAACTCTTAACATTATTTTTGTAAAGAGGTGTAAACACATTTGTGTTACTAGGTAGATTTTCCTGGGCACCAAACTGAATGGAATTTTGGTGTAGAAGAGAAAGAAAGGGTCCTGAAAAGGGAAGAGAAAAAGCAAACACAGTCCAACAGGGATTCAAGAGACCCGGGAAACCAGCTAGAATTCTCCCATCACAAAAAAATCTGCCTTCACATTACCTCTTGTTTTTCTCAAACCATGTTTGAGTTGACAAAGGTTAAGGATGAAAGACTTTGGATAGGGTGCCCTTAGTGGCCAGTCACTAAGAGTGGCTTTGGCTGGTTTACAGGTCTTTCAAAATACAAGCTAACTTAATACGAGTCTGGATATAAACTCAAAGCAAGGTCTTAGATGAAAGGGGGAGTTAGACATCTGGGGAGTGGGAGCTGTTTCATGATGAGATGTAGATGTATTTTAGCAGCCTGAATTGTCAGGACTGTGTGTTTGTGCCGCACGCATTCTGCAATTGTTAACTAAATGTAGACACCTACAGTTTGAAGACATGAGTGGGTAGTGACAGTAGAACAGACGTATGTATGATGAATGCTACGAAGGCATTTAACCCTAAAAGAGCTCTAGACACCTAGGTTATGACAGAAATACCCCTGCCCTTTTCCCTTCTTCACTTCACTGCAATGACTTAGTCTGCTTGCACTTCCACTGCATTTCCATTTCTGTTCCCACACTTTCATTTTCTGTGGGGTGTTTCTGTAAAGTCTAAGGTAGCTAGACAGCTCCTGCGCACAATTTGGAGTAATAAAGAAAAAAGTGCTGTTCTCAATTTTGTAAAGAATATGTAAGATGGGTGATCTTTCTACCAATTGACGCAGTTTCCTTAAGACGCCAGTGTCTTACAAGAGACCTGGTTTTGTATTTCAGCTACGCTTTTATGGTGAATAATGACTACTATTTAGCAACAAGCCCAACGCTCTTTCTTTTGCTACATACCTCTGCAGTACTGAAGAAATAAAAAGTCATGGTAAAAATTTCTGAAAATAATTAATAGCATATAAAGTGCTTCAGACTATTTACAAGGAGTGAGTAGGACTTAACATAGTAAATTGCTGGCAGAGGGGGAAAGTGTTATTTATCAATATATGTATCCTACAGGTCTCTCCAAAATCATGAATTACAGCATCTCCTGTACAGACAGTGGTTACATAAAAATTGAAAATGTAGTGTGAATCTTTGATTGTCCGACTAGGAGCTCGGATGATCTGACATTCGCGGTAAATGCTAACTCTGGACAGTGGTTAAGCGTTTTGCTGGGAGTATTGTTTCAGGTTTTATTTTTCTTTTAGAAATGTATTATTTTTTTTCTTTTTTCTGTTTCACCCCAAAATTCAACCTGTAAATGTATTTTCCCCTAAAACTTTTATTTGCCACACAAGCTGTTGTCACAAATTGCTCTAAATGCTTTCAGGGTGAGTTGTCTAGGAGAGTTTCTCGTGCTTTAGTGGAGGGATCATTTTTTGGACTGTGTTTGTACAGTACCAAGGAGGTCTGTCAAAGGTTTGGTGTAACTGCAATACCAGAAATAAACATGATCCTGCTCATCCTATTTAATTTTTTTTTTAAAATGTGATTATACAATTTTCTTTCAAGGCAATGGATGACATGTTAATTCAGACGTGAAAAAAGTGTCTTTATGTTTGTGTAGGGAGGGTTCCTTATATAGGGGCACGGTGGGAATTTTGCCAGAAAGACCATGAGATCACATTGAGATAACAGCTATTGCAGATGCCAATGCCTACAGTAAGGGCCACAGCAAGATTCCTCCGGCTAGATTTATTCTACAACTTAGCACCGGTAAAGCTGCTACAAGGATATCGATTTGACAGAATTTTATTAGGTAATTGGGTGAATTATGGAAATGAGTGTCTGATTAACCATAGAACATAACTCGATTTGGGAATACAAAAAGTTGCAGATCCGGAATTAAATCTTATCAGGCAGTTTAAAGGGAAATTTTGGCCAAAACATAAAGCTCCAAGGTATAAAAAGGAATTAGCTGCTGGTCAGATTTCCATATGGAGTTCTATTTAATCCAGGCAGACAGAAAACCTTGGAAATAGAAGTGATATATCAGCATACATAAAGAAAGAGATTAATTCAAGCAACAAACCCCTGTCATTTCCATACAACTTCAAAAGACAATATCTGAGTCAAAACCTCTCTTAATGAATCTTTATAGGATGCCTTAAGGATATTTCCACATAATGTCTGCAAAAAATAAAACACACAAACACATCACAACACTTTGAGATTATGACTGATGAAAAACGTATCATTATTTACAGTATTTTATCTTATTTCCTAATACTTCTCCATTCATTCCTGTGCCTCCTGTGTTTCTGTTTATTCCCACTGTCTCTTTCTTGTGTTGTGAGCTGTGAGGTTCTGGTCTCCTGCCTTTCACTGTAAAAGAGATTTGTGATCTACATATAAAAATCACCTGTGCTTTTCTTTCACATCCTGAAATTCTACATTTGCAGACTGCCTCTCTTACTTCCCTTGCCACATTACCAACTCCCAAGTAACTACTTTCTCTATCACTGCTGTCTAGTCTCTAGAGTTTGGAGTAGGGATTTCAACTAACGCATTGTAAAGCACTGATTGTATGATTGTGGATGTACTGATTTCAGTTGACCGACAGAGATTTATGCCAGCTTAGGGAGCGGGCATTGTGTATCTGCAATAGCCTGAGTTTCTTGAGTTGAACCCAGTAACGGAAAGTAATAGATCTTGCAAAGGGAAGTATTACTTCAATCCTGGTTTGAAAGCTGTAAATCTTGGTGGGATCACTTGACGCTAATGATTCCACAAGTACGTGAAAGTTCATGTCTGTGGATCACATTACAGCATTCATAAAACACTTAGACTAAATTTTAAGTAGTGTATAAAGGAGCTTTTTTTTTTTTTTAATAGAGTGAAATGTCTTTTCAGAGACAAAAAAGAACATTCTGTCTGCTCATCCTATGTACATCTCTTCCTATCCCTAGGCAATTATCTGCCACTGCAATTTATAATCCAAATTTAAATTCACTATAAAGTGTGACTAGCTGATCCCAGTCAGGTTTTTCAATGGCTAAACATTGTCTCTTATCAATAGATCATGATCTGGATTAAAAGATAGAACAAATTATCTCATACCTACTCAGCAGAAAGATATATTTCGTTTACCCAGTATTCACAAACACCCAAACTGCTGATAAGACATTTACAGTAAATATGCTTATTGTTTAAGAGTTTTCTTGCTTTTTGTTTGTTTTTCTTAACCTTTCCTTTAGCACAGGGATAAATCCTTTTTTTTTCTGTCTCCAGGCTCTTTAACAGACGCAAAATCAGCTATTACCATACAAGACTGTTTTTTCAAATGGAAAAGATAAATACACAGCATCTATCAATCTTAGGCTGTGACATTTTCAGAGCACAATGGCAGTATTCATAGAAGAGTATGGGATAGTGTTTCTAAAGCCTGCTGCTCATCCCACGTGTAGTTTATACAGCTGCAGATTATAGATGTCTGAAGAAATATTCACATAGAGCAAGGTGAGAGCAAGATGTAAAGATGCAGCTATTAAAGAAAGACACAACGCCCCTGTCTGATACTCAGCGAGCAGGATCACGGTGGCACAGCTGAATCCCACACCAACACCACTGCGAGAGCAGGAAAATAGCTGGTGATCCAAGCTATGCTTCTGAGCTGTGCTCATGAATGGCTAAGGGTGAGGCACTGTAAAAACACTAACCTTTACAGAGTATGAAATGTTGTTGAGAGGTAGGGACTCTTTTGGGAGACAAAGTTAAAGGGAAATTATGCCAGGGAAAAAAAAAAAAAAAGTCTAGTAAGAATAAGGCCAAATATGGAAGCAGACCTTGAATTTCAGCTTAGCACACTTGAAAATGACAGTCTGTTTGTACGTGTAATATTTTACGGGTGGGTTTTGAGTAAATCAAGTAAAACAACACTCCATGGAAGAGTCTCTCCTTTCTGGCAGGTCCTCTCACTCAACTAGGTTTGTCAGATTGTAAATATGAGAACTAAGGCAGTGTCAAACATTAAAAAATACCCAACAACTTGCATATGCCAAGTTTTTAAACGCTCAGAGTGGCTGTGGTGTAGCATTTCTCTGCACAGGTGCAGGAAGTCCAATATTTCAAATAAATCAAGTGCTCATCTCCAGTTTATCTGTGGGTGGCTAGTAACTGCTTACCAGCCACCTAGCAGCTTGGGCATCTGTGCATCTAAAAGATGGGCATCTGGTAACTATGAAAATTAGCATGGAAATCTGTTTCGAAAAGGACCTACGATCGATCTAACCATACAATCTAGCCTATCCTAAAAAGATACAGTTCTGAAACTGTACTGAGACAGTCTAAACCACAGTGCTGTGTTTGAGAACTTCAGTGATTTGGACACATAGCCCTTTTTTTTATGACTTGCACAAGTAGACTGCTGGATCTCTAACTTCAATAGTTGTATTTTAATCATTCTGATGAAGAGATCTATCATTATGGAGAAAAGCTGAAATTAAGCGGCTTTTCTATGGCACAACTATCCATCCGCACTGAGAATTATAGGACAGGATCCTAAATATTTTGTGAGTGGTACAGTCTTTTCACCACATGTAACAATAAATTGGAAATTTTCCTTTTCATAGTACTTTTTGTTTCATTTAAATTATTTTGGGAAATAATAAAAAGAAAATTAAAACACTGAAATAGAAGAGAAATAGTCCTGAAAAATTTATGGCAGAATGGAAAACAGGTTTGGTTCCTATGGCTGTAGGCACCAAGGAAAGAAGCAATGACTATAACAGGTTTAAGGCTTTTGTGCTTTTTATATTGACTTAGTTAATTCTTGGTTTTACAAAAGCATGCAGTTATCTACATATGCATACAAGTAATTTGCCACCTTTTTCACACATATTCATTTAAACATTATGCAGTCAGAATTTTCAAAACCTGTGGATGTTGTCTTTTATCTCTCCATTGATACCAGGATAGGCGTATAAACTCTCTGGTTTAATAAGTGAAAGCTTCAAAGTAGAGAATTCAGAACAGAAACCTTTCCTCTGTTATTGCTCTCTACTTCTAAAACTACTTCTACTTCAAAGACCTTATAATCCAAGGAGTCTAATATATCACACAGGCATCTACAGGAGAATCACTCTTTCATAACAATTATCTCACCTTTTTTAATGCAAATAATATTAATACAAGATATTAATCTTCAGGGTAGCAACAGTCTATGTAATTAGCATGTCTGTGGCCTGTTTTCTTGTCTAGTTTTCATCATGAAATAGAATAAACATTAGTGTTGCTCCCAACAGGGTCAAATTGTTTTGAAAATTGCCCTGTCAAAGAGAAAGATTAGCCTAAAACAACAAACCATCCTTAGCAACAAAGGAAACTTAAGCTTTGTTTCACATACCTATCTGTTCTTAAATAGTTTAATTTTCAAATAATATTTGACATCCATGTAATCCTAACAGATTTTTAAGCACCAAGTAAAATTTGCAGAAGAGGAAAGCATCTTTTCTGAATTTTTTCTCAAACTCAATAAAAATACCTTTGCAACAAGCTATTCAACCACCATGAAATAATTGCTACAATGAAGTTACGATTTTAGTAATACATTTACCTGAATTTTCCAAGGAGTCAGACACACAGTAGCTAATAAAGTGGGTGTATACACATGAAGAGCCACCAGTAATGTCCAGCTGCAGCAGTACATGTGTACAGAGAGCTCAGCTACCTGCAAGTGAGAAAGGAGTATAAGTACACTTTTTTTGCTGTAAAAGATCTTCAGACCTACTCCAGTGTATGTAACTAATGTCACCCTCAACTTTATCTAGTCCTCTGTGAATATAAGACCTGATATTATGCCTCTGTGTTAAGAATTTATACCCTCACTTTATTATCTGATATTACAGCCAGTAATAAAGATGTTCCTTTAACAAGGTCATGAGTTCATTCCTCTTGAGGATCATGATGCCTGTAGAGAAAAGAAGTTACTACATACCTAACGAACTTGCCTGGCTCTCCTTATTCCCACAGATTCCTTACTTAGGTGCTGATCTGGAGGAAAAAAGGGGTGGTGGGAGAGAGAGACAGGTGTGCTGAATTACGCATTAAACGTTTAACAGTGGGATTCAATATAACATAATTAGAGCAAGAGAAAAGGGGGGGGGGGGAGTTACTGTAACCATTATTTGGGTGATAGCTAGAAAGTCAGTGGAGGATTAGTAACTGAAAATTGATACAATTTTACATAAAGAAAAATTTCCATTGCTTGTAGTGTGGGAGAAGATGTGCAAAAACCCCCCTTGCCAAACCGGCGCTGCACAGCGTTTATTTTTCAGCTTTACCAGGTTATTGCAGGCATTTCTTATCACATTACACTTGGTGCCAATCCATGTGCATAGATATGTGTCAGAAATCACAGACACAATGTCTGGCTCATAAATAAATGAACTCATAAGTGTTTCTAGTAAGGATCCATGATCTTTGCAGCCTGCTCTATCTACTCCATGGCTTTACCTCCGAGCTGAGAGGGGAAGAAGGTGAGGGCACAGGCTGAGCAGAGAGTAGTTACTGCAAGATGTTGTTTTAGAGGCATCACAGCAAATTATTGAAGGTATCTGGAATCAACATTGACCATATATCTAAAAAATGAAGGTTGATTCACTATATGAGTATAATTTAATCTGGCATGGTTATGAACTAGACATGCCCAGACTTTCATTGGTTTGTAAATCCCAAGGTCTTCAGCTTCTTTGCAAGATGGGTTTCTTATTTCTAAGAGTCTCTGCACAGAGACAACACTGTTACCAGAAATTAATTTAGAAATCAAGGGAGACCCAGTGACACAGGTTGCCCCACCCGACACCAAAACATCAGCCAGTCAGGGGAGCACGTGGTGCTGTGGCTCAGATGTGTTTAAGAAAACATGGTAGGCACTGGAGCAGGATGTACCTGAGACCACACCGAGGGGGAAACAGAAGAAGACATGTGAGAGAAGACACAGGAGGACACAAAAAGAGGACATGTGAGGAGAAATGTGAAGAGCTTGTCTGGGGAAACGAAATGGAAGAAGCATGTGGAAGGGGACATTTCTGGAGATGCACCCTTGGAAGGAGGTGCTCAGTGCCACAGGAGGTACTGCAACCCATGGGTGACCTGCACTGGAGCAGGGATACCCCTGAGGGACTGGGGCCCATGGAGGAACCCACGGTGGGGCAGGGACAGCCCTAAAGGGACAGCCTGTGGAGGACCAGGGGTATAGGCACCCCAAGAGGGACTGGGACCCATGCCAGGGCAGGGACAACCTGATGGGGACAGCAGCCCATGAATAATCCACAATGGAGTACAGGGAATAATTAAGAAGAGAGAAGCCATGGAGGAAAAGACTAAGAAGCAAAGAGCAGCAGAAAGAAATAGCTGTGCACTGACCTTGACCTCTTGCACTGCCCATCAGCATCCCCTAAAGGGTGTGGCAAGGACTGCACGTGATGTGCTGTGAAAGCAAGGGAAGTTGAGACTGGGAACGGAGAAGGAGAGATGTTGGACTGGAATAAAACCTGTGAAACAAGGAGAAAAGGGTTTTTTTCTAGCTGATTGTTTGTCTTTGTTTTTTAATACCTGAGGCCATAACTAAAAAAATATGTTAATTTACAATAAATGAAATGAAATTATATTCCTGGAATCAAGCCTGTTTTGCTCATAGCAACTGAAAAACTAATTCATCATATTATTTGAACTAAAATAATTTTTATGTGAGAGTTGGTTGAAGTTCATGTTGTACCCAAACTGATTTACCTATATTTGGACATATGCAAAGTCCACATCTTTGCATAAGTACCAGTTGGTCCCTCACATAATGGCACTTCAATGGTCAGTTTATTTCCACTCGGTGCCACCAATAATTTAATATATTGTTGTGTATCTTGTTATCTGACATAAGTGAATAAATATGGGGTATACAGATGTCCTTCAGTATGATATGCTTCTTAACCGATACATGAGGAGGAGGTTAACATTTGAGAGAGCAAGAGACTATGAGGGCAGTAAAATCAATGAACTCTTTATTTAATTTAGCTTGCAGGATGACCACCAGCTGTTCCTGCATCAAATCAGAAGCCAAAACAGACACGCACAGAAATGCAACAGAGTTTCCATGGGAACTGCAGTGGAGTACATGACGGCAGAACTTTCTGTAAGCACATAATATGGGGAATTGACATAAAAAAACCCCGGATACTCTTTTCTAGTCAGGAACCAAATTCTTCACTTACATATACCCTGAGCACTAAATCAGTTTTACACAGCAGGTAATTTCCAGAATTCATAGTATTAGATACTTGTCTAGAGAGGGTTGCGTATTAATATATATGAAACAGAGGGAAAAGGAAAAAAGCAATTAGGATGAAAATCTATGTCAATCTTTACGGTAAAACTTATGCAGTGCTAATGTAGCCCTCTCCCTAATAAACGTTGTAAACTTCACTAGTTAGAAGCAAAAGTTTGTTTAAAAGACACCTGAATATTTTAAAGAATGGAGAACAGGAAAAGAGAGAGGTCTTAGGGAAACTTAATTTCTTTTTGATGTGATTCCCTGAACAACCACAAGTTATCAGGAGTAGGGAACAGTGATTTTGGTCTCAAAGCTGTTATATTTTTAATGATGTTCTTTATTCTTTTTATTTCAGGTAGCTAAGATGGCATGATTAAGGGCCTGCCAAATGCAAGTTCATCTATGTTCATTGAAATTTCACAACAATCTTGGAGCTGTTATTTACACTAAACACGTCAGCAGTTGTTAAAAAAAATATATATAAAGAACAGCAACAAATAAACCCCTCCCCTGCTAGTGGCTTTACTTATTTTTCTTTCCATCTCACTCAAAAGAGAGGAATGTGAGTGCAACAGCAGCCACTAAAGGCAATGTGCTGGCCAGTAAGGGTGCAAGGAAACACCAGATGGTGATCCTCACTGGTGGTGGCAGCATGTATCGCTATGTCTGCTCTCTGTGTGTAGGTAAGGAGTTGATTCAGTCCCATTCTTCTGTCCCATTGAGCAGTTTACCTACTACTTGCTGACCTACTACAGCGCAGTTAAATACCTTCTTCAAAGCTTGGGTTTAATGGTAGGCTTAGAATTTATTTTTTTCTTAATGTGACAGCTTTAGGGAATGTTTACAGCAGATGTATTACCTTTCTGGCACACTATCCCTTCTCTGATAGCCAGAACTTGAAGGAGATAGTACTCACCTCATATACAGTTGAAGGAGGTGAAAATCCCTGAAACCTGCAGAACTCTTGAGCTCAGAGAGTTTTATTTGTTCTCTTGGATGGTCATTTTGCAGCACAGTAATCCATATAAAAGAGTAATACAGCTCATGTAGACATAAAGCAATGTTCTTATACTACAAATCCAACAAAATAATAAATAGCAACAATATACATCATATCTGTCATTGCTTTCTAGATTACAGAAAATAATTGAAAAATCCTGAGACTGACCACATATTTCATGCCTATGTTGATTTTACAAATGCAGACCCTTTATGTGTTGAAAAAAAAAAAATATAAAATCCTACAAGTCCCTTCTGTCCTTCTAAAGAGGAACTGTTTCAGGTTCTGTTTATCTCTGATATTCCTGTTCTGTTTTAAACAGCTGTTGTGATTTTTAAACTGAAAGATCCCTATTCTGTGATGAGGGAAGTAATCCCAGTTTGTGAAGCACTTTGAGGTGAAAAGAAATATAAAAACAAATGAAAGAGACAACTGTATTTAGTGTCCCAACACTTTTAATCAGAAAAGATTCATGGGAATCTTTGACAAGTGGTAGCATCTTAGTTACTTATGCCATATCTCAAAGATTATTCAAATCGTCAGGTTAGAAAATCTCCTTTTCTTTCAAATTGTGCTTCATTTTTCTAAGAGAACACCTATACAGGCCTACAAACTGAAAGGGAATAAGATTAAGGCCACACTTTATTAGGCTTAATAAGAGGTGAACTGCAGTCCCACATAATTTTTCACACAGACAGGCCAAGAACTGAAAGGTTTCTGGCTGTGTTTGTTGTAGTCTTGCATAAGAAGGAATTTTCTTTCAATTCTTCAAACACTTCAAAAGTATGGATATATATTTATAATAGAACACAACAGTTGACTCCTGAACTTGACTTACAGTCCATTTGCTTTCATATCGCCCCGACCTCAAAAAAAACTTCAGATCATGAAACATCCCAAACTGATTCAAGATTCATCTTTCATGAAGACTTGCTACTAATAAAATACGGGATCGAGACCTGAAATGCCGTTATAGGTCACTTTCAAAACTCCTCTTTAAGTATTTTCTATTTTAACTCACATCTTCAAATTCTAAAAGAGCTCAAACTCTGGTAGAAATTATACCTACAGATTAATTACATATTAAACATAAAAATATTTGCTTTTCATCAGTTTTCAGTTTTCCTTTTCACTTAATTACACTTTGTTCTTGTGTTATGAAACAGGGAGAACAGAAGCTTCTCATTCCTTTATCACACATTTCTGTTATATGCTTTTAGCATGTACTATCCTCCTCTTTATAAGAAATCATTATCTTCCTACACAGATTGATGAATTTTCCTGAGATCTTACTCAGTCTCATTTTCTTCTCTGAACCTCAGAGGTTTTTATAATATATCAATCTGTAATATATATGACATTGTAGAATAATATAATCTACAGAAGATTTACCACTGATTTACTTAGTCCTTTTTGCATCCTGCTAGATTTATTACCTTCAAATATATTTGAAGAAATCTTTATTGAGTTGTGCACTATGATACCAAAGGTCCATTTGTGAGCTTCTATAAGTACTTTAGGTCCTGCAATGACTTGACTATTCGTAGCTTACATATTAATTTTAATAACATTGACTTTATCAATCATAAGCATAATTTTTCATGAAACTGATAATTTACTTCATTAGTTTGAATTCCTCAGTCTGCTCTTCCTAAACTCTTTTATCTGGAATTTATGCATCTATTTTATGTAATGTTATTGCTTACAGGTATAGATGTCCACCTGTCTTTTTCTAGTAAATTAATATGTCGTGCAGCTCTGGCCTGTACTTTACTTTGAAATTGAGTGACTTTTTTGACTTATCACTTTATTTAAATGCCTTGTTCTTAATGTCAGTGCTACTACACTACTGTTTTAATAAGCTTTCTTCTCATTTTTCCAGGAATTATTTTGTTGTCGTGGCTCAATTAATAGAATTTTCATCCGTGGATTGTTCATCAGCTGATGATCATGAGCAACATTGCCTGATGAGTTAATCAAGGTCATAACTTCTCATGGAATGGTTTAGCTTCCATTCGCAAGTTCCTTTCTTTGGAGGTTGAGCAATACATTTTGTAAAAGGGTAGAATGATAGGCTATGAACAAACATGAGGTGAAGTACACTCACAGCGGGAGCAGGATTATTGAAGTCATCTATATCTTGTCATTAACAGGTTGGTACTCATGAGATCCAATTGCCTAGTACATGCAACAGTAAAATTAAATCACTAAAATGCCCTGAGCTTGAAACCAAGAAACAGAAAGGAGAAATAGAAAAACGTGACATGGGAAGTGAAAGTATAGGAACATAGTGAATATTTTCTTGTTTTTTAGGAGATCAATAGCTTTGTTCACCACATCCCACCACCACCCCCAAAAAAAAAGAAAAAAAAGAAAAAGAACACTTAACAGTCATGATTTTATTAAATTGTAATGGAAATTATTTTGCAATTGTGTTTTATTCTGTGAATCACAAAACTATTTCAGATAGAGAAAAAGGTCTTAAGAACAGAAAATAAATTCTCTTCCATGCCTATTATGTCTCCAAAGCAACATTCAGAATTCTTTCGTAGGTACCAATGTCTGTATATGACTGAACTTTCTGCCTCAGAATGATCCAACATTCTTGTGCTGTTCTGACTGGAATGGAGTTAATTTTCTTCATAGCAGCCTGTTTGGTGCTGTGCTTTGCATTTGTGGCTGAAACGGTGCTTGCAACACACCAGCGCTTTGGCTGTTGCTGAGCAGCGCTTGCACAACATCAAAGCTTTCTCCCCTTCCCTCTCTACCGTACCCCCCAGCCCTCCAGGGTGTGGGCTGGGGGTGGGCAAGGCGTTAGGAGGGGACACAGCAGAGACAGCCCACCCAAACTGGCCAAAGGGACTTTCCATACTATATGCCTTCATGCTCAGCAATAAAATTTTAGGAAAAAGAGAAGGAAGGAGGGATGTTCATGGTTATGGCATTTGTCTTCCCAAGCAACTGATATGTATTCTGAGACCCTGCTTCTCAGGAGGTGGCTGGACACCTGACTGCCAATGGGAAGCTGTGAATGAATCCCCCCTTTGCCTTCTCTTGCGCACACAGCTTTTGTTTTTCCTATTAAACTGTCATTATCTCAATTTATGAGTCTTCTGTCCTTCCTTCTGTTTCCTCCCCATCCCACAGGAGAGGTGAAGGAGTGAGAGACAGGGTGGGTGTTTGCCTGTGGCTGGAGCCAAGCCACCACAGTTTGTCTGCTCTTACTGGCAGACAGGCATTACTGAACAGCTGCAGCTAGGGTGAAAGATGAATACTAATTTACACCAGTGACTGACTTCTGCTCTCCTCTGTTTTGGTATCTCTCAAGGCTACGAAAGGTATACACTTACTTTTCCCCCTAGGGACCTGTGCAATATAAGGCGTAAAATTTGTCTCCCTTAGCCACCTAAGTGACTTTGAGTAAGAGTATTTATAACCTGATTCCTCTCAGTTTGGGGAATGGATTATGAAACTAATTAGACCTAAGTAGGAAAAAAATCATATATGCATGAGACAGCTGTGTAGGGTATTTTAGCCACCAGATACTGATGGTTAGAACACTCTGTGAAGGAGATAAAACTCTGACTGTCCTCAGAAAGGTGAATCAGATTTTCCAATCCTTCAGTAAATTCCAAGAATTAGTTATTTCTGTAATAAATTGTTATCACAGACACTGTTTAATGGAAAGTAATCTCCATTCATGAAAAATTTGATGGTACAAGATTATCTGTGGATGAAGAATGCTTGATGAGCAGAGCCCTCAAAAGAGTTAAGCACAGAAATATCTTATTTTCAGATTGCCTTTGGGCAAACCTGGCTGTTTAGCTGCTCAGTTATGTAAAAACTAAGACAGAGCTAAACAAGCTTGGAGGACATGCACTTAAAGTGTCATGCACTTAAAGAATTCAAAGATTAAAATGTTCCTCTCCTCGAGAGATACTTGGCAACTAAGCAGAGACTTTTAGTCTGCAGTTTGATACCAATTGCCCAAATCCATCAGTCTTCAGTTTGGCATTATCATCTTTTATTAGATGTATGACTGTGTGTGTAAATCACTAACATTAAAACTTCCTGTAAATTAGGCCTTCAATTAACTCTGATGCTGATGTTTTAACAGCATCTTCTTGGTGAGTATTGACGGTGAGTTTTAGATCCAGAACTTAATTTTTCATTCATGGACTGTTTGGATTCCTATTGATCCTAGCCTGCCAGCAATACAGCACTTGCACAGGTACAAAAATAGGGAGAAAGGCCTATTCAGTCACCTATTTAGTTAAAAAGCTTAAGATCAGAATGAATTTTATGGTCCAAAATGCCTGACAATCTTAGGTAAAGCAACAGTGATTATTAGAGAAATTATTAGCACAACTTAAAGCTTTTTACAGAATAAGTAAGTAACCATTCCTTATCTTTTTCCTTCATATAGATTTGAAGAACTCCTCTGGTTCACATGGAAACTGTTCTATTCATGTAAAATAGACCTACCTCTATAGGAACCCAGGAAGAATTCAAAAGGATTCTGCTGCATCTTCATCTCATTTGAAGACTCTGCATAGTTTAAATATCAGTTTATTAATTCAGAATTAGATATTAGGGTAATTGCAGATTGATCCTCCTTGGTTGTATTGGGTAAGTAGGTGGCATATGCCAACAGCAAGAATGGAGGCCTGGAAAATGCTGATTTCTGAAAATCTCATTCTTACTGTGATTTCTTGATCAGTTTTAACAGATTCCAAGGTACTAATTCTGGCTTGACAGTTTTGCTGTCCCTCTTAACAAGCAGCAGCGGCAGGTTGACTAAACTGCCTGTATTCTACTTTTCTACACATAGCCTCCATGCATTCTGCTGAAAATCATCTCACTGACACCGGGCAGAACTCTTCTAGCCCTAACCTGTTTCCTGGAGACTCACAAGAGTTTTATTTACTTACAATAACCCTTGCAAACCATCTATCTATCTGTCTGCTTTTGGTAGTAAACTCACAGGGAACACGGGAGAACCCAGTTGTGAAAGAACATAAAACGATGTAACTGACAAACCAAATGGATTTGAGAAACAAAGAGAGAACTGTGGAGAGAACTGACACATGGAAAGTATCAGCTTAGGCTCCACCAGCTGCCATCTATGAAAACAATCTTGAGCTACAGGTTGTAAAATCAATAAAGAAAAGCAGAGCAAAAACAATCACTGTGAAAGCAAAAGCTACTTGCTTTTGAATGAAGAGGTAAAGTACCTTTTCTGTCATTTGTGACAAAAAAAAAAAAAAAAAAAGCTCTTCAGCAAAGCACATTTCACACCAGATTGGCTTTAAGCATTGGAAAATCAAGGTCACTTCTTAATGATGGAAAATATGTCATGCTAGCATAACCTGGAGGAATCCTGTAATGAGGAACTTTGCCCATCTTTTTCTGCAAATACCGTATTCATATCTGGTGAATTTGCAGCTGGAACACTGTATCCAAATCTTGCCACCTTTTCATCAGGAAGATACTAAGAAATGAAAGGAACTCAAAGAAATGTAGCAAAAAACCCAAATATGAACAGAGAGCAGGGTGAAATGGTTTATACTTAAGGGAATATTGTCATACCTTTGATAAGAAGATTTGGAGTCTTATGCATTTACTGCATAAGGTTTTAAGGTTAACAGATCCAATATATCTGATCTGCATCTGAGTTTTTAGATAAAATGCTGTATTTGTGAATGATGGAGAAAACCCGTAAGTCATGGGTAATATAGAGGTATTTCTGCATTTGTACTGCATCGGGGTGGATGAGTTGGATATAAAGGACAGCCTAGTTTCTTTCCAATGTGTCGCTGGTGTTGGGAAGTACCTAGATATTTAGATATGTCAGATCCTCCAGAAATGAAATATATATAAGAGCAAAATTGTGAAATGTGGGATTTTTATCTTGTCTTAATGAACATATATTACCAGACGTAGATTCCCCGGACTTCAGTAAAACGTCTTTTGGTGGGTTTTTTGCGTTTTTTGGGGGTTTGGGTGTTTTTCCCCCCCCAAGGATTGTTTACTACTAGGTTCGATACCTGGACATGACCCTACAGTGATAGTGCAAATCTGAGCTCTACCTGATTTGGAGAGGTCTGGAGTGAAAGTTGCTGGTATGATTTGGGTCTCTTTCCTCTTTGAACTTTAACTTCTTGTACAATCAGGAATACCCATGCATAACCATTTCACTTAGGGAAATGTTTAGGGTTAATTTTGATCTATAACAAAACATATTTTGAAATCTCAGATGTTATTGCACAACATAAACATCATTGCCCTCTTGAAAGTTTTCTCGAAGCTGGGCAAATACGGAAAACTACTCACGTAAAAATAGTGATATTTAAAAATAGTAAATACTTTGAAATAAATATAATCTGTAAAATGTTGTTCACACTTTTTTCATGTTGGTCATTTAATTATGTATTATGGACAATTTTCAACAAAAATAAGAATTATTTTATAAAGAAATATGTAACAAGTAAGAGATACGATCTAACAGCATTCATGGATGTCCTACGTCTTCCTTCTGATTCTAAATCACTAGATTAGAAACAACCTGGTTTAGAGATCTGGAATGAGATTCAGGGAAACCACGTTTTCTTTTCTGTCACTGAATAGGCTAGCCTTAGTCAAATTAATTCTCTTCTCAATGCTGCTATTTCTGTTTTAAATGCAGAAAAGACAGTGACCTCATTAATGTGGTTTGACCGGCTAATGAAAATCTGTAGCTAACATTCAGTGTTGTTGTCATAAGGAAGGTTTAGTCAAGTATGAGATCTGCCCCTCTGGAATAACTTGTTTTGAATGTGGCCTAAAATGCTTGTTCTGAAATAGATCATAAATTAAAAAAATATCACATTTTATTAAAAGCAGTTTCCAGAAGAGAGGAAGAAAGTTATTTTCTTGTTCATTTCAAATGAAGTACATGAATTTTAATGCATATTTTACTGTGAGTGAAGAGAGAGCACCATATTGGGAAAATATTATCAGTGGTTAAACTGTATCTATGTGCACCATGTAAACAGTTTTTTAAAAAATTACTGCCTAAAGAAGGTAGTATTTCTTATTCAGAAACATAAATGAGCACCAGAGGTCACTTAAACTAATTAAAGATGAATCAGGACGGGACAGAAGTATCAATTTATTCTTCAAGCATATTTGAACTAAGATTTTGGCATGTCTTTATAAGAGGAAAGAAAATCAAGGGCTTTCACAGACTTCTTTCTTAGGATAATACAGATAAGCCCATGGAAAAGTCTATTGGCTTCCACTGATTGCAGGCGAAAGTTGTATTACTGAAGTCAGAATAGGTATCTCACTTTTAGGTAGCAAAAAATAAATGAAGTGAATCCCACTTTCACCTACCTCATGTTCTAAAAACGTATAAGAAATTTGTAGTTTTCTCCACTGGTGCTCTTGCTGGGAAGAGAAAACAAGGAATGAGAAACTGTTTGCACTTGCTTGAGAACGGTTCTACTAAGTCTGTAAAACTTCATCTGCATTACAAAACCCTAACCAGTTTATGGACTGAAAGGCTAGGTTTGGTTGCATAGTAGTAAGATTATAGAACTTGAAGTGTATGTTGAAGAGCCTGTTATCTAAACCTTTTTATCAGATTAAGCTGTATTCTTATCTTTATAGAATGGCATTTCATTGTGCCATAGTCAGAGAATTAGCATCACCTTTAAAGGTATTGAATGATTTTGATTCAATGAAAAATAAATACGTCATCCTTACATTAAATTTTTTTCAGCTTGGTTCCTAAACAGTACTGAATAGAAGTAGAAACCATCATTATGCTGCTGTCACTATAGAACCTAAAAGGTTCACTCCAGAGGATGAGGACCAGAATTAGAAAACCTTGTAGAGGGGCTGATATTACCATGATGTTCATTGAGATGCTCCACATGGCTGTTATTTTGTTACTTAACTCAGAGAGGTGTGTTAATCTGGGCAGTATTAAAACTGCTTATCGTCCTCTGTCCTCTGATTTAACATGATTTCTACAAAAAGGACAAACAAAAAAAATAAAATAAATATAAAAGAATAAATATTTTTGTGCAGAAATCAGAAAGCGATTAAAACTTACTGAAAATACAGGTTCCGAGGTGTTGTCAGTGTGTTGGAAGTATAAGGTCTCTTTTAAGGAAAAGGTAAGTGACTTAAATACAGTACTAAGAAAAATGAGATAAAATAAAAGATGCTTCATCGTGATTCCAGGACAAAACAAAACTTGAAAGCTTGTCATCTGTGGACAGAAGCCTGCATGTAATATTCCCAACCAGTGAGTAGCTATGATTATCAGTTATGTTATGCAGTCATGGGAAAGGAATGAGACTCTTCAGCCTGTGTTACCTGCCCCCAGCTTTAACACCTCTGGGAACATCCCACTAAATGTGGTGGTGGTATTACCCTTTATTAACAGAATCCTCTTTTCTTTCTCTTGTTACTTAAGCAAAAAAGATTTAAATGTAGTGATGAAGGGACATCTCTTTCCCCGCCTGGTTTGTTGTGGAAAAAATTCTGTCCGGTGTAAAGGAACAGAATATAAAGTATTTAACGTAACACCTCTAACAAATTAAGAGAGGAGAATTACATTAAAAAAACCCCAAACAGTAATTTCTACGGTGGGCGGTGGAGGGGAAGGAAGAACACAAAGA
This sequence comes from Ibycter americanus, assembly GCA_035590275.1. Lineage (NCBI taxonomy): Eukaryota > Metazoa > Chordata > Aves > Falconiformes > Falconidae > Ibycter > Ibycter americanus. The sequence continues at coordinate 68,633,069 of JAVJGI010000063.1, forward strand.
CTGTTCCTTGCTGGCAAATTGTCCTCTTGTCTGTAATTTCATTAATAAATAGGTGAGGATAAAGATAATGATTTAATGGGTGCCACAGATCTTTGAAAGGTTTTGTCTGAATATCCACTGTCAATCCCATTCCAGGGAGTCTTGATCTGCTCAAGTACAGAGATTCTTTCTGGAACAGTGTTTGGAAGAGATAATAAGAAGGTTCTAAACACAAATAAAAATTGTTTTGTCCCTGTTACATTTAATACAGTTATTTGGTAAAGTAATAATTATGATACATAGCAGGACAAGTTCATAAAATCACCTTTATAATACTGCCCTGAGAATAAGAATTAATAATGCATATTATTTTAACATAAGTAAACTGAACGACCTGTGTAATTCTTACACAGTATATTACAGAAAGTCATATTAGATCTCTCAGGACTGTGATTTAATCATGAAATTGTTCTCCCATGTTTATCTAGGAAATTCCCAGAATGACATTACAGAGGAAGTACCATAATCCTTTGTGGACTTTAAAGAGTCCTAACAATATTTTTATACATTCATGTACTGGTTCAACATAAGTGGGAATTTCCTGTTCTCAAACATCTACTTTTTACTTTTAATATTTCTAGATAGTTATCTTGATGACTCTGAGGCACATATTTTCTCGGCCGTGAGCTAGAATCAGGAATTTAAGACAGTTGACATCAAAGGTAGATTCACATGGCTTTGAAACACCCTTTTTTGGGGTTTGTTTGTTTTTTTCCCCTGGAATAGTAAACTGAACTAGAGGTTAAAGTCTGGGAGGATGGGTTTGGAATACATTTACTTTGGAAAAATGTTTTGAACTCTGAAAAATTTTTAGTTAAAAAAGTGTTCAAGCAGCTTTAGGTTTTTTCTTGGTATTTTACAAATACATCTAGTCTGAATACATTGTTACTTACATATTTAGGTCAGGTTTTGACCACTTCGTTTTTCACTGAGGAGCTCCATTTTGCTTTGCAACCAGCTCTGAGTTAGAGCAAGTACACTTGGTTGAGTTGAATTCATACATATAGTCCTCATTCCAGGGACCTTAGTGACTTTTATTATTTTACAGTGGATTCAACTTTTTCTTCAGTTTGCCTTTAGAGTTCATCTTTTCACCTGTTAAAACAAGATATAGTTTAGTCAAATTATTTATGGTTTATCCCATGGTTATCCCACCAAAAAGAAGCTTAATAAACAACATTTATTTCTTGGGCAAGTTTCAGAAGTATATTTTTATAACTAGTCAATAGCCAAAATGCAATATTTTGTACAGAAAGAACAGGTGGAGCAGTAGTTTAATATGGGAAAATAATTCCATTGTCTAACAGTTTGCCTTAAGCTTCAAAAGTATATTTTTATCTATTCATATTCAAATACTTGAAAGGACATAAGTCTATTAACCTGCATATTTAAAATTTGTAGAATTTAATAGTGTTCCATTGGACATGTTGATGAGATTTCATGTCTAAATGCTTTTCATTACTGGCATCTAGAAAAAGATAAATAAAATACTAAATCACAGGACGCAAATAAAATTAAAGATCCAAGGGAAAGAGACAAAAGCAAGAGCACTCAGAGTTAAAGTTAAAATTCCAGCTTTCTCCAGTTTTGCTTGATTGAGTTAGCATTGCCAAGTCTCACTTGGTGGGAATTCTTTTGAAGTCTCTCAGTATTGCATTTAAAACCTTTACAATATACTTCCTTTAGACATGTAAAATCTTTCTTAGTGTCTTAAAATCTCACTCATGTAAATAATTAGAGTCGAAGATCCCTGAGGGCATCTGAAGTGTTGCAGTACCTTTGCCTGGGAAAGACTCTGGAAGGGATAATAATGACTTAAATGTAAACAGTGTTTTCCATACAGAAAGATCCCCAAGTGACAGAACAGCATAGCAAGGCTGCAGAGTCTTTGAGAGTAGAAACTGAAGAATGAATTTGTTCAGTCCTTTTGAAGGCTTCTGAACTCACCCCTCTCATACATTCAATCCAGATTCCTTGGTTTTTTGAAATTCTACATGCGCCTGTAGGCATTTCTGTACTGCAAATGTAGGAGAGACATCATTCAAGTAGTTCTGAAAGAGCTGTAATGCTTGCCAGGCAGTGTACCGTCAGGCAAAATTACAACAGGTGTATGTGGATGATTCTTTAGGCAGCACTAATTAGTACCACACTGAGAGAGCTATGTGACTCTTAATTTAGGCATTAGCCTGTTTGGCTCTGAAAAGTTTTTACCATGCTGCTCAACTTATTATGAAATGTCTAATATGTTTCCAAATGATTTTTTTTTTAATAAAAAATTAACTGTGACTTGATATTTGAAGCAGGTATAACTCCATTGACAATAGCTACTCCAGCAACTTTTTATTCATTCTATATTGTTTTGTGAACTAATTTATACTTTGCTGTAGGCAGGCAGAAGACTATATGGAAAGGCTAATTACTTTTTAAAATGAATGTGTAAATTCCCTCTGTACACAGAAGGTACGAAGTCAGATCCAATGTAATAAGTTTCTTAGAAAGTGATTTCTGGGAAAATGATAGATAATAGGAAAAGTATTCATCTTACCTAACATTACCTACCAAAAGTTAAACATCTCATCTAAGCTATTTTGCTTATTTACCTTCCTTTACAATCACTGCAGAGACATAAACACCAAAGTAGTGAGATGTTATCTGCCCATACCTCTGTTATTAGGGAGTTCAGCAAGCTGCTTTAAGCAAAATGCTTGACTTTTAGATGGGCAAATTTAGTGCATAACAAGTTCCAGCTGTTGAGTGTTTTGACTGACATTTTAATGGTAACTGACTGGTAATTGCAGAGTTAGATGTTTTAGGTTAGGTGTAGCTAATTGGTTTTTAGATGTAGCACTTTCAATATAGGATGAAAGTCTGTGACCAGTGTTGGGGAAATCTTAAGATGGGTTGGCTTTAAGTAAAGGAAACAGAGAAAGTGACTCCAAATTTGTGCTGGGTACAGGAGAAAAGAAGGATTTCTTGCCTGAATATTATAAATAAATGAAAATTATCTATTATTAATCAGCAAAATATAGTCTTTTAAACTGGAAAAAGGTTACATGTTTACAAGTTTACAGAAGGTAACATTCTGATTTTTCTGGAACATTGTAAATGTTATTTCAATAGCTGAAAATATTGAAATAAAGATTTTTGTTTCTCATTGACTGTTTGAACTAATTGGCTTGTGTCTGATTTAAGTTTTAGACAAAAATTTGAATGGTTGATGACATCCTCAGTAATTTCCCATTCTTTAAAATTATTCAGTAGAGGTGGAGAACAGGTTTGATGTATTCATGAAACACTCCCAGTGATATATATTTTATTCCTAAGAGAAAACACAACCCTGACTGAAGATGATCTTCCTGAGCACCTTATCTGACTTAAGAACCCTGGCCATATTATTTGGATTTATACCTGTTCCTAAAGTTCTTTTGTGAGCTATAACATGTCAATGTTTTACCTATAACTGTTAATTACAGTATGTTTTCTTGAAAGGTTGACATTTTATTTGATAATCACTATCTAAAGGTCTCATTTTTAATATACTATACCACAGCTGAAAAAAATGAGCATCAGATTGTTCATTTGTTATTCTTTATCTTTTTGCTTAGTTTGCCATGTGAAATGGATTTGGGGCAGCTTTTTCCTGGGCAGCTACTCTGCTAATAGATAAGATATGGAAATAATAAATTGACTAGAGAAATTAATCTAAGCCATAAATTTTGCCCAATGTAGCAAAGCATTTGAGAAAACTGGATTTTTATTTATAATGAATACTATACTAAATTCACATAGCAATGAAAAAGTTGGTCAGATGAAAATTATTTGTTCATTGGAAACACCGTTATCTTTAGATTTACTGCCTGAGGCATGTATTCCCTTATGTGATTGTTCCTAATAAACACCATCAAAATGATGACAGTGCAACTCAAAACTATAAAAAAATACTAGTTTCATGGTTCACAAGCTCAGAACTTGGGTATCTTGCAGAGATTTGTGAATAAACTTAAAAATGTACTAACAATACAGTTTTGATGACAAGCAACCTTTCAGGAATACTTATCCTCCAGTTTTCCAGACATGAAACCTTCAATGGTTTCACAGGATCTTTCTGTTTTCAGACAGGAAGCAATGCCATGCAAGAGCAGAAAGTTTATAAAGGGTTTAGTTTCAGATTTCAGAATCATTCTGATATTGAGTGGAAAAACCAAAGTAGACACATCGCTATAAACTCATTCCAATCAAATTCAGATTAAAAAAAAGAATTACATTAATTTCACAAAGAAGAGTTTTTTTGTTTTACTGGCTTTAGTTCTGAGTGCCATGCAAAGCCACTTGCTACACATGTGAAGTGGACTTGATTCTGTGGCTTTGTAAAAGCCTACAGAGAAAGAAGAGAACAATAACTACAAAACTGAGAACTGGAAAGACACAGTCCGAAGTATGGTAATTTGAGGTGCTAAAATATGAAGATAGGGAAGTGCTCATCAATATTTTTCAAGGCTCACAAATGAGCCTTTATGCGAAAAAATAATGTGTAGTGACAACTACAGCTACATAGCCATTTCGCTTGTAGGCTCGGGAATGGGGGCGTAATGTATTGAGCATAGAGTTCTGGGTTATTTCAAACTTGATGCTTTAAAAAGGTAGCACTTTCTTTGGACTTTCGTTATTCTGTACATTAGAAACATACCTGGGAAGCACAAGCATTTGGAAACTACCAGAACAGCTTGCAGATAAGTAACAGCAGTGTCCAGGACTTTTAGTAGCTCTTTGGCACAAAGCGAAAAAGATGGAGTCACACTAAGTCTTTAGAGTCCCATGCAATTTAATATATTCGTCTCAGTTTGGTTTTTACTGTCCATTTTTATATGAGCTTTGCCATAAGTATCTGTGTGTTACTGGAACAGGCTTAATTGTAATGATCACCGGCTGTCCCTTTGTGTGAACAGACACAAGCTATTTAAGTAACTCTTTTGGAGATAATGAAAATTGTCTGAGGTAAGTATGTAAAAGTATCACGATATTGCTGATAAATGGAGCTCCGGATTGATACCTAAATCCAATTTTTCATCAAATACCTCAGTATTCATTTCTGAGGTTTCAGTTCAACACTTCAGAGAGCTTATTTTTCTAAGAGCCTCACTACAGTCAAAAAAACCCCAAATTCTTTTTATATCTTTTGAAAAATAAAAGGCATTGGACAGATATATCTGTGCTAAGTGTTTGACACATATTTGACTGAAGCAGTAACTGATCCCTAAAAAAAAATAAAATAAAAAAAAATGGTCTGCTGAAAATGGTTTCTAGGAACATGGAAGGAGAGGAATGGTTTATATACCGTATCACCTACTAGGTTCTAGTGGATAAACCACAGAAAGTAGGAGAAACAAACCCACCATTATTGTGTCCAAACATTTCAACAGTATTGAAGCAGTGGGGTGAAGCTTACTGCCACCTAACCTGGAAAAAGGTGAACTCTTACTCCGAAGCACAAGGGATAGTGCCAGGCAGTTTTACCTGCTGTTTATATTCATAACATGTTTTAAAGAGTTTGGGTCTGAGCCAAACATGTATGTGCCACTGACTGCTACTTTACACAGGTAACTTCCCCAACTCAGCGTACTATTTCAGTAATTACATTCATAAATGGTGCACCAAGAACACATGGAAATACAGAGCTGCCAGGGTTTCCCATTCAGGTTCATTGAGAATTTCCTCCCTGAAGTCAACAAGGACTTCCTTCATTCTTTATGGAAAAATTCCAGTTTTATAGCAAAATCTAGAAGGCATTAAAAACATCTTCCTTGTTCTTCATACCTACAAATTCCCAAAAGGTCCTTGGAAGTGACTACGTTCTATGATATAGAGGAAGGTAAATCACAAAATGAAAACACAGCTATTTTTCTTGACAACTTGAACTGGATAAAATTTGTTCCTTATTGCCTTCCTGGTAATCTCATTTAAAGCTAAATAAGCAAAGCGCTCCCAATAAAGAACAGGAGAAGTGTAATTCCACTGGGATAATTAACACAGCTTCTCTTGGTTTTAGCTGTAGAAAAATTTAATGCTCCAAAAGACAATTTTTCTCTTTTTATTTTCCCCACAGAAGCCATGGGGGTGGGGTGGGGGAAAGGAGGGCAGGGAGGGAAAGCCTTGTTTTCCCTTGCAGTTAGTTTTGGAGGTTCTGAAGTATAGGGTTAGAAATAGAAATGTAACAGAAAACCATGACAAACATCATTTAGCTCTTCTTTCATTATGCCCTCAGAGTTAACAAACATCAAACACCTAAGGACTCATTACAGGCTGAAAATACCACCTACAGTATCACTTCTGTATTGACAAACAATCCAATTGATAAATCTTTTGGGAACACTCTTAAAAAGTTTTAGATCCTTGTCCTAAACACCCAATTTAGAGAACTATTACAGGCTTGAGTGATACAGTCTGAAATCTTTTCCCAGTTCGCAGCCTAATTTTCTTCCTGAGATGTTTACTTCTATTCCATCATACATCAATATTGCCCATAAATATCAAGGAGGAAGTTAAAATTGTGTAATGGAGGTATTTTAAAGGGCATCATATTTTCTTTCATTTTTGTGGGGGAGAGTAAAATTCCTGAAAAGTTTATGCTAATTACCAGTTCCAAGCACTTTACCCTGAAATAGGTTTACACTCAGAATCTTGTCACAAGAAAAGAGAGCACATCTTTAACATGGAACTAAGGATTTATTGTTAGTTTAATTTAAATTTTAACAATCTAATAAAAATAATCCTTCCTCTGGAACAATACTGTTCTTTCCACTGTTCTTCTGGATCCTGAGGTAAACCGTTTCAATCTGCCTCAAGAATAGAAAAAGGGGTTGTGACCAATGATTAGTATGGAAGACTACGTTCTTTATAGTGGAGGTTTCTTCCTCCTGCATTTGAGTTTACTTGGAGTTGTTTTTATCATTCTTCTGGACAGTTTGCCTACTTTGCCTTTTTGCATTTGTTCCCAGGCAATGTTAGACTATACCTGCATTTGCTATAATTACATAGTAAGCTACCATGGCCCCAGGCAGCACAAAAAATTTAACGCGTGTCTGTCTACATTTTGTCATTTTCCTATGTAAACCAAAAACGTTTCATGTTCATTGGAGCTGATGCAAGCTTATCAGTCTCACAGAATGAGCCAAGTGGGTTTCAACCAACAGTTTTGGGTTGTTTTTTTGTTGATGCTGGGCATTAATTTGTAGCCAGTATTGCATCTTTCCCTCTAAAGAAAGCAGCATATACGCAGGCACAACTGATGCAAAGGGAGTATGATGATCATGGTGACGATCAATGTTAAACATGCATAAGGAAGGACTACATATCGTTATTTACCAAGGGATAAAGTTTACTGCTTCATGTTCTTCGTCTAGGACAGTACAACTATGTTTTGTATCTGAATAAGGTATTAAGTTCTGCACAGAATAACCTAACTATGCTTTACCGCAGGAAGAGAATTAATATTTCCAGTCACACAAACTACTTGGTAGGGCAGCAATGGATAATTTCCACGGCACTGGCTTAGCTTCCATTCTTACATGGTTCATGGAAGTTTGCCTTTCAGTTTGTTCCTTCATAGAGAGTAAAAGATCACCCTCCCCTTTCCCTCTTGCTCTTTTTAAATTTTAGTTTTGTTCTTTCAAACCATGTGCTCCATTTCCTGGGATAAAGATTGAGAAGGTGACTTTTTAGAGAGTATCTGAATTCCTTTATACACTGACACACCTTTCTTTTAGTGCTACAAAGGATTCCGTCTTAAAAGTAAAACCTGTTCTGTTTCAAAGAAGTCTTTTGCCACTCAGAGGTAGCTATTAATAGGCTTAGCATTGCATGAGTGAGTGAGATTCCTGTAAGGATTTACTCTATTTTGCTGTGATGGTCACAGACTGAGAAATCCAGGATGGAAGATGCTTGAACAGTTCTTTTCCTTCAAAGCATCCACCATCTAACTGACTTGGATAGACATTCTGCTCCTGTTTTCAGGGAACAATCTCTAACCTTTCTAAAAGTGACATAAATAAAGAAAATGGTGCCATCCAAATTAAATAAATGTATGGCCATTTCTTCGATGTTCACAGCTGCAAAGGCAAAGCTACTCTACAAGTTGTCTGCAGAGATCTTGAGCTAGTCCAGTTTTCAGAAGAGAAGTCAGAGGAAACTGCAGACTGTGACCACTGGCATTTTCGCAATTGTAATTTTGACTAGAATGTTGTCGTTCAAAGGAATGGGGCGGGGGGTGGGGTGGTGGTGGAAGAAAGATCTTCCCCTGAAAGTGGTTGATTAAGATAGAAGGCAGATGGCTTTCATACCTAGGTTGTCAGTTCCTGTTGGCTCAAACCTAGCCAAAGTGATCAACACTACCGAAATATCTGTATGTTTAAATGTTTGGGGAAGAATTCTAGGAAAAGCATTTCATAGGCTGTTGAGGTACCACCTGTGTCTCAGAACTAATCTTTCTATTGTTGTGTAGAAAACTCAGGTGAAACATAACTATTCATGCTAATCATTCCATATGGACAACAGACTTTCAATTCCACAGCTGTCAGTCACTGTACACGAGACTACCTCCATCAATACCTCTCCATTGCTAACTGGAATAAAATAAATAAATCAGCAGATCTTTACATTAAACATGAATTTAGATAGGTACTAAAGTTATCACAGGCCTCACGGTGAATTTGCCTTTTTAGTAGCTGTCTGTATTAGCCAAGTGGTTCATTTACACGCATTTACTGAGTGACAAACTGCCACAACTCTAATGCATGTAAGTGCTCTTAGGAAACAAAGTAACCATGGTACTTTCCATTTTGGTAGAACAGAAATGTCCTTGAGAAAAGTACAAGTCCTGTAAAAAACAATCAACATCATTCCTGCTGCAGGCGAAGTGTGTTAGAACAGCTGACTCAGTGCTGCAACACTATACATCTGGGAAAATAAGTGAAGCATCAATTTAATAAAATGTATATATGTATTTCAATAGATATCTAAGTATGAGAATGACTACTTTCAGTTGAGCTCTGGCTGTACCACTTATCAATAGTTTCCAATTTTCCCTTTCTGGTATTCCTGGTACAGGCTTTGTCTGGATACTCAACAGTCACTTGATGTGAATCAGAGAGTTTTGTCTTAATTCTTGAAATAGAATTCATAGAATCATAAAATCATAGAATAATTTAAGTTGGAAAAGACCTTTGAGATCCTCAAGTCCAACCGTTACCTCAGCACTGCCAAGCCCACCCTTAAACCATGTCCCTAAGCACCGCATCCACACGTTTTTAAACACCTCTAGGGATGGTGTCATGACCTGACAGACTTCCCACCTGCTACCCAGAGCAGGAAATCTGCTTCATCAGTTATAGACCTGGACCGTGCAACCGAACCCTAGGACTCACCGTGTGATTAATATTACTTTAATGAAACACCATAAACCAATACTCACAAGCAAACCACTACTCTTGCTGATATAATGGAGGTAGTGATCGTATGTTGATCACCATTGATAGTATTAAACAACGCACAAGTAAAGAAGTAGACTACAAAGTTGATCGACACATTATAGTAAGCGGACAAAGTAAATAGGCATATGACCTACTCAGAGGAGAAGCGCTGTGTGATGACGATAAGGGATCTCAGGCCAGCTGAGCTCCACAGAGCACTTTCTGAGTTAAGATTTTATACCCTCACAATCACATAGGCTTTTCATACGGATAACTCTGATAGGTAGGCCTTTTTTTTTTTTTTTTTTTCTCCAGTTTAGACACAACGTGGATGTGCTACAACACTGGATGTGTGCTCCCCCTTAGCCAATAGATAGTTTTTTATCTCTGAGCTTTGTTCCCCTTGAGACAGAGGGTGTGAGCGAGGCAGTGGTATCACACCTGTGCAGGGATCGAGCGCCTCGGAAAGGAGAAACTGCTCGGCCCTACGCCCAGTCCTGCTCCTCTCTTTATGGCTTCAGTGGCTGTTTCCCTTCTTCAGCACGCTTTGTTGTTTTTTTCCAAACAGCCTGAACCTCACAGATTGTGACTCCACCACTTCCCTGCCCAGCCTGTTCCAGTGCTTGATAACCCTTTCTGTGAAGGAATCTTTCCTAATATCCAACCTAAAGCTGCCCTGGTGCAGCCTGATGCAGTTTCCTCTCATCCTACCAGTTGTTCCCTGGGAACAGAGCCTGACCCCCCGCCTACAGCTCCCTGCAGCTGTAGGGCGCGGGCCGGGCGCCCCCCGGCCC
>JAVJGI010000063.1:68666161-68736404 GCA_035590275.1 Ibycter americanus
AGCCCCGCTCAGCAGGCACTGCAGCACCCCGGGCTGCCAGCGCTGCCACCAGCACCAATCCTAAACACAGCCCCGTACTGGCTACTGTGAATAAAACTAATTTTATCCCAGCCAAAACCAGCACACCTACTATTATGTTTGTGGCAAGGAACAATTGCTACACTCAAACAGAAGTTCAATATACCACAAGATGAGAGAAACAAGTTTATGCAAAGTGAAGATTACAGGATCCTTCAGGACAGCGTGTAAGGCTGCGACTGAGGGGATGTTTACCTGAACACTTATTGGTGCAATTTGAGGCATACTGTTTCTGACAAACACAGAACTTTGTTTTTCTAAATCCAAAAAATCATCTACTAAACCAGCTATTTACCATGTGATCTTCTTTAAGTAGCTGCATGACAGAGTAATTTTTTTTCAATTTTATCAAGTTATGACTCAAAATGTGCCAAATAGCAGCTCCTTGCTTTTGAAGAACAATTTGCTTTACATTCTTTTTGAAAGAATAGTATGGTAAGGACGAAAAATGTCCTGCAGAGAACTATGAATAATACTTTACTTAGAATCAATTCTTTATCGAATTGCAAGGGAAAGGATGCCTTATGATCTTCTAAACTTTATATTTAATTTGCATGCATGACAACTATGCAAATTCATAATATGCAGCACCCTGCATGAGTTTGTTTTGTGAACCTGTTGGTTGCCAGCTTTAATAGACCAAAGAGCTATCAGGCAGTGGTTTAAAATGTACAGACTGAAGTGGTTCAGAATCACTGCTGTTTCACTGGCAGTTGTCACATAGAAAAGGAATGCCCCACAACAATACAGCCAAGCTCAATTTGCTAAGTTAATGAAGCAAGGGATGGGCTACGTTAGGAAAAGTTTCTCACTCACCCACAAGTTCAAGTGCATGCATGCATACTATCTGCTGAGACGGCTCTTTTCACCACCCAGTGAGGGTGTAGTTGAGCCTGGGGAAAGTAATACTTCCCCTGACCTGTGTCAAAGTCAGGCTTTTCAGCAGTGGCTTGGCCCCAACACGTGATGCTTCCACCCTGGGCACGTTGTTTTTACACCAGGTTGGGCAATAGCACAGTGGTGCTCCTCTGATCTCTACTGCTGAGCATCTTACCAGCCTCATGTTGTAATGGGCTGTCACTCAGGTCTGCACACAATGATACCTTGGCACGTCTTTCCAGCAGTTTCAGGTATTAGCCTTGTGTCGTTGCTAATTACATCCAGTTCTTATTTGCATTGTCTTGTTTGCCACAGCTCACCATGCTCAGCTCCCATGTGCATTGATCTCAAGCTCCTGGCCAAAGCAAAGTTGTAATAGTCCTGCGTCATTGGTGCAACTGCATTCATACCTACCCATCCTGATAATAATATTCCTATTGCATTTTGTAGAGACTTTTCGTGAGGTGTGATTTGGAAGAATGAGAAAATCATTTCAGCTCAAAGGTGCAGGGCTAATTTCAGTCTCTGACCATATCTGAAGGACTATCAGAAGGAAAGACTTCTCTCTTTAGCTACTGGGTTTTAAAAGTAAACCAGTTGAGCCCTAGCAATCTGTTTGCATAGCAGATTATAGACATGGTTCAGTACCAATCTTTCCCTTAAAGAAAGGATTAATAAGAGAGATAACAAATATGATGCAGGGCATGAAGATCTCAGTGTAGAGTAAACACGGAATAGACGTCCTGATAGAATACATTGACGTGAAGCAAATTACTTATATAAAGTATAATATATTAAAGCACCTAGATGTGAAGGTTCAGGGCCAGAAAATTCAATTAAAGACAATAATGCATTTCAGGTGGGATTTGGGATGTGATAGAGGGGAAAAGAAGAGATGAAACTGGCCATAAAACTAACAATTTCTGGGCACTTGTAAAAAGCATGCAGGAAACAAACACTTTGTATCCAAAAATACCAAGGAGTGAAAAAATGAGACTTCTGAGAACAACCTGGAAGTAGAAAAAGCAGGCAACTGAAATATAATCAAATAAATAATGAAATTTCTTCTATACTTGGTCCAAAGCCCAAGAAAAATACATCATTTAGGAGAGGACAAAAATCCAGATCAGTTAGTGACAAAAAAGATCTTAAGGTGGACTATCAGAAAACCACAGCAACTGAGGGATGCCTATAGTAACTGAGGAGTTGTGCCTAAAAAAATAGCTGAACAGAAAAAAGAACATACTTCTATGAGCAAATTGGAAAGCAACTTCGCAGTAGATCTTATGGACTTTTTATTCATGCTGAAACAAAAGATGCTCACAAATATACTCAGAGTATGATCTGGTATACCTATATAAGCACCTTAGAATAACTGTGCTGGTTTGGGGATAGTGCTTAAAGAAATGAAGGTTTAGGAGAGCTTCATGGTTTTTAATGAATCTGTAATTTTAATGAATGCATTAAGAATATTACCTTTTGACTGGGCGAATAGCAAATTCAATATTTCTGCTCATTAAGGTAACCAAACTCAGTTTAAACTATATAGTTGTTCATTTCAATAACACAATCTTGAGGTTTTACAGAAATAGTAATTAAGGCTATAGAAGCCATGGAAAATGGGTAATTTTTTAAAAGGTTTTACTAAAGAATGTCAGAACCTTTTTTTGTTAATATTTTTTTTATTTTTAATTTAAATGCAAAAGGTTTAGTCTACTTAGATTTAAGTAAAATTGTGGACGTTTTGTCCCTTTAAAAATTGCTACAGATATGGAGGTGATGAAGATTAATACAGGACTTACAAAGTGGGTAAGAACTTGGCTACAGGAAGACAACAACCAGTCATATGGAGAGGTTAATTATTAGAATGGAGACAAATCCTTCAGAAATACAGGAGTATCTTTTGGGACCAGCAACATTCAGAAAAGGATTAGATATACATGCATGGAATTTGTAAATGACTACATGGGGAGATATTATCAATGCAAAGAAAGATTGAAAACTATTCTGTTTGCCATTGGCAACTGTAGTAATGGAAATTCAATGAGATTACACAAAATATAAATTTAACGACAAAGAGAAATATTTTTTTTAAACTGAGGACCTACCAAGTGACTGAATGGCTGCTGCTACTGTGCTTATGTACTAAAAAAGGATCGTGAAATTCAGGAAAAAAAATAAATAATGTTTTTTAAGCAGAACCAGGTTAATACTAATTTCATTTTACAAGGCAGTGATTAAGACCTTGTTCGTAATACTGCATACAGCTCTGGTCACTTATTTTCAAGAAAGATGAACACAATAAAGGAACAGTTGTAGAAAATAGCTATTATGGTGATTAAGGGAATGCAATATTTATCTTTATTTTCTTAATATTGCAGCCATAAATTTCAGATTTCACTTATTCTGCATAAGTAAGCTTTGCATGCATTTGAGTGAATTGCTATACTGCCTGAGTGATATTGTGTATCAATACCTGTTACTTTAACTTCTATGCATTACATGTTTGACATCTTGCCTTCACAGCTTTAGAACATGTTTCCTCTCCATTGCCATTATAAATTCAGCTTTTGTTCTTTCATGTAGCCAGGTGCTTAGAAGTTATGGATAAGTAATATTACACAAGTGATAATCCAATAGTTCAGACAGATTCTGCCCTACCAATCTAATAAGAGGAAACGACTGAATAATAGTATGCAGAGCTGTCTTTACTGCTTGGCACTTCAAACCGGCTCCATGTAGATGTTCATTTAGAGCTCTGATGCCCAATTTGGTGACTGTTCCAGATTCTTCTGGCACTCTCAGATTTATTTTTTTTTTTATTGTTATTTCTGCCTTTTCATCTCTGTGGTTCTTAAGAATTACTGAAAGTGAACTATTCACCTTGTCTGGAAGGAGATGTATGTATGTACTTCAAAAGGACACCAAGTCCTGCTTGTGGGAGATACTGCTGGTCCTGAGTTTGCCACGAGATGTTTCCTTGCGAGACATAGTACCATGGGTATTTTTCTTTACTAGGGTTTTGGTAAGTAAGGTGTCCTTACTTGCCATTGCATAACAGTAATAAGACTTGTTATATCAAAACCTACATTAAAGCCATTGTGAAAGAACACTGAACAAAACCTCCTCAATGCTTGTAGCTTTTCATAATTTTATTAAAAGCCTTGTAGAAAATTAGGTGGTTTTACCTTTTAACTTCTTGACACTATTTTCGTAGGCATGTCTTAGCCAGATTTTAGTGAAAAATATAATATAAAAACTATATATATGTTTCCCAGGAGAGAGCTAGGTATCCTTTTCTATAGGGAGATAGAACATTTGAACCTTCCCACACATTCAGAGTATTGTGCTGTTTATCTGTCAGCATCATACTCTTGTGGTTGGTCCTATAAATCTATTTGGTTGATCTGGATGACCAGTTTGTTCATCAACCTACATGAAATATCCTGGACTCTGAGAGAAATGGAAATGTTAAACTGAATTAATAAAACATGCAACTAATACAGCTCTAATAAGTGAAGCATGTCTGAGACATTACATATTAATTTCATACAGTTAAGTTCAGCCACAGGCAAAATCTGTAACATTAACTACATTGTCAGTGCTGTGATGTTCACTTTCTTAATTTTCAGAATAACCGTGCCCAACAAAAAGCCCATTCCATTCAGTTCTCTGCCTTTTGCCTTTAAGTTGACATGCCTAACACTTAGCAGGGAATAGTGTTAATTGGGTTTTTTTGACCCTGTAGTGTCATACCTTTGTGTAGTGTTATGGGGCAGGAATGTTTGGAATTATGACGGCTGGAGACAGCAATTTGATCAGAGACATGCAAGCTACCATTAAACAAACTCTTTGAGATACTGATAGCATTATTTCTGTGGCAGTACAGAACTCAGACTGGGTTGTTAAGCCAGTCAGATCCTTGTGAAAATAATTATACAATTTGTTTATGGTGAGTTCTTCGCTTCAGTGGCTGTGAAACCAGCAGTTCCTCAGCTCACCAGTTTAACTAGCTCACCTCCACAAATTTACAAAGTACTGACATACACCTGGGCACCAAACCCAGTGGCTAGCTAAAGCTTCACATACCAGCATGATGCCACAAAGTGATGGAGAAAACACAATGTGGGATGATTTTTCTGAGCCTAGATGAATGGCAGCAACCAGTGTGATTATTAATGATGATCACACGGCAAAAGTTATGAAACGCATCCACCCATAGAGAGATACACAAATTCCTCAGTTTGGAAGAGCTACTATGCTTGGTGCTTTCATTTGTGCCTGTGAAGGTACTCGGCATCATAACACGTTATGGATGTCTGCATGTGAGGTACCATAATCAGCATGCCCATGATGCAGTTGATCCCACAATAAGGGTGGATTAAGCTTTGGTTAAAGAAAGGGATGAGGGTCAGGGGGACACATTTCCCTTGACTGCATGGCAATGCTTCTCTTTTCTCTCTACATATCCCACTGCCACCACTGAGTACAGATCAATGACTTTCCATCAGTTATACTTGGCTTACGAGGCCCAGGAATTTGACAGTGGTGGTGTCTCTCTGTGAAAAAAAAGAGGGTCCCATGGCTGTGAGATGCAAAAATGAAATGGCGACTTAAAATATTTTTAATTAATAATATGTGGCACTAAAGAGACCTGCATCTCATGGTTTACACTAGCTGAGGATTTAGAGGTGCCTTTTTAGGTACCCTGGTAACTGTCTCAATTTTCCCCCTTACAGGGATGCCATTAGGCAAAATGATGTTGATTGGAGAGTAATACCCTTCAACAGCAGATCTGACAGTCAGTCAATACTCAAAAGTAGAAACATAATCCATCTAGTGACTCATTAATCTTGATCAGTATCCCATAGCCAAAACTAAAATTGTTTCTATCTTCAATGTTAACCACCCAATGCAATAAAGTCAAAAGGTTTCCTGGTGGGCTTCTGAGTTAAGAGTACCTATTCTCTCAAAAGAACAATAAAGTCGTGCACAGCTAGGTAATGGGCAGATTATCCTAAAAAAAACCCCAACATTATCCTGCAGTCTACATGGAGTACCTCAGACTGTCCATCAGAACAAGATCCTCAATAACAGTAACAGATGATTTAAATTAAGTTTTTAGAATTAAAAAAATCCAAGCAAACAAAAACCCCCAAACAAACACCCACATACTAGGTATTACATAGACTTAGACTGTGCTATACTGCTGGTATGAGAGGAAAGGAATATTGCAGAGTACCTGCAAAAGGGTGTCTGCATCTTTTGTCTCCGTTTTTTTGCCCCAGTCTTTTTTTCCCCTTGTTGCAGATTTTGCTCAACTTTTTCCCTCCTCCATACTCGTCACTTTGATTCTTCTGTCTCGTCGGTACCTCTCATGATCTGATCTCTAAAGCAGGGCTCCATGCCTGCTAGCTGGTGTTAACAATATCAGGTCACATGCAGCAGTCCCAATTACTTTAGAGTTATCTCCAGGGACGAGAGGACTATTACACTGCAATCCTTAAAATTCAAAGTATACAGGTGACCGATAACCTGAAAAGTCCAGAAATTATTGTGCCAATCCCCCAACGCTGACATTCCCAGTCATAATTCACCAATCTTCAAGCAATCTTCAATCACATAACATTATTGTTTTCATGGTCAGAGGATGAAGAACTGAAAGGATTATGTCCCTTGCAATGAGTTTCTTTCTGATATCTACTGCTTTATAAAGAAGACTATCACACAAATGTGAAAAGATGAGTGGTTTTGTGGGTTTTTTTTCTGTCTTCTTTTTGACATATGAATTGTTTCCAAGCAGCTAGTCAATCATTTAAATTTATGAAATGTATAGATTTTCTAGTTTGTTCCCCTGTATAACTAAAGGAGCAGAATATCATAAGTAGTCTCATATTAAGACAAATATTTTTTGTTTCCATAATATAGGCCTTCTAGTAAGGAAATTTTACCGTAACTTTTTTCTTAATCCTTCTTCCCTTCCTCCTTCCTTCCTTCCCTTTCTTAATTTCTTGCCTTCCCTTCCCAGCCTCTCCCTCTCCCTCCCCCTCTCCCTCTCCCTTTCTTTCCCATGAAGAAACCAGCTGAGGAAGTTGTGACTCAGAACCTTTTTAGAAATCCAATCATTGCCTCTGCTAAGGGCCCCTATTGAGTTTTTGTTGAATTCCCTTAATTGTCTGGTTCCTTATGAAATCACTATGTTTCTGTGAATAATGCATACATAACTGAATTCTTTAAAGCCATACTTTCTTGGTGATTAAGCTCTTTTCTCCCCTTGACTCTCAAGTGCAGGGGAGTTTCCTTCAAGTGAGAACATGCCTTTTTTTACTTAAATGCACCTTCAAAGTGAAATAAAGATTAACTGTTTTTCAGCTGACTTCACAAAATGATACCCCATTCACTTCATAAATTCCACCTGCATGATCAAAATGAAGTCAAGCCAGTCCTCCCCAAGGTACACATTACTATTTCACCCCTCTCCTCTTTGTTACTATTACTCGTAATTAATTTGTCTAATAAAGTGCTAATCCACGATCTTACTCGGGGCTGCTACACAGTGCTGTAATTCATAATAAAAATATTATAGAAGAGTAACACCAAAAAAACCTTAAAGACTATTTTGTGTTTGAAATGCACGGGGGTGTAGGAAGCACAGTGGGCAGCCACACTGGCGGGCAATTGCTTTGAAATGTATTAAGTTCCCTGTTCTTTGGAAACCTGGCCCCAGGAATGATAGATATGAATGCCTTGGAATTCAACATATTTTCCTCTTTGTCTCCATGCATAGCTGAGACCAGCCTGAAGTTGTTTCTTGTTCCTTTATCCACTGGATTACATTATTGGTCTTGGTAGCACTCCATGAAATCCATCAACAGAAGCTGCGGAAGACTAGGTGAGAGGGTAACTTGCGTCGAAGGAGCAGAAGGACATGGAAACCAAAAACCATGGGAACTAAATCAGAAAAACTACGTTTCCATGGTATGTATGAAAAGAAGCAGATTCTGTGTTGGGCAATCTGGGAAATATCATCTAGCTGGGATACGGGTACCACATTACACGCAGAAATTCAGGATGTTGGCTGATGACAAGCAAAAACTGTGGAGATACACGCAGTGACATGGTAGGGAAAGAAACGTGTTTATTTGGCTGAAAATATCCCAAATAAGGCATGATGTCATATTTCCAGCTTGGTTCCTCATTTTTCAAGCTATTTTTTCCATCAGGAGTTACACACCTGTGGTGCATAGAAGTGCCCTGTACAGTATACTGAGTTGGCTGCAAAGATGTATTGCACTAAAAAAGAACCAGAGCTGATCTGAAGTGACTGACAGCTGTCCAGGTCCCTCCTCTACGGGTATGGTCACTGAGAGCGCAGCCTGCCTATAGATTTACACTTGCAGTATGAAAAGCGTGAAACCCAGGAGTTTAGCATCTGATCATATTTTTGGAATAAATTATTCTCATTTAGGACTTATTAATTATCAAAGCAATTGGCAATTGTGGTTGGCAAATGGAAGAACCATGAAGAATGAAAACAAGTTGTTTGAAAGGCACAGTAAAGATAAATCTCTATCACTAAATTTTTCTCAATAGTCAACAACTTAGTATAGATTTTTACTTAGTTGTTTGAAGTTGAGGGTTTTTTTTTCTTTCTTTCTTATTCCTTCTGTTTTAAACAAGTACAATTACCTAACAAGAATAATGGAATTTAATTCAATAATGCAGCTGGGAACCTCTGTACAAAACATGGTTTGTTTCATTCATGCCTTAATAAATTAGGAGAGTCCCCAGTGAAGCTGAGACCTTGTTGTAAAATCTATGCCTATTATCCCCAAGGGATGCACCATATATTAATCGACTGGCAGAATATAATCCTTAAAAACATGGGGTTTGTTAGTATCAAAATATTGCTTAAAGCAAAGCAAAGTTTGATCTGACTAAACAGTGAGTACATTTTCTATTTCCCTTTGACACACATATGGACACATACCACAAACACACCACCTTTAGAAAATTCACTTGCTCCTCACCTGATTCCTCATGAATAATCACCATTAATCGGTAATTTGTTCAACGTTTTGCTTACATGATGCAGAATAAATAGGAGGGAAGTAAGATTTTCAAGACAGCAGAGGAGGGTGGGGGCTTTGGATTTAAAGTGTCCACCCCACAACTGCGCATCTTTTTTTGTCTGCAATTTCTCTTCCTTTGTATGAACTCAGCACCCATTTTGTTTTCTTGCTTCAATAATCTAGATATCATAAATGCCTATCTAGGCAAACCTGCTTCAACTTCTGGCTGTGGACCTGGTTTGTGGACCCCAGATGCTATGGGCAGAAACACATATCTGGGCAGTGAGCACCACTGACATGGTCAAGTGCCTCCTGCTGTGCCTGGTCCCAGCCTGGCAAATAGGGACCAGGATGCTGGTGTTATACTACGCAACTGGGAAGAAGAGGGAGAAGTGGTGAGTCTCAGAACCAGCGTGTTGACCTCACTCTTCCCCCAGTTCTCTGGATTGACAGCAGCATCCTTCCTGACCCATCACACCCCTCCTTCTCCTGAAACAGCAGCATCTCTGATGAGGCTGCTTGTGTGGAGTGGGAAGGCTGCGAATCCATGGCTGGACTGTCAAAGGCATCACAGTTTCACAGTACTTGTTCCTCTAAGCGTATGGAAATGCCAAAATTAGAACTTAGTTCTTCTTCGCTCTGCTGCATGAGCAGTGTGGGAGGATCTTAATTTTGGGGCTCCGGTACCCATAGAAAATAATTCAGTACACAGGGATGACCAATTCTTATGTATTTATGCTAATGTGTACTGAAAACATTTTATAATGAAGCGAAGAGGCAAAAAAGAAAAGGACATACAAGCAAGCCAAGCAAGCCCAAATAGATTTAATTGTCCCTACAGAGTAAATGACAGTTATCCTTTTAACAAGTTATGCCAGCACAGAGGGGAGAAAATGATGTGTTACAGAGAGAGAGGGATATCGCATAAAGTGAAAAGGTTGGAACTGCTGCAAGAAATTCAAGCGGCAGTGACAACTATTGCCACCATTCAGTGACAAGCACCACATAGATCCTGAGAGATGCTGTCTCAAAACCAAGTAGAATCTGAAACTGATAATACAGTTTAATTTACAACACCACGGGAGTTGTGTTTCACTTTCTGTGTTGTGCTGCTATGAAATTAATGTTACCAGAAGCTTCCCCAATTGTTAATGAGCTAATGGGGGTTTGGACAGACTAGAGAGGCAACAGTGGGAGAAAAGATTTGAATAGAAGTTAAAAATACTGAAAATGAAATGTTCCAGAAATATAATTCAAGAACAGTTAGGAAATTAGATGGCTCAGTGCTTCATTCTGGGAAGGACACTGAAAAGATACAGAAATCATAGGAAAGGCTCATAATTATGATGGAGGAGTAGATTAAGTTTCCCTAATCTGCTACTCTGCCCCTGAAGCACTATTTCAGTTATCCTCCAGCTCAGGTATTGTTTTTATATGCATTTATGTAACTTCCATAAATGTAAATACAGTTCCTTCTACAAAGTTCTCTTCTCTTTAAAGTCATATGTCTATTTCTGCATTCTAATGTGGAACTACGGATGTTTTTGCTTTCTAATGTGGGATGAAATGGAACTCCAAGTAAGAGTATTTGATTGTGCAACTTAGCCTAGCTCCTATTGCAACAAGCCTCTATAGCCATGTTCCTGCATGACATCTGACTGAGATTCCACTAGTTGCATCTCAGATATAAGCTTTCTCATAGAAATCATGGCTGTACTCCAAAAAAGTAGACATCTGAAAGAAAGGGGAAATCACAGAAAAAGATAGCTGAAAACCCAAAGTCTTCAAAAACTCTGCTTTAAGATAAAAGTTAATATAAATTTTTCTTCATATTTATTCATAAAATCCTACTTTAAACAGAGTTCTCTCTGACTCAGTACTTCTTTTAACGTTTAGTTTAGTCTAGATGTTATCAAAAGAGCGAAGTTGTATTAACACAGACTTTTAGGTGTCCTGATCTAGAAATATTTTACGTTTAAAAATCAGTGAAAAAACATTCAACACAAAACAAATATACTCCCCAAATTGAATTTGTCAACATATTGGAAGGTGTAGTGGTTAAAAACATTGACTCCCTGTTTTTCTATGCACAATGGTCTGTTTTATCCTGTTTAGTAAGGAAGACTCCAGCTTCTGCATACGTGCTTACTGTCCCATAAATAACTTCTTAGCTTACTGACCATACCCCACCAGTTCTATATTTTATCAGCAAAAATCCTGGTTTTACAAATAATCTTTTAGCTTTCCCATACGTGCTGCACTACATTGAAAGTTAGTTTCCATGCAGGTTTTATTGACAATACCACAAACCTTGAATGTGTTTTTGCCCATAATTAGGATTTTACTACCACATTAAATTGATCACAGGTAAACTGTTTCATTTCTGTGGGTTATTTTGATTGTAATCAGACTTCTAGCTGGGAAGTGATTTTATAGGCTATAAATTCAGGTTATAAAGAGTTTCCGCCTGGACACCCCCCCCCCACCCTTTTTTTTTTTTAATAGCAAATACGTTATTTTAAAAGTCACCCTTGTCAGTGTAATAAAACAGATCTCAGGCTAGCAAATGTAAAACATCCTTTGGAGCATCCGTCAATGTTTACACTGGTTTAGGCAGTGTTATGTTAGCTGCTTCATCAGTTTCCATACTGGTGATGTCATTGCGGTCAGCTATTACAGGCTGGGTACAACAGCGGGGGGAAGGAAAGTCTGAGAACATTTCACTTGTGATCAGGTTTTCCCATCACATGGCAATGTAAGGTTTCCCCTTTGCTTTTCAGGAACCAGAAGAAAGTTGATTTTCAAGTAATGTTGCTTCCATCCTTTGTCACTGGTGAAAACAGTGAACTACATCCATCTGTCTCACACCCGTTACTGGTTTGAGGCAGAGGTGCATGAGGAAAGCTGGATGCAGAATGTGTTCCCATATGCTCAGTATAAACTGTGGGGTTTTTTCCAAATGTTCTGTCTCTCCAAACTGAAACTAAAGCTATCTCTGCATATCTAGAGGAAAGACAAAGTCATTAAAGTACAGGCTTAACTTGTGCACTATAGTGTCTATCCTACTCATAGCTTAACTGAGAACCCATCAAAAAAGAGTTGCAATATGGTTAATTTATCCTTTTCATCTTAGAAAGAAATGAAGTTGTTTTTCTCTTTGATGTATATGGAGGTGGATAGCTTCCATATTAAAATGGGGAAACTTCTTATATAAACCCAAACCAGACCTGTTAAGTTCAACTCATCCCTGGTAAGCTGTCAGGTGTCATGAAAGCCCATCAAATCTATTGGATTGAGGAACCTAGATGTTCTGAAAAATATAATTTTATTCAATCTTGAGACAATGTTTTCAAAATCTCAATCCTTTTTTTCCAGCAAGGACAAAAGATGTTTGCTCTGATGTGCTTGCTGTTTAGTTTTTCCTGTTTCACTTAAATAGTTACACATCTAACCCTGTCAAAGTGTTAGTACAGGACACAGTATACTACATAGGCTCAAAATGATTTGTGATTGTTCAGCGTGAACTGCTTTTCATTCAAACTTCAAGTTTGCTGGAGGTTTGGGGGTTTTTGTGTGTTGGGTTTTGGTTTTTTTTTTTTTGTTTTTTTTTTTTTTAATACTGAACATTGTCCTTTAAAATTATTGAAGCTAGAAAATCATAGGTGAAGAGTTTTAAACAACTATCTAATCACCCAAACCAAATTAATTTTGTGGGATCTGATCCTATCAACACTGACAAGTTTAGGAAAAGCCTGAAGTAAACTTGTGTCACAGATCTTGGTGTGTAGAGGAACTGTAGAGGAATGAAGGTGGGATAGTTAACGTTGATAATATTCAGTTGTGGGTTTGCTTCAGGGGTGGTGGGTTGCCTCATGTGGATAATGTACAGCTGTGGCTTGTTCCCGTAAGTAGTTAAATAGCACTGAGAGAGCCTGGAAGAAGAGGAGTCTTGGGTGTAGGAGAGGCTGCAGGAGAAGGAGAGGCTGGCTGGAAGAGGTGCCAGGAGAAGGAAGAACCTGAATGCAGCAGAGGCAAGAAGCAGGGTGGACTGGCCTGAAGAGGATGAAGAAACAGCAGGGACAGTAGATGAACCTTTGAAACCTTGTGTGGGACTGATGGTGGTGCTGAAGCATGAGAGGGCTGGAATGGGGTGGTAAAAGCCTTGTTGCAGCTTGATAGTTTTGTTTAGTGCTGTAACATTGATGCAGATGGGTGAGGAAATTCTAGTTGAAATCCCTGAGCTGGATCCTGTACAAAGGATCCTCATTAAGGAAGATTGTCTCTAGCATGCCAGCTTAAGCATTGGGCGTGAAGTGTAAGTGCCTCTGCACTTCATGAAAATTCAAGTTTTGCTGTGTCATGCCCTATTCAGCTGTACCAGCTGCCTACCATAATAAACAAAAACATATATTTTTGCCACAATAATGTATTTGTACCACAATGCCAGAATACGCTAAGATAATTTTAAAAAACCAAAGCTCTTAATAATTTTTTTTTTGTTGCTGTTGAAACAACTGTATGCTGATAATCTGTTGCTGCATGGGGTGGGCTAAGGCAACATCTCATGAGCGCTAGAACCACAACTGTCTATGAAGGACCCAATAAATGAGGAGATGTATCTAAAATATATATAGAATTTCTTCTTACAGGCTTCTCGGTAGATTTGGGATTTATTTTCAGTTTGGGGGTGGTTGCTTTCTTCATTGCTTCAAGTACGTGGTAAATTTTTGCAATAGGTGAAACATTTCAAGTAAGATGCTGAATAAATAACCAATATTCATTAACTGTAATCCTTTGTGTGTGATTTTTTGGTTGTTGTTGGGCGTTCTTGTTTTTTTTAATTTTGGGGGGGAGGTAGCAATAAGTCAGCTACTAGTGATGTATGCTTTACGGTATTTGCCCAACTGCATGTCCAGTGTTATGAATAATGAAGTATGCCTAATGGTTCATTACCTCTGTGATCTGACTCAGATTTCCATAGCCCTTGGCATCCTAATGCAAATGGTTAATTCTTTAAACTCTGTAGTTCAATTCATCCCTGTGTTATTTTTTTAAAACAAGCAGTTTGTCATCTGTTTATACAATGTGGAAATACATTTTAATTGCCGCACATAAATTTATGACGGAGTACTTTATCCTCTTTTTTTAGCCTTAACAGCAGTGTTCAAGCTTACATTGCAAAAAAAATTTCATTAAAAACTCTTCTAGGCTACAGTATATTGGGCTGGCTGGCTCCCCTCCAGTAAGCGGAAAGAACAAGAGAAAGGAAAAGGCTCCTTGTCAATGCTTGACAGGTCCAGTCTATTGATTATTTTTGTTTAATCCAGGGTAGCGCTACTTTAATAGTACTATACAATAGGTCGGGTTTCTTTATAACCTCCTGATAAAACTGGAAGGTTAAACCGCTTGATAATCCTGTTGTAACTCCCCGGTCTGTGGGAGAGCTGAGGGATTTTTCAGCTAGGGAGACTTTTTTCCTTCTTTTTCTGTCTTTTTTGTTCTCAGTCTCATGCCTTCAATACAGCAATGGAAATAGAAAGCAGGGAATTATTCACAGTCTCAGAAGATGTAGGACAAGGATCAGTGACCTGAGGCTAAGGAAGGAAATGTTTAGGCTAGACATTAAGAAAAGATTTTGAACTGTATGGGGCAAATGGCTAAACTCCTGAGGGAGGCTGTGAAAGCTCCAGCAGTGCAGCTATCAGAGGTCAGCTAGGACACTAGTGGGTAGCAGGAGGTTGGGCGTAATGAAAACAAAGTTTTCTCTTAACTTGGTACCCTGTTTTCACAACTCGGTTGTGCTGCTTTTTGACTCTCATATACAGATTGACAGGCGCAGATGTCTCCTTTTTTTTGGGACCGACTGCCGCACAATTGACTTGCCTTCTCACACAAAGCTGACTCCGACTGCAATACAGAAAAAAGAATTGCTTCAGCATGAAGCTTCTTCCCATGTTGAATCTTACATTTCACTCTGAAAGCACATATTGGCAATCACAACTCATACGTGAGATTAATGCGTATAACTATTTTTCTTCGTGTGAAACTAGATTTGAAGATGGCAAACCGTTCTGGAGTGATAATGAAGCTACGAGTGCTGACTCGCTTTCTCACTCAAGCCTATCTTTGGGTGCTGCAGTGATAAGTGCTGCGCACTTCAGATATCCAGCTGGGAGCTCTAGGCTTGGCTAGTTTTGGAAGACTACATGAATAATCAGAAAAAAGTTTGCTCAAGAGGACAGATCAGAGCAAGAACATAACTTGAGTGCTGTGAATATCTCATCAAAAAGCTGTTAAGGTTGATCTTGGTGCGTGATGTCAGCAAGATGAGAGCTGTAAATAGCCTTATGATACCTATTTCGGTATGTTTTGTGTTTTTAATACTATGAAGATTCATATTTTGTTCTGTGAAGGTGAAGTTATCACAAACATAGAATCATAGTATCATAGAATGGTTTGGGTTGGAAGGGACCTCAATGATCACCAGGTTCCCACTCCCTGCCATGGGCAGGACACCTTCAACTAGGTCAGGTTGCTCAAAGGCCTGTCCAACCTGGCCTACTGCGACATAATTTTGAGAACAGTATTAAAGAAAGAAGAGAGCTTTAGACTCGTCTGGTTTGGTAAGATTTTTTCTAGTTTACAAGAGATCTTTCAGTGTTCTAAAAAAAATCAGAAGCTGTATTAATCAGGTCCTCTCTGGCGTTCTTTTCTCCATTTGGATTTCTCTAAAAAGAGTGCATTAACTGCCATGTTTTTTGCAATATTTGTTGTCCACAACTTTCCTTTTAAAAGGTTAGTTTAAGGTTGTTTCTGTGATTTTATTGACCACTGACTGACTAGATGTTTATGAACTTTACTCCAGAATAAGTGCTGGAAACTGGTGTTATATTGTATGTACAGTATAGGTTTAACTTGCTTTCCTCATGTTTCCTTGACTTTCAAACACACCTGCTACAAATTCCATTTGCGGAATGGAATATATCAATAATTCAGAATCTTTGCACCAGATTTTGTGGCTCATCTGCCATATGGAGAAATGTTAAATGAAGAGGTTAATGCAGAAACATTTGTATAATTTTCATGAATTTCATAACTAAACCAACTCTCATACTGTGAGGTTGATGTATTAATCATCTAGTACTACGTCTGCTGTAGAAACACTCTGAACCATGTAAACTTCAGAGGGGGGGAACAGATTTAGCATGTGCTGAATTTTAATTGGTATGGTGTCATTTCTTGATTTTTGTAGTTCTACATATTTATAGAAACATCTGATTGCACGCCACGGGAATATTTCATGGCAAACTGCTTCAGGATAATATTTCAGTGTGATGCCCACTGATTTTCTTTGTGATAAGGAAGAAGCAAACAAATATACTAGAACATTGTTAAAGTATGGTATTTTAAAAAAAAAGGGTAACAATGAACCAGGACCAACCATTTGGACTTTGCAGCAATTAGCTGAGTTTCAGAATCAAGACTTAGGCTGACCTACTAAATTTGGTTCTCTCTCTAGACATCCTGTCTCCAGTTCTCTCTGTGAACGTCAAAAAAACCACAGAAAACTTTTAGGGAACAAAGTAAGACCATAAAAGTTGTTCAGTCATTGAATTCGAGGGGTAAGTACAAACTAATCGGTTGAATATTATTGAATTATGTGGATAGGACAAGGGGTGCTAAAACAGTAAACCTTGATTATGTTCTTGGAGACTACAGAAGGTTAGAAAGAGAAAGGAAACACAGACCAAAGCTGGCATCATGGGAAGTGTCCATAAAGTATGGCTAAATCTGTATAGTCATATCCCATTACTTGTATGTTCTTGTTGATCTTACTAGGCTTTTTAACTACTACTTTGAACAGTTTAAAAAAAAGAAGTGTTGTTTTTCCTTATTTGCTGAATCCAGCCAATATAAAAAATTCAAGTAGCATAAAGGACAAAAATTTTACATACATATATGTCCAAATTTCTTCCTCTCACAGCCTAAAATTCTGCAACTGCAAGACAGCGGTGGATTGTGGAATAATGGTTTCATGCCCTGGCTAGAGAAACTGCCACTTTATCAGTGCCCATAAGTACTTCAGATCACTGCTTTCCCTCCTGCACTCCTGTGTGCTGTCACTGCCCTCTGCTTCACCACTCGTCTTCAGTTTTGGAATATTATACAGATCTTTCTGCTCTCTTTAGGGAGATCAGAGGGTTTGAAATATGTAAAGCCGTTTACCCAAACATTCCTATCCTTTATTAACTGACCTCTACATCACTCAGATAAAGACACATAACTGACAGCACTCCGTAGTGTTCCTCAGACTAATGAATAAAGAATTTGTGGCAATATGAGGCATATTAACTGTACTGTACAGTTCAATCACTGATTTTCAAAAATATGCAATATGTTTGTCTTTTTAGATTGAATCTAATTCTTAATTCTCAAAAGAGCTGGTTTTTAAAAACCTGTCTTTAAGAGGGATATGAAAGGTAGTCATCGAAATAACTGTTGTATTGAAATATTTGGGTACTAAATACAAGATTTCAAGGATGAAATAGGAAGGAAAAAAATCTGTGGAGGAGACAGACACACTTGTTGAAAGAGTAAGTCTTGACCTGATTATGAAAAACATCTTTGATAAAGTTTCCTTTTTTTAATTGTCAGATGATCCAAAATAGAAGTTATTTATGAATTGTTGACACATTATTTGGAATAAATATGTTCAAATACACAGTGTGTACAAATGATTTACTGACTAGAAGTGGGGGGCAGTCCTTCAATGTCAACTATATTTTTTCCACCTAATGAAAAGGAACAATTGGGAAAAAAATAATTAGCTCCCATTGAGAATAATTTATGTACATAAATTTTAAATGTAGTAAGAATGAAAGTTGCATTCTGCATGAAGAAAAATTATTCATCACTTTCAGCAAACGATTTCATGCCTTTGGAAGTTTTGTTGGCTGAACATTTTTATTAGCCTGTTTCCTGTTTTGGAGCACTGGACATTCGACTGTGGGATGATATATGGTTTCAGGATAAGTGAGACACTGAAATAGTTAATATTAATCAAATGGAAGAGAAGGAGGAAGGCAAGTTGTTCAGGTAATTAAACATCTGTGAATTGTTTCAGTTAATCTTCTGAGACACATTAAGAGAAAGTCCTACTATATATGAGAAGATTTCTGAACATTCTATTGGATTTTTTTTCTCCCCTTGCACTTCTGATAAAGAGCGGACACGAGAGAGGAATGGACTTAGTGTGCTGTGTTCTTATGTGATTTTAGGTCAAATTAAAATATTATCATGTCAGACCTGGCTATTTAAATCTTTTCATTATTCACAGTACAATGAGAAATGCTTCCTCCAAATGCATCTCTACCCTTCACTGGAGAAAACTCCTCTGGGGATGGATCTTAATTATAAAGTAGAAGGAATTAATGAGCAGAGGGTGAATTAATAAAATTCAAGAACAAAAACCAGTGACTCAAGGCTTTCCTCAGATACGATTTTGGTATGAATTTTGGAATTGGGACTCAGAATTTCCTTGACCTTTTCCCATTGTAATTTACGGTTGCTGAAGAAAGTTAAAATTTAGAGAACATAGACATATTTTTGGTCTCATGATCTAATGCAGCAAGTGTTTGTCTAGCCATAATTTTTGGTTTTGTTTCTGTTTTGTTCTGAATCTTGACCTCACTTTCAATCACACAGGATGATGAGTAGTAATTTATTCTAACTTTCGCTTGGTTAAACAAGGACCAGGTGATTTGAACTAAATCCAGAGCTGTTCCAACTGACGTGTTCATTGCATTATGGACAATTCACAGGTTCACAGTGTCGATGAACGATTCAGGTTGGAAGGGACCTCAGGAGGTCCCTAGCTCACCTTCCTGCCCAAAGCAGGGTCAGCTATGAGGTCAGACCAGGTCACTCAGGGCTTTGTCTGGTCAAGTCTTGAAAACCTTCAAAGATTGAAACTGCACGACCACCCTGAGCAACCTGCTCTACTGCTTGATAGCCCTCGTTGTGAAAATAGCCTGAATAGCTCCTCTGTGTATAAGTGTAAAAACCTACTTAGGGTAGGGCAAGCTGCAGCTAAATAAGATGAGATTTGATTTTATATGAGAGCATATTATTCAGGTTTTATTGTCATGTAAGATCGTAAAAAGCCTCTTATCATTCATTTAGTCAGTCTGGGACCCTGCCTTGAAAAGTCTAAATGGTCAAAAGATCCACATTTGTGAATACTTTTTACTCCACGAGAGCTTTAACTTATATTATTACCCAGGGGAAAACAGGTCTACAGTTCCATGGGTTTTGGGTAGGCAGGCAGAAGCAGCAGATGGAAGATACATTTATTGCCTGGTATATCCTCACCAGTGTGTGATCAAAACACCTGCGTTTGGAAAACAGTCAGTTTAAACACAATGCTTTGAAATAGATTCAAATGCTTTACACTCTGCATCCATCACTTCCAAATTATAGTCCAGAAAAGCTTCTGAAGGTTCGCAGTTACTCAGGTAAACAATTGAAAGTTTAAAAAAGCTGGTCAGCAAATCTTGAAACAAGAATGTGATTTAAGATTTCACAATATGCTAATTGCTACAATTTCATCAGTATTCATATTTTTTTTCCTCAGTTAAAATTGATGTTTGAGAAGCACAACAAAAAATGCAGACACCAAGACATCCTACATATTTAGAAGTCTCAGTAAAAAGGTGTAAATGGTGGCAAAAAAGTGGATTCCACAAATGAGCTTATTATTCACGTGAAAGAGTAGGGTTTTACAGAGATATAAGCAAAACTTGTTGGTTTGTTGTTTTTTTTTTTTATTATTTGGGCATTTATTTCAAGTAAACTTACGCTAAAATACCTGGAGTTTGGAGATATTATGGATTCCTTCCATCTTTGATTAAAAAGCCGATGGCTTACTGTTAATCAGAATTAACATCTTTGTAAAAGGTAGTCTGGGAAAATAGGTTAGGAAGAGGTCTGATAATATATTTCAGCGTTTTCCTAATGGGAAGAGCTTTCATGCCGGTAACTTTCCTGGACAGTAGTTAGGTAGAAGAAACTTCTGGCTTTATGTTTTGTATGTGGGAGAGCTGTTAAGGAGTGAACTGCACTGAATTTGCAGTGCAGTAGTTTCTATCTATGTGGCCATTCGTGCTCCAGACTACAAGTATGCACATGAAGAGTTGTGGCGAGACAACACACTGTAAGCTTGAACCCTACCATACTAACATGCTAGGAAAAAAAAAAACCCAAAGTGTCCTCATGAGACTTACTAGGTTGAAGAACAGCTTTCCCATCAAGGCAGCAAGCACCACAGCTTGAAAAAAACTGAAAACTAGACTGAACAAAACATCATGAAATCCACCTTATGGGTTGTTCCTTCAGTCTCGGTAGCTGGTCTTTTTTACCTCTCTGTGCTGTGATGGACTTTGGTGCACAAGTGTAATAATGCTGCTTATGGTGATGTTGCTCTGGTTTGATGCATGAGAAGTTACAGAGCAGCTACAATTAGAATTTCTCCTTCACTCTGGAGCAACGTCAAGAGTTTTGGGGAGTGAGAGGATACTGCCCTTTTATACTCATTTCAGATAACTAGCAGAGTACAAATTAATGTGAGAGACAGAAGGCAAAGTATGTCTTCAGTGATTCCCACATTTACATCTCAGCCAGAAGTTACTAAAATCAGTACCTTTCAGGAAGTCTGTCCTTGAGGGCCATGCCTCCTGCCCTCTCCTGTCAGGAATTAGCTCTGGGTCTTTTTAAAACTGGAACCATTGAGTACTTTTTCACATACAAAGTTATAGACAATGCATAGGTGTCACTTTTTTCAAATGATGGCGGCAGTGAGAAAATCTAAATTGGCTGTTCTCCTTGTTTAGTTATTGTCAAATCCTTAATTTTCTTCCAAACCCTTGGCATCACAATCTCTGCTAGTGTTAATTGGAGATAAGTACATCAAAGTCAACCATTGCTGATTTATTCCAGGTAAGGTTTTGGTCCCTTCATGTTTTTAGTATGAAAGGCAAACCAATAGTGTAAAATCAGTTTATGGCTCAATTTCATTTTTTCTAATCTATGATATTCTCCACATATTGTGTGTTGCTTTGTTAGTGTCCTGACGTTTTCTTCGCTTTTTCCTGTTATTTCTGTGCCCTCTTCAGCCTTCGTTCTGTGTATTATGCATTGCCTGAGGAAGAACGCCTTCCCCTCCTCCACAGCTCTCTACCTCACTATTTGTATTCTCTGCCCTTTCACTTCTATATTTTTTAGCTTACTATTAGCGCAACCCTTCAGCGTGATGTTCTATCTCAACCATTGTCAAACCTCTTAAACTCACTGGAGGGGACTGTGATCAAAGTATCAAAGTAAATGACCGAACACATGCAAAGGCATTTATGATTTCTTTTTTACTTTCTACTCCCATGCCTTGTGCCTGTGTCCTCTGCCGCTCAGCCTGATGACTCTAACTGGTTGCATTTGCGCCATCTGATTTCTTTCGTAGCTAAATGTAGCAGCAAATGCTCTCCATCACTTAATACCTGCAACGATGCAGGACATCTCCATTAAAAATACATCAGTGGAAAGGAAAACAAATGGAATTGATTTGTTTACAATGTAATGGGTTTCCCTTGGGCCATATAGTATAATTTTGATGTCAATTTATCCTTGGTTTTCTTTCCTTATCTCTAAAGGGAATATTGCATCCTTTAAAGAATTTCTTGAAAGCAATTAAGCAACAGCTACACAGGTAAGGCAGGTCTTCAGAGCCAGAGAAGCCACTGAGAGTGATCTAATATTGCAGTAATTGATCATGGTCATGCTAGTTCAGAGTGAACTGTTAATTTATGTATCTACTCTCCATTTCTGTTTTTGCATGCCCCAGCAGTTTTTCAGTTTATTCAGCTTGATCTGGCCTCAGAAATCTGATGGATCTTTGAATTTCCATGAATATAATTATGTTTCTGAAAACCTCAATCGGTATATCACTACAGATAGTCCTAAACATCTCAAAATAAATGATCTTCTCTGCTCTGAAATTTTGAAAGGAGATAATAATTTAAAGGTATCACTCTGATACATTGCCAGAGGATATAAAGACAGGGTAAGAAATAATTTAGCCTTTTATCTAAATAAAAGTTTACCAAATAAACAGTGACTTTTGTGTTTGAGATCTTACTCCACTCTAGCTCACCAGAACATAACAGAACATGAATTTTAAGTAATTAAACTTTACATGGTTTTATTCCTCAGTGAGGACAGTTATGAGGAACTATATTCAACCATACGGTTTTCTCATCTTAACAGAGCTGTTTGGTTTTGGACATAGGATATTGTGGTTTTGCTTCTAAAATCTCCACAACACACTATGAGATAGCTCAGTACGGTGAAATAACATGGGAAAGATCTTGATCTGAACCCTAGAAATTTGTCACTGAATGAAGAAGTACTGTGAAACACAAACAGAAACTTTATTATTAACCATTTAATCTGGTGTTAACCTTCCAACATTATTTCTTTGTGCTTCTGTTCAGGAGCACAGCGTACATATGATGGTGAAATCAGACCAACCATTTCTGCCACTGAAGACCTTCTGGAAAATAAACAGCAAGAGGGATCATGTGTGAGTGCAGCCGTTCTTGGGAGTAGAGTGTTGCTTCTATCATGGTTCATTATGACAGATTTGTTCATAAGGCTTGTCCTATCCCACCAGCTTTAAGACACATATTTCCAGGATTCCATGCCAATAGAATTCCTCACAGGCTATGTATTTTGTAAAAAACATGAAAGAAGAAATTGTAATTGAAACCTTGCAGTCTTCTTATACTTCTCCATGAAAAAGCTAATCCCTACAGAACATACAAAGCATAAAGGACCTTTTTCTCCCATGCACACAATAAAACCTTGATATTGTAATTACATTATGTCTTCTAGTTTCTTTTTCTAACTAAATGTAAAACAGAAGGTTTGACTAATGTTAGACAAATAGGTAAAGACTCAGAGGCTGAGGTTAAAGAGACACTGAGTCATTTGAAAACTCCTGAGGTCAAAACTGGTTTGGAAATGTTAGAGTATCTTCCTTTCTATGAGCTTTCATAGATATTTAATTCCTACCCTGTTTGATTTTTTTTTTTTTTTAAATACACTACATAATATAAGGAAGCTCCAAAGTGCTACTGTACACAGGAAAGTACAGCTCTGACGAACTGCCTGGTCTTTGGGACATAATGTAATTTTTTTCAGTTGTCACTTGTTGGATATGAGTTGTAGAAACAGCTAGTGGAAACTGGGAATCCAGAAGAATACCACCCAAAGTATATGGAGCAGACTGAATCAGAAAAGGTATTTAAAAAAATGAATGCTGACATTGAATGTTTTGATTAATAGTAGAATTCAGAATAATTAAAGATTATTCCATTGAGAAACGTAGGCTAAATTAAATCTTCATCAATATGAAGTGCTTGCTAGAACAGATTAAGACCCAGATTTTCAACTGCAAAAATGTAATTACTTGGTCAGGATTGCTTCTTAATTTCTGTTTAGTCATGTCTGCTAGAATGACTGGTGAAGACTGCTAGTCTTTCCTTGACTGGAAAGCAATTTTTCCTCTTAATTTCTCCCAAAAAAAGAGAAACTGTGTAATGATGATACCATTGTTGTAGGAGGATTATAAATTGAAAAACTGTATTTAATAGAGAACATTCAATATTTTCTCAGTAAAAACTTATTATACATGTTAATTTTGATTTTACTGGTAACAGCATACTTCATATCTGAAATTAAAAAATGGAACAATCAAATCCAGATACAGTAAGACTGTGCTGGTAAAAGGAGTACTTATCCAAAATGTGCTTAAACTGACAAAACTCTGCTTGATTTTGAAACTAAGAAAAGAATTTAGCTTAATTTATGTCGCCTAAATTGAGATTATATCATGTTGATCTCAGGACCTGGACTATGCATACTAGACTCCCTTTTTAGTCAGAGGAGAGAAATAGCCACTTATACCACCTAATTGCTCAGCAGTGTTTTAGGACTATTTTTTATGATAGGAACTACATCTAGATGTGACAGATTTTCTGAATTTACTATAAAGGATTAACCCTAGGTGTAGCATTGTATTCTGAATCAGATAATTTTGCCCTAGATAGCTGTGAATGATTACCTGCAAGAGATCAGAAAAATTGGGAGATATTTGATTTGCAATTCAAGATCAACAGGGGAAAAAAAAAAAAGCAAAAAAAAAAAACCCTCTGAACATTTTACGCAAACCAACATGCAGAACTAGAACCAAAGCCAGTAAGAATGCATCTATCCAAAATTCATGTCTTGCAAATCAAATCATCTGACAGGCTTGGCCATCAGTGCACTTGTTCTTTAATCCTCTCCATAGTAAAATTTTCAGTACGTCTACCAAGAAAACTTTCTTCAGTTAGGGACTTTTTAATCAAATTATTTGCTAGGATTTTTTTGAGGGAAGCATTAGACAGGAAACTGAAATGCAAAGGGGGCTGTGAAAGACCCTTAGTCAGCAACAGCAATGGACTATGGGAATCTTCCTAGCACACTGGTCCCATCTGTGGAGCGATAATTTTAATAGCTCTATTTCACATTACTGTTTTACAATGCAAACACTAAATATAATTTTAAGAGCTACATTAGTACAGCTTTGAATAGAAAACTTCAGAACAAACTGTAACGACGATCTGAATACCTAATCCTGTCAGTATATGCATATATTTGCACATAGGCAGTTGGAATTTCTCTACTTGTGAAATAAGATCATCTGAAAAAAGAAAAATATACTTTATATCAGCTCTGTATGTCTTAGGGAAATAGTTATTTAATTAGCTGTGCCTGGTTCTCTGTTCATGAACTGATCAAATGGCATTTTTGAATGTTTACGCTTCAAAAAATATACATGGACTATTTCTAAAATTTAAATCTTCACCTATAGCTTCTTTATGAGCATCTCATTCTGTATATTTGGTCTCTAAAGTTCAGCATGGACCTGATTTAGTGATATACTCAGGAATGAATTAACGTTCCATTCAAATCAATGTCATCTAGAACTATGTGTAAACATTTTCTATATTAAGATTGTGTGTTAATTAATTTTTATTGTGTAAAAATGCATGTTGTATGGTTTTGGAAGAGTAAAGGCTTAGAGTCTGGTTGGCCCCCCAAATACTTATAATCAAGTACTTAGTAGTCTGTAATTTAGAATTTCCTTCTTGTAAACCTAGCAGTATTTCTTTATGTTTTTCTCATTACTATTTTTTACTGCCATCAATAAATCTGTTTAAATGTTCACATAGAAAATGACCATAAATAGAAACAGAGCTGAATCCTGTCTATAGAAAATTTTCAGAAAATTTAGCTAGAAAATTCTGTGAACTAGTTTTTCAGAGCTAAATTTGAATTAGGTGTCTGTGTCATTTGGCTTGTTCTTCCACTAGTTGTTGGTTTTCCCCTAACAGTTACATCACCTGCCTCGCTTAATGTTCAATAAACTATTTGCCTCGAAAATATATATATATACACATATATATATATAATATAATTAAGATTTAAAAGACTAATTCAAACAGAAGTAAAAATCAGGTATTATTTCAGATAGCTGTTTACAAATTTATTTTCATTTTCTCTGAGACGTATATATATAATCTGGATTCCTCCCCCGCTACTTGTAATCAAGTAATTAGTAGTTAATAATTTAGAATTTCCTTTCTGTAGATCTTCTAATGTTGATTTAAATTTATAAATATAGATGAGTAAGTGTGTGTAGATATATATATACACACATATATGAGATAATGTGTAACAAAAAAAGAGGAAAGAGTAGAGAAAATATTAGCTTTGTCTGAACTGTGGTGCACTTCAGGGCTGAAATTAGATGCTTAACAATCTTGAAACATGGCATTTCAGAGTTTAATGTACATTGGCACCTCAATCAGCTCAAAAGAGCTCAACTAACTGCCTCGCATAGGCTGACACGTACGGGCTCGGATAGACTTTTGAGAGACAACAGTTTCGAGCTCTCTGTAGCACCAGAAAACCCACACCGATCAAGGTCTGTGATTTTCTGAAGTGTACTGTTTAAATAAAACTCCACTCTGCTGAGCACGATATTCACAGGCAGGTCTGGCTCAAGTTCAAGAAACCAAGAATGCCGAAGCTTGTTTTCCCTACCTGTAGAGAACTGTATCACCCTCGATGAGATGTTGTCCTAACAAGTTTGAGAGGCTGGCTCTGGTCCAAACTAAATGCCCCCTGAAGACCCTCTGTTTGGCATCTGCACTATACTATAGAAAACCCCCAGACGGAGACAGGAAAAAAAGGAGGAAGTAATGATGCTTTAGAGATCTGACAAAGCTTGATAAAACCCATGACCTCCCTGTTTTTCTGCACGGAATATTAGACAAAGTCCAACCATGGAGAAATCTGAAGCATTGCTCCCGAAGGTGAACGGACCTGGCTGGTTTCCCAGGTCTACATTGAAAATAACTTCACAGTGAAAGCCTGTTTAAGATTTTTCTTTCTGGCATTTATATGATTATATATTTAGAACTCTATTAACACAGACACTAATTCACTGGGAATGAAATAATCCCATTTCACACTTTGAATTTACAGTTGGTGCTAGAGATTGTAAGTTAGTTGCAGGATTTTATAGAGCAGTCTGTCATTCAAACATTTATTTCTGGTGGTGCTGGTGGGGATTGGTAGAAAGTGTGTGAGAAGGTTAATCCTATATATTTAGTAATAAAACAGATTTACTAATTTATTACAAGTCCTGCTTGCTCTCTCTGAACTCTTTAATTGTCCGGACCCCACCAGACCAGCAAGGACTGTTCTTTGGAGGAAAGATACTATGAAGGAAAAAAAAAAAAAAGAGAGGAAGTAACATTGTGAGGAAGATACAAGAAAGATAAAAGAGTGCAGAAGTTAATATGTGAGGTGGTTTCTTGCTTTAGGCTTTGTTTTTCCCTCTAGGAGCAGAAGCCTTGGTTTGCTGCAGGAATAGTCCTTTGTCTCTGTACAACAATACAGAGGACATTCAGCACATTTAATGCATAGTTCCGAATTTCAAAAATAACTGTTCAGGCAGATATAGAAGATATTGTAGTTTTCTGTGAAAAACAAATAAAGCCTTCGCTACACATAGTAACTGCATATAGTAACTCATTGTCATTAGAGGATACTTTCTTATTGTGGAAAGGACCTGTGAGGAAAATGAAATACGGGTTATTAAGCACATCAACAAACTGTTTTAATGCTTGCAAATCTTTGCATACTTTGTATATAATGTTTGTGTATGGTTCGTAAGTTTTGTGTACCTGTGTTGGTAAAATTTTTGCATTTCCAGGCATGCATGTCTCTCTTTCAAGACTGTAAACGTATTTGATAGTATTCTCACTGACAAAGCGCATTAATGGCATGTTTAATTCTCCTTTGTTTCTAGATCTGAGTCTTACTCTTTGCAAAAAATATTTTGTGGCACAAACCTGCTACTTCAAATCTATGCTTTCCCACCACCTCAGTCCACCACATCTTAGCTGATAAACCACAGCCATGTTTTAGAAGCAACAATTCACTAGGTCCTTAACACTACCTTAAGTGATAACCATGGTCAAGTGCTCTTACATCAGTGCAATGTTAAGAAAGAGGAGTCTAGTTCTTTCACCAAAGTGAACTGCAAAAGTGGGAAAGCATCCTTTTGCCAGATTACTAGTTCATCTGGCAGGAGCTTGCTTCCTTATGTGAAATGACTTAACGGCATCTCTTCCTTAAACAGAAAAATGCTACCATGGTACAAAACATACAGTGACTTTTTCTGCGTTTTCATTTGATGGAACGTGGAAAAGAGCAAAACTGGTTCATAAGATCTGAGCACCTACTTTTTATTATGTGAACACTAATTCAAATATAAGTAAATGTAAGACAACTACTATAGAGTCAGAAGAAGGGTATTGCCTTTCCCCCCATGTTTTTCCTGTACAGCTGACCAAACCTCCAGAAAATGCTGTGCAGTTGTTTATCCTTCACAGCTTAGTTAGGAATTTGGGCCATTGAAATTCTCTTTAACATTACACAGAATGAGCTTCTGGTGAACTTTGGTGTGAAAACAAAGAAACTTGTATGTGTAAGTGCAGAAGGAATTTGAGAAGGAATCTGAACTTCAAAGTCATGGATGGAGAGTGATATACTGCCCCAGCCTTAAACTGATGGGGTTTGAAATGAGAGGATTAGAATTTAATTTTCAGGTCATCTTGGATTAGCCATTGCTAGAAATGACTATTTCTGAGGAGTCATTAACCCCCTGGTACAAGGAGGATACATTCTAGAGAGCCGTTTATCTGGATGGAACAAAACCGTGAGCAAAGCATAGATTTCAAAACAGACATATTCAAAGCACGCTGCTATGTTCAGACATAATGTACAGACATAAACTTGCTGTAGTGGCACCACTGAGAATCAAATACTGCTATGAAATCTATACTTACCTATGTAAAACATTCTGCATTCCTGAAATTTTCGGTAGAAAGAATGCAGTATATTACATACAGTGCTGTATATCTTTACCAAGAGAGAGAGACGATCCAGAGGTGTTTCTGTGTGTCGCATGTTCCAGTGCTTCAGTTCATCCCAAAACCAGCAGAGATAAAGTTCACACTTTCTATTTCTTAGCTAAAAAGCTGCTTAGGTAGCTATACCAGCTAAAACAAACCAGGTTTGTAACATACAGGTTTTATCCGGTATGAAAGTATATTAGAAATTTGCATTAACACTGGTTTACAATGTTATAAATAAAGCTAGCAATAAATGACAACATGCTATTTTATGAAGCGAAGGTTTATTGATAGGCGTTCATAAGAGGTCTACACACAAAGTTACTCTGAAATGAACAGCTGTCAATGTTTTTCATGAAAATACATTCTTGTATAGTTGATATAATATGCCGTGAAATTCAGAAAAGATTTTGCGAAAGGTTTGTCTGGACTTTGTAACAGATCAGCAAACTAAACCACAAACGAACAAGAGGTCCTCTCTGATTCTCTTTCCAGAAGCTCACAAGTTCCTAAATTTCCAGCTATATGATTACCATAGAAGTTCACAATCCCAAATGCAAGTGCCTATACTGATCTGAAAGTTGGAAATCTCCATTTTCAGCTAATGTCAAGCTTCTCTAAGTACCTTCACAGAATTATGAAAATAACAGCATGAATAGTTAAGATTTTTGTCTGTGAACCACAGCAAGGAAATCAAACTGAAGCATATTTTTTTAGTCAAAACAAAGGAAAAAGCAAAATGTGTTAATTATCACATCGTTTTCAGCTTTACCACTCCAACAGCTATACAAAAAAAATTCATTCTGCTTGGTCACAAAACTTTATTTCGCTTTTTTAACCTTTTATAATAGTTCGGCAAATTTCTAAATTCCTAAAAACTGGTGTTTCACATGCATTATATATTTAAATCATAATTAGTCTAATTCTTATTAAACTTCCAGAACTGCATGCTTTGTATATATTCATCCACAGTTGTTGTCCAGAACCAGTGATAAAATATTGATCCTTAAACCTGTCTTTAGTAAAAGCCTGAGACTTTTTTTGCCCTAAGTTTTGGTTTAGGATAATTCTAGGGGAAAAAAAGACATGGCATGTTGCTTTAGAAGAGCAAGCTGGAATGTATTTGAAGTAGCTCCTGGCTTGTAATGTCAAAAAGAGCCCTAAGGGAGATGGATCAGTGGGCAGAGTGCAGGGGAGATGCTCACAAGTGCAATGTAAATACAATTTATCATTTGGCTCCATAGTTTATCAGCCCTGCCTGTCTATGTTTTTCTGGTCCTGATCCTGCACAACTGCAGTCCAGAGATTGTTTTTTCTTTGATGTAAATAGAAGTAGAAACATATTTAATCTACCAGCTGCAGTACCATACTTTGTGTAAACAACTTAAACCCTAGTTTGATATCTCCTCCTTCCCCTTACACAGTTCAGATCTTCTCTTGACAATAGATAATGTGATTCTTTGTCCACAAAGTAGTTGAGGGGGGTGGTTTTCTTTTTTCTTTCTTTATTTGGGGTGTGTGTGTGTTGTTTTTTTGGGTTTGTTTTGGGGTTTGGGGTTTTTTGTTTGTTTGTTGTTGGTTTTTTTTTTAACTGGTTGTATTTCTACATATATTTTCAAAGTCTTGAAAATTCCTGACTTGTGTTCTAAAATTATTCAAGGAAAGGACCTAGAAGAGAGAATGGGGTAAAAAGATGATATATTAGAAAATTATTTTAAAGATAATGCCATTACCAGTGAGTACAGGCAAAATATTTCCAAAACTGCAGTTATGGCTGAAAATTATATATGCACAAATTAACCTCATTCAGCTCAAATGAAGGCCACATGAATTTTTGCAACAATAGTAGCTTTGGAAAGAAGGGAACAAAATACAGTCAGTCATACACACGCTGAATTGGAAGCTGATCAACATAGAAAGTTGATTTTAAGTTCCTCAGGAAATCCCAAGGAACTGCTACATTTAAACATCTATTAATACTGCATCTTTCAAAACATGAAGGCAAATATGCAAAGATTCATAGTCCGCCAGTGTGCTGCAATCTCTTTCAGCCGTATCAGTCCATACAGTTAAGGTCCAAAGAATTTAGATGAATGTGAGGTAAGAAAAGAAAAAGAGTACAACAAGAATGTGGAGGGAAAAGCGAAATGAAAGAAATGTTCTTACATTTTAAGGAAGTGTGATTTGAAACCTCCCTTATTGATTGTAGCGAAAAAACTACCCTCCATCAGCAATTAGAGAATTCCATTTTGGTTCACTTTTTCTTCCACTTTCAGCAGGTGGTGGGAGGAAAGACTTGATTTAGCTATGATTAGCATTCTCCCATAGGAAGCGTTAAAAGTATTAATAAATGTTTATTAAATTGTACTTCCAGAAAAATATGGAAGAATATTGTCTTGAGGTACATGACAAAATCCCATTTTGCCTATAAACAGGAGAAAGAAATTGTTCCTTTTCCAGCTCTGTGTAAGAGTGTGTTAGCGTTTAGCAATCAGATGGTAAAGCAGCACAGCAGAATTACTGTACGGATGAGTCACTTGATTCACAAACAGAAGTTTGACTCAGGTATGTGATTCTTACCAGGATTTTCTTTAATGACGGCTAAATAATTTCAAGATTAAACCAACCGAATTAGAAATTCCTAGCAAAGAGCTTCCAAAAATGGTAGACTTTGTTCATTCTTTGTATTGTAGTTAAGTACTTGAGTTCTGCAGAAAATGTAGATAACACAAAGGGAAGACAGACTGAGACCATGAACAAGAGCTACAATTAATGGTTGGGAAGGGCTGTGTTCTAGTCTTAACTTCTTGTTATTCTGGGTTATTGCATATTCCAAGTGTCAGTTTATTCATCTGAACAATGGAGATAATGAAGTTTATCACCATTAAGCTTTTGAAAAGCTGCAGGTTATAAACACTTGACGTAAACATGCCATATGCTAAATCAGTGATCACTGTACCTGATCCTTTAGGGATGGTTGTGTAACTTTGTAATTGTGGTTGTCTCGTCCATGGCAATTCCTGGGAAACAAAGTTACTGTAAGTTGAAGCTTCCCATCTCTGGCCCTTTCTCTGATGTTGTGAGTTGGGTTGAAAAAACATTTTATTCCAATTCCTCATCTAATCTTTTTATATGTCTTCATATAAAAATGATTTTTCTTAACTACATTTATGTGAATGTCATTAATGGTCATAATATTAACTTGATGATTGCTTCTAATCTAGTCACAGAATTTGATTGTTGTATGAACTGCTGAACTTTCTAAACTTTTTTTTGTTTTGGTTTTTTTGGTGGTGGTTTTTTGGTGGGTTTTTTTGGGTTGTTTTTTTTTTACTGGCCTCTCGTTGAACTGTTAGAAATTTCAGGAGGGGAGAGGAAAAGACAAAGATGCAAAGCAACTGGGTCCAGAAGAGCCCATTGTAAAAATAATAAAATACCTTGGTGGGATAAAGTCTGTGTGCTAAAGACTGCACTTAGGAGACCTTTGTCTGAGACCCTGGAGTCTCCTTCTGTATCACTTAATTGAAATCAGAATTAGCAACAGGGAAGCTTGCATATTATCAGCATGATCAGGACAAGCCTGTGGTGCTGTGGGCAGACTTACAATAGAAGGGATTGTGGTATGGTGTGGGAAGATAATACGGAAAGGATACAAAGGCCCACAGGGGCAAAAGTAAAATGATTTAGGTTTAAAATAATTGTAACATACATTTTAAAAGAGGCAGCTGAAGTGTAAACCTGGATAGATTTTACTTATTAAAAGGAATGCTTCTGGTTTGATGTTGATGCTAGCATGAGGCTTTTCGGACAAGAAAACTGTGGACAAACAGCGGCAGCACCCCGAAACCTGACGACCAGTGGTTCTGCTGTACAGGATGAAATGGTTTTCTGAAACATAGTTTGTGCAAGCTTTTTACTCAGTCTAATTTTCAAGTAGTTTCCCCATATAGCGCTTCTTGACAAGTATTCAAAGGAGGTGCCAAAGCTTCATGGAAAACTTTAATACTTCTGTTGCTCCCACACACGTATATTTTCTCAGCTAGCTGTACCCCCGGCGAAAGGTGCCAGATTAACACCCTTGGACACCAAAAGTCTCTTTTTATTCACCTAATAGGTACAACACGATCAGTACTGCAGTGTGCTCCTTTCCACACGCAGACAGACTGAAAGCCCAGGCTGCTGTTCTGGAAAGCCTTACCCATTGAAAAGAAAAAGGGAAAAACCATCTAAAGCATAAGCAACGCTTGGTTTTAAAGACACTTGGGATTCTGGGATAAACCACACAGCTGAGAGACGTGATCGTGATTTTTCTAAAATGGGCTATTGTGTAAGTATTTTAAAGGAGATGGAGTGAGTTCTTCAGCAGCTGTGACTTATTTGTATGGCCATCTCAACACCAATAAACTTACAAATTGTTTAATTATTTCTCCCACCCAGCTTTATAAGTCATGGGGAGGTCCCTTTCAAACAAGCTGCTGCTTCACTGCTGGAAATACCCTGCTTCAAATGCCTCAAGGCATTTCAAAGTGTAGGTCAGTGTGACTAAGGTGAAAGAACACCAGGAAGCGAGAAATTAAGCATAAAAGGGAATATTAGTTATGTGTTGGCAAGGGAAAGAGAGCACAGGCAGGATATGAAGTAAGGACAAACATCGGAAGTCATGTAGAACCTCAATTTTCCTGTAAGTATGGTAACAGATATGCTATAATTGGAGGATGATACGAGGACAGTATGTGACAGGGAGAGGCAGGAGCTTCTGGCCCTGCCAGGCAGAGTGGGTAAAGAGCAAAGAAATAAAACCTTGCAGCAGTACGTTTGAGTCCCTGTTCTGAGAAAACCCTTCTTGACATCCCAAGGAAAGCTTATAAAGGCAGAGAGAGAGATAGCATAGTATTTCTCTCGCTCAGAAAGCTTGTAGAAGTCAGGTTGTCTTCTCCACTTGCCATTCTCTCAGCTTAGCAGAGAAGAGGAGCTTTTGTGAGGAGCTTAACTGGAAAAGGGACAGGGTGGCCTACAAAACCCCGTTCTCCACCGGTGCATTTGCAGTGTCTTCATTATAATATATTTTAACACCTTTATCAATGACCTGGAGGAGGTGAAGGTGTGTGCTCTCATCAAGTTTGCAGATCACACCAAACTGGGAGACATGGTAGGGGGAGAAGCAGTGGGAAGGGTCAGCACAACTCCGTACGCTCAAGGGCAGGGCTGCCATCCAGGGGGACCTAGGCAGGTTGGTGGCCTGGGACTAACAGGGACCTTGTGTAATTCTGCAAGGGAAAATACAGTCCTGCATGTGGGAAGGAAAACTGTATCCTTGCTGGGATAAATCCTCAGTTTACTGGCTGGGAGTGGTATGGCTGGTGACCAGCTCTGCTGGAAAGGCCCTAGGGGTCATGGTGGGCAGCATGAGGCTGCAGTACACCCTGGTAGCCAGCAGCATCCTGGGCTGTGTGAACAGGAGCACGGTCAGCAGATTGAAGGAAGTGATTACCCCACTGTACTCAGTATTCATTAGACCACTGAGTCCAGTTTTAGATCCCCCAGTACAAGAAAGAAGCTGGCAGACTGAAGAAAGTTCATCGGAGGCCACCAAGACTGTGGGGTTGGAGCACTTAG
The DNA here is from genome assembly GCA_035590275.1 of Ibycter americanus. Classification (NCBI taxonomy): domain Eukaryota; kingdom Metazoa; phylum Chordata; class Aves; order Falconiformes; family Falconidae; genus Ibycter; species Ibycter americanus. The sequence goes on from JAVJGI010000063.1 coordinate 68,700,387, forward strand.
CCCTTGAGGGAAGGTGGAAGGGTTCCAGGATTGTTCAGCCTAGAAAAGAAATTATTTTGGAGGGGACCTAGCACCTGTATGGACGTTATCAACAAGGCAGAACCAGGCTTTTCACCAGGTGGTGTATGGCTGGAGGGTGAGAAACAATAGGAATAAAGGTAAACAAGAGAAGTTCTGACTCAGTATGAGGAAAAATGTTTTCCACCATGAGGACAGTCAAGCAGTGGAGCAGGTTACCCAAAGGTCTTATGCAGTCTCCATCCTTGGAGATTTTCAAGACCCGCCTGGACAAAGCCCTGAAGAACTTGGTCTGGCCTGTTTTGAGCAGTAGGTTGGACTAGAGAGCTCCTGAGGTCCCTTCCAACCTGAATTATCTATAAAAATATTGTGTTCTGTCCTCAAAGTTCTGCTTTAGGAGGAGTCCAGACCTTTCTGTGGCTTACTCAGACATATATGCAAAAGAGCAGGTGTATTATCCTTTACCATATAAAAGTTCTCCAGAAACTGATTGTGAGAATAAATCTGGAAAGAAGTAGGAAATCTGTTATTGAGTGGCTTTCTCTGAGCAACTCTCAAAATCTGCCTTTTCCATCTTCGTTTATAGAAACTTTTCCCAGGAATTAATTTTCCTTCTTTCTTTCAATATCTTTCCTGCTTCTTGTTCCAAAAGTAATACAAGTTTTGGACTTCCACCAAACACAAGGATGATTCTGTTTTTTCCAGCTCAAGTCCTACTGGATGTGCAAACTAGTGAAATAGTATAGATTTTAATTATTTTTTTTTTTAAGTAAGAAGGAAAAAGAATTACTTTTGTCCTAACTATAGTAGTGATTAGAGGATCAGAATATCTTCAGTCATAAACACTTGGTCAGACATGAACATTATGTAAGACTTTCATTTACACAAAAGAAGGAAATCTGTTCCAGGTGAAGGCATCTCAGCTTAGATGTCTAGAGGAGATTTCAGGTGTCTAGGTTCCTCCTACAATCAATACAGCCAGTGGAGCCTGGAGAGCTGTTTGGTTAACCAGTACTAGATGTCTGTTTCAAAATGAGCTGAGGCACTTCTAAGTGCTATTCACTGTATTGCCTAGATGTTCCCGGACCATAAGTGGCCCTGAGATGCCTAGCTCACATCGTGGACATCTGTGCTGAACCTCACCCAGATCGACACACTTCTGAAGACATCATCCTAAAAGGAAATCTGGTTCTTCCCTGGATCATAAGGTAATGATACCTGTACAGTTTTATAGTTAACTCACTAATTTTATTCCTAAATTATTAATCTATTGTCTATTTACTTCATCATATATAAGCTGACATATCTGCACAGCGGTGGCAAGTTGCCATCTAAAGGAATACAATTTCATTTTATGTGCTTTTATTTTACATGTGTTCTTATACACTGTTTTATGCTATTTCTAAATAAATATTTATAAATATTTCTAAATAAGATAAGTGTACTTGCATGAACATTTGTTTTCTTACGAAATTGTGTATGTACTCGATTACTGCACACTAGTGTTATCAAAGGGCGTTTTGCACATGAACTTAATACAATTAGGCACTTTGTATTCATTAAAACCTGTTTGAATAGAGATCTCTGAACTAGGACAGGCTATAGACTTGCTGGAAAGGAGGAGTGTTAGGTGGTATTAATATGTGTACTTAAGAGGTGTGGTTGTATGGACAGCAGCCTCATGGAGGTGATTCAACTATTTTGCTATTACTTACAATTAAGGGATGATTTAAATGGGGAAACATTTGGCAATGTAAACCTGGGTTAAGTATATCATTACCTGGAGCACTTACAGCTGTCTGTGGCATCCCAAACAGAAAATGGAATCTAAGTAAGCCAAAACTACTGACCTAAAGATGATATATAAGATAATGAACAGAAATGAACACAGTCCTATTAGATTATAAATTAGCTGTGGGAGGAGAGAAAGACCCATCTTTTAATGATACCATGAACAAAGAAGTTCATGACTTGAGTGCTGTGCAATAACATTTCAAGCTTACGATCAATTTTGGAAGGACCTACTGTTGAGCCTTAAACATCATTTTTTTATAAAAGCTGAAAAGGTATAAATTGTCTGTCGGGGGAGAAAATTATGTAATGATGATAGAGAGGACAAATGGAATGAATGATAATCTTTATTATTTATATATAATAAGACATCTTAAAATATTAATTAGGATTCCTATACTTTTCTGGGGTAAAACAGAGGTTTGGAGGATTTTTTTTTAAAAAGGTGAAGTAACTGAGGAAAAGTCAGTATTTGACCTTTTATTTATGGCTATAAAATTTCTTTGAATTTGTTTCTCTGTTGAATTCTGTATTAGGCCTTCTCAAAAGGTTTGCCGTAAGAGTTATGCCATTTATTGACGCCACCAATTTATTGACTGAGCTATTAACAAAAAAGTCTTTCACAAGAAGGTGTGCTGGTTAGGTGTTGCTCTATGATTAGATTTTAGGTATTCTAGGATTCTAGGTAAGTGAAGTGCCTAGTAAATGTAGAAATTTACTATCACCTGCAATTATTTTGATTTAATATTACCTGCAAAGAGGGCAGATTCAGACTAGCTATAAGGAAGGATATTTTTTACGATGAAGGTGGTGGAACACTGGCAGAGGTTGCCCAGAGAGGTGGCAGATGCCCCATCCCTGGCCGCATCCAAGGTCAGGCTGGACAAAGCTCTGAGCCAGCTGATCTTGTTGAAGATGTCCCTGCTCATTGCAGGGGGTTGGACTGGATGGCCTTTAAAGGTGCCTTCCAACCCAAACTGTTCCATGATTCTACAATTTGTTGCAAAATCGTGCTTTATTGACTGATCTTACCTCCTCTTGTGTTTTCTTTAATCTTACATGTTAATTTGACATGCAGAAATGCATGACCTTCTATCGTTGAAGTGTATGAGATTTACATTTTAATGAAACAGGCAATCTTCTAAAAAACCATAATCTCTAGTTAAAACAGTAGTTAGTGGGTGCATGTCCAGCTTCTAAGATAAAAGTGACTTCAATTTCATGATCTTCTAAAATTACTCGATGGGACCCATGAAGAATGAGGCTTGATAAATTCATCATGAGACATAGGTGGCTGTCTACTATCGTCGTGACCAATCCACTAACTATACTCTCTAATTAGACAGACAGTCAAGTAATGATATAACTAAACTGATACTAAGCTTATGTACTAAACTGGTACAGATTTGAAACATATCTGTAAATGAAAGACAGCTGCCTATTTCCAATTCATAAACTAGTATATATGTATGCAGATGTGTTTTGTCCTTAGTATATCTCTTCGCATTAATGAACTGGTTTTTGTCCAAGACAAGCTTTTTAATTAATTGAAAATTGTTCGGTGTCAGAAGTAAAATAGTCATTTCGATGTAGGAGACCAGTCCTGACTGTTACATATATTAGGATTTAAACTTCAAATAAGTATTGTTGTTATTCTTAGAACTGGCAAAAATATAGAGACAAAACTATACCATGTCTTAAGCAATTAATATAGAAAAAGACTTCATATAAACCTGTCAGGATATTAAGGAGATGGTTATAGGTAGCAAAGAAACAGAGAAGAAACTCTGTAGTTAACACTGAGCTTAGTGGAGAGAATAATGATTTGAGTTGTATCTCGCAGTGTGAGGCAGGAGTTGTTCTGGTCAGCACAAGAGTAGATGTTCTCGGAGTGCAAGTTGAGATTGAATTTATCAAAGGAATATATTATACTAAAATCAGATGGATGGGTACAGAAATGAGGGTTAGGGTGGGTTTTTTTCCCTTTAATTATGAAACCTAGGAACCTGTGGCTCTGTCTCCAAAGGCATGCCCAGTCCCTTGAACCATTCAAGAGAGCACCATAGCAATCCCTTCAGAACAGTCTAGAAAAAAGTACTGCACTGGAAAGACCAGACAAATGAGTGGGATTTTAAGCTCTCACAGCCCTGAAAGAAAACTACATTAAAAATAAATCTACCTAATTGCTAACACAGTGTGGTGACAAAATACGATCTTCCAAATAACCAGCCTGTTTTGTCCCCTGCCCTTGATCATTTGCCAGAATCTCCTACCTGATCCATAACCAAATGCATTTAACCATATTAGCACTGGTCGTCTTTTACCTTCACAGGGTAAACAAGGTCAGTTAATGAAGGTGGGGTTTTAGCATATGTAACCTGGAACCTAAACCTAACTTTAATGTTACTGCTAGCCTGATGAGCCCTATTGTCCGTGGGGTCATCACGAGATGTTCATTCACAGTCTTCTTCCTACCTACCTTTTGGTTTTGCATAGACCAGCGATAAACACTTTTTTTTTTTTTCCGGATAATTGTCTTTAATCTCCACTTAAATTATTTCCAGCCAGTCACCACTGAAGTAAAAATATTCCATACACCATCTCCATTACAGGAATCCTCACCCTACCCTGTAGAGCTCAAACATTCTAGCAGTAAATCAAACTCTTGGTTACCAAGGTTGCCTAACATGGCCTGCAATCTGAAAACCCATTAACCTGTAGTCCTTGTTTTATCACATATCAATATTTTCTACCTCAGGTGCTATCCATCTTTACTAACCACAAAATATAAGATCTAATAATGAATTTATCTTTGTGCTGTCTGAAATCCTGTCCCAAAAGGGAACCTGCAAGAATGACTGTGAAACATTAAAGAATACCAAACATACGTTTTCCTAAACCATTTTAAATCAGATCACTTTATGCACAGATATTTTAATTGTAATATACCTTTCATTTCTGGAACTGCCTAGTCATATAATATTTTTCCACAGGTGCCTTGGTTCATTTAATGCAAAAGATAAGCGTGTTCTGGAGATTAATAAGGCTTGTGTAGTAAAAGAAACTGTTGTCTATTAGTTTACTAACTCATTCATTAAAAAAGTTAAAAACTGGGGGAAATTAGGGAGCAACTGATTTCAGGAAAATGAAATTAGGAGCATCCAATTAACACCTGTAATCTGAGAAATTGAAAAGCATCTTGGAAAGCTGCTTTCTGTTTCTTTGATTGGCATGGATTGCTGAAATGGGACATTTTCTTGGTGTTTTATCCCAGAATCAGATTCCTCATTCCTGCAGCAGAGCTCCTGGAGGTATGGTTTGCTGCAGTGAAAAGCTGTTGGTGCCACAGATGAAAAACACTGCGCTCTGAACACTTTGTATGCTGTAAATTAAGTGCACAGGCAAAGAATGTCTAAACCTATCTACTCAAACACTTGACTACAGCATTGACTACAGTGTCTCTGTGCTTCAAATTCGTCTTCAGAAAAAAAATAATGCATTCTTTCTCTATTGTTTTACATGCATAATAAATGCATAAGGAGAAAGAAACACTGAGGAACTGTAAGGTTCTATAAAGGAAACTATAGCCCCATAAAAACCTTGATAAGGAAATTAAGAGGGCAGCAAAGCGTAGAGGGTTGAATAGTGAGACATAAGGCCTTATACCAAAAACTGGTGATTAAAAAAAAAAATCTAAATGGCTTTGAAGCAGGGAAAGGTTGTGTACACAATGCATAGAGGAAGTCTTCGGCACTTTGAATCAGAAACGGTCTTCTGCTGTGTATACACAAGGGAAGCAGAATAAGATGTTATAACCAATCTTAATTATTGCACTTTCTGGTTCTGGTGTGCCTAAAATATTGTATTCTTTATCACATAGACTTGCTTATGCTGTAGCTCAAAAATAATCTACAACTGTCAATTCCCTGTTTCTAAACCCGGTTACAAATACAAGAATGTAAGCCTACATCTAAGTCTTAATTTAGAAAGAAAAAGGAAAAAAAAACCCAAAACACCTTTATTCAGAAAATGGCACCCACTGATTTGTAATCAAAGCTATTAGGTATAAACCTGTCACTAATTATGTTAAATAGCACATGTAAGTGACAGCTTGGAAGTATAGTATATAGTCCCTAGGTATTTATGCAATACTTTTGTCTAAAAATGAAACTAATATTTTCAGTACTCAAAGTCCTTCTGAATGCTTCTTGTCATATCTGTGCGATACATTTAAAGTAGTATATAGCAAGCATAAAGGAACTGGTTTTTCCAAGTCCAAACATCTGTGACAATATCTAAACTGCCAGTGTTAGAGCTGTTGACCTTCATTTTGAGTCTGCTTTCCCTGCATTATGTTAGAAACAACAGGCACATATTTTAATATAATTTATTCATTTCAGCTTTTAATGGATACCAGATTTGTCACCTCTCAAGAACAGGGACCCCTGGTAACTGACAAATTAAAATGTCACAGGATAAATGTCATGTACAACTAGGACGTGACTTCAGTATGTTTGGATCATTTTGCTTTCTATCATCACCACACAAGAGGGACAAGTTATTCAGATACTGGTATGATAAATCTCACAACAGAATGAAAATTGAAGGGTTTATCACTTATGCAATCTCCTGCATCAGTAGGAATAATTTTGAACTTTAGGAAAGAAAAAAAAAATATATTTGAGATGATAGGGATGGGGGGAAAGAGTAACATCTGGTTAAGGCAGTGGTAAACGGTCCATTTTATTTTAAAGTTTTGATAAATTATTTTTGTTAAGAACAAACATAGTTTGTGGGAAGGTTTTAAACAGTTGAAACATTCCAGGGGAAATACAGTGTTATCCATTTGTCTGCAGTGTAGAAGGTATAAAGAGTACCTGGATTACTACTGGGTTTTTTTGAGGAAAAAAGAAAACATACTGAAATTGTTTGCAAATTGACATTTCCAGGAATTAAATAATGCAAATTTGGATTAATGGCACCTCAAGTCTATTGAGATACATAAGGTTAGTTCTTGCCATGTCTCTGGTTTTTGCATCGTGACACACCTGCAGCTGTGGAGACTTTCAAATTTTTCATTATGTTTTTTTCTTTATTACAGCAAGAAAGAGAAAACAGGGACTCTTCTGCATTAAAAAAAAAAAAAAAGGTGCTTTTAAACATGGGATAAATTAGATGTTCTTCTGGCTCTTGGTAATACGGATTTATGGAACAATTTAAAAGCAATGATTCCATTTAGAAAAGGTCAGCTAAATACCTGTGTCCCAACCAGTACATTACAATATTTCTAAGGAGCACCACTAGCAGAACTAGGAACTTTGCTTCTCATTCTGAATGCTGTCAGATGATATATGTTTACCCTTTTACAGTGCTGGGCAAACCCCTCCAAGGGTTGGTGTAGGTATGTATTTTTTTCATCTTAAGATTAGTAGGTTCTCTTAAATGTGGGAGAAAAAAGTCTTATGTCTCAGGAAAAAAGTAATATTTTTTTTCCCCTTGCATTTTCTGCTTCTGTAATTTTATTTTTTCGAAAAAAGAAGGTTGTCCTCTAGGAGGGTCCAGCCACAGCTCAGAATTAATCAGCCTACGCAGAGAGCAGGAGCTGAAGTAATCTGAAATGAGTAGTGGGATGTGATTTATACTTATATCGTGACAATTTTCATTATTTGTGTTCATATTCTCAAATTCTGCTTCTTCATGAGAATCTGTGCATTCATTCCACAAGCAGCCTAAAAGGTAGGCACTAGGCAGTCTTCATGAACTTTTCAGGAGCAGCCACCTAAGGGATATATGAAGGCCAGTTAGACGGTATATATTAACTATGATTCCATAGACTCTATCCAGATTAAGAAGCAGGTGTGTACCTCCATCTGTTCCCAGTCTCCCCGGTGTCGATCCTGGTGATGGATGTGAACACTTTGTGACTCTCTGCTAGCTTGTAATCTGGTTTTAATTCATGCAGAAACACATGACTCAGTGGAGGGGAGGGCGATGGAGGAGTTGGGTGCATGTTTGGGTGCATAGTCAGGTCTCATCACAACGTGGGTTCATGATGCAGATGGGATATATGCTAATGCTGGGAAATCCAGAAGTGTTCCACGTACACAATTTTGGAAAGAGTAAGGACCGTTTGAACAACGTGGGTGGACTTTCTGAGAAGGCAAAGCCAGGTTCTGTGAGGTCTGTGACCTACCTACTTTCCTTTCTTTATGTCTTTCTTTCTTTTTGTTTCTTTGTCTTTTCTTCTTTCTGTCTTTCCTTCTTTCATTAGAACTGTTGAGCTCTCCCTTGTTTCTCCCAAGTCTGTGCTTGCATCCGAAAAGAAAGGTCTGAATTAGTTCAGAAGAGAGCTGAGGGTTATTTAATGTTATGGATAAGGAGTCAACTAGGGCACAGGACAAAAGCAAGGTAAACCATCACAGAGGAATTAATTGAAGGCTTTACAGGGTAATGTTTCTGCAGCATCCTGCTCTGGGGCATGCAGCTATAAGCTTTTGTTTTTATGCAGAAACAAATTTTATTTTTACAACCATGAGAGCTTTCCTTAGCTAAGTTGCAGCCAATGGTATTAAATCTTCGGAAGTTTATCCATGACTAACGAAGTTACAGTTAATAAGAGTGGCTCACGAGTGAACAATTTAAGTTACAACTCTAAACGTTTGTGTCTTGTCTTTGCCTCTACTTATCCCCACTTTACCATAGCTGACCGTATTCTCTGGCATCCAGTATCAGCAAGTATTTAAGGTTCAAGAACACATTATAGGAATTGCCAAGAAGCCTTAATAGTACACTATGCTATTGGCTTATAATGCAATTTCAGGTTGCCCAGTCTTCTACACTCTGAATTATATATCACGTTTAAGTCTGAAACTTAGTTCTCGTGCTATCCCTACTATTACTCAGGTTGTATACACCAGTATGGAAGGTGTGCCTGACCTGTTCATAAGCTGAAGGAAGCAGAACTATATTATAACTCCTCTGGTGTAATATGGTCTGCCTTTGGTTTGCTTGCAGCACATCATAACACTTTTTTAAAAGCTCTCTTGACTCACATACATGTTATGGCCTTTTTCTTGCCACACTTTCAGAATTCTTGATTTTGTCTCACTTAGCTCCTTTGTTCTACCAGTCCCTTTGCATTTACACTGCATTTCTCATTCCCAGCTTTATTTTACACGCAGTGGTTGTTTGGTTGTGGTTTGGTTTTTGTTTTTTTTCCTAACACCTACTTTGAACTATCTCTGTAATCAGTGCTGATGAAAATTTAGCAGTTCAATTAAAACCAGGAAGAGACACAGATGAACCTTCCCTGAAATTCTATTCTATATTCTTCAATCTGTGTACTGAAAAAGTAACAAAAAAAATTTCTCTGAAACCCACAACCCTTTCCAAACATGGCCCAGTTATGAAAAGTCAGGCCTTAGTTATTCCTATATTGAACATCTGGCTAAAGGGTGGAGAAAAAGGATATTATTATTATTTTCAAGTTAATGGTAATATTTAAATAAAACCTTCATAACTGGGATTACTACTGAACTTCTGTCAGATAGCCAGGCTCAGCTACACTCTTGATCTGCGGGCATTATCCTTTTCACTTATTAAACAAACTAGGATCTTTGTATATACTTTGATTTTGGGATAGAACTGAGTTGAGGCTTGTACCCTTACACAGAAATCATTGTATCTGGCTATAAACTGAGACCCTAGCTCCAAAAGTAATGAAGCTTGTTTCTGATTTTGGATAAGCATACAAAAGCGTTTGCTCTTAAAAACCACTCTGACAACAAAAATGAACCTCCCATCTCTGGGATATGTACAAGAACAGGAAATATGAGAATATTAGGGTGATAGAGCTAATATGTGTTAAATATGATGTGTTCACGTGCTTAGAAAGTTTTTCCACCTTTGGAATTGATGCTAAGATGATGGCTGGGTACAAACATCCAGGCTGACTTTCATATTAACTTGCAACAAGAAGAAAGTGAAAAAAAAATATCTGCTTGCTTACCTGTTCTCTTCTAGCCCACTCTAGTCTGAACGGCTTCTAGCCTTTTCAACACTGCTAATAGTCTTACCCTTTATAAAGCCATCCTAAATCATGCTTTATTTGAACTGAAGAAAAACAGAACTATCTGAATGGCCAAATGGGAAAATTGTTGAAGGGTTTATTTTCAAAATGGTTATATTATTAGCAGTAGTGCTAGTATTACACAGCGTGATCAATTAATGCCACTTGTCAAAATACACCTGAAGACTGTAGAAATGTGTAAATCACCAAGAGGCCAGCGTCAAAATAGTCTGTTCAAATGAAATGACCTAAATTAAACTTGTTGCATTCCAGGAAGACACAGAGCTCTTCATAGATACCTCCAGTTGGAGAGCTCTGAAGGACACCGTTTTGTGCCAAGACATTGAAGCCTACCTTGCTGCTTAACACCAAAAAAAAGCACATTTATTTTAGTATGGTAGTGTTCAGCAAGTGTGAAATATGTTTGCACCTAGCCTAAGGATCAACAGTGCTTGCGTTTTGTGTGTAAATTTACAAAGTCTGTGCTGCATGTGTGCATTCCCCTACTGACAAGAAGAGTTAGCTATATTTAAAGAGGTTTGCGCCGTGTGCTTTTGAGGCTATGATAGCCAATTCATGTGCAAGTTTTAGGTTATTTACACTTTTTGAAAGTAGAAGATATCAGAATTTTTTTATTTGGATTTTTAATTTTTTTTAAAATTTAAAACTCAAATTCTAAAACCAGTACCTTAAAGTATCTATTTGAATAATTAAAAATCTTTAATTTTGCATGTAGTTATGAATGCTTAAAAGTATCAATAGAAGATGAAAAATTCACACACTTTCATAAACCAATTAAAAGATAATACGTATAAATTCAGAAATATCCTTCCATTTTCTAGTAGGAAGTTGAAAAATGTCAATAAAGGTTTGATATACTTATTTATGAGATGGCAAGTGAATTACAAAAAGACTTTTTTGTTGTTTTCCCTGTCTAAAACAAAGCTTATGATTGACAGCCGCTGAGAACATTTCTCTGTCTGTTTTCTGTTTTTTAGCTCATACTTTGTGTGGAAAGAGATTAGGACTGAAAACAGTTTTTTTTATTTTCCCATATAATAGCTTTGGGTAGGAGACCACATAAACATTTAACCTATGCACTTTCATTGTATTCTCTAAGCAAATATTCACAATTGTGCATTACCTCTTGACATCATTTTTAATAGCCATTTATCTATATGTCACTGCTTTGACATATTTAGTTATCGCCAACGGTATTGTTCTGTTGGTAGTGGTCATTTGAAGTTCTTCTCTCCTATTTTAAACCTTGTTTGGTTTTGCCTTTTCTATTTCTAACTCCCTCTCGCCTTCCTCCCCCTGCCCGGCGCTCGCTCCTCGCTGCCACCCCCCTGTCTCCTTGCTGCAGTCGATAATGAACGTGTATTCCCATCTGTTCCGAAGGAACAGAGGCCAGACCAGATGTGACCTGTGATTTACCAAATGGGACGCAAACACGGCAAATGTTGTCTGCCATCTGTTGATGCAGAAACCAGTAGGGCTGGACTAGCGTTTCAGCAGAGCTCTCCCACTGGGAAACCGCAAAGGAAACTCATCTGTTTCATTTTTTTTTCTACTCTCCTGACCTGACAGTTCCTCTGCACGAAAAGTGTCTTGCAATGAAGCTGTAAGAGTTTACATCTAAATGGCTGTGCTCTAGGGAAAATAAAAGAAGGCTTTTTACAGCTTATACTTTATATTTCTGCCAGCAATAGCAGTGCAGAGATGATACTTCTCTCTACAGCAAACTGATACATGGAGCTGCTCTCTGAAATGGATAGGGCAAACAAAGCCTCCGGTTTTCCTCCCTCTCCTCTCCCCTTCTTTTCAGTGCACATGAAAAGGTCCTGCGAGTGCCCAAGGAAATGAAGCAGGTGTTAGTAACAGTTACAAAAAAGAAGATTTTTGCCTCCACTCTATCCGCTTCCAAATTATCCCACCAAGAGACAGCTGGTTTGTACTCTAAAAGAGGAAATGCATGACGTAGGGAGTGATCCTTGTGTGTGATCTGAAAGGATCTTTGATATATTCTTATGCATTGATGCAAACTTTTTACATATGAGTTGAAAACACGAGGATGGTGTGAAGGGACTGATAGTTCGAGGTCCAGCAATTCAAAACATATTTGGTGGTAAATTGGGATGCAAAGCTATTAATATGTGGGGAGATGTTTTTGGGGTTTTTTTAAAATTTATTCAGTATACTCATGACTTCAGCTGAATAGAATCTGACAACATTTTAAAGGCCACTAGCACTTTCAGTGCTTTTTAGATCTCTTCTGTGTTTTATGTAAACTGAAGCACCATAGAACCAGAAGAGCTGTCTATCCACTTCTTTTCATGTAGCTTGAGCAGAATAGCAGTGGAGTGAGCAGTTCACTTCCAGAAACCAGTTTTCCATCTCCAAGAACTGCATACAGGCAGTTTTATTGTAATGGCATTGATTCCAAATAAGATATTCTCTGCCTGTGATGCTACCAGTTATTTTTTCTTTATATATATATATATATATATTATTTTTTTTTTTAAATGCTGCAGCCAGAGGAGTCTAAGTTCCTTGAAGATATCTCTTTAATCCTGTGTGCAGACTAAATGTAGCATTTCACCCTCATATGGCTACTCCTTTATCGCTCTATTAGCAGTTTTATAGAGAGCAACTCCTGAACACTGCATTTGTTTAAATTAACAACAGGAAGGATATTCAGGAAAGACAGGTATCTTTGGTAACAATGTTTATAGCTTGCTTCCCCCTGCCATGTTACTTCAGTGTCCCTAAATGATTAGGAGGTCTACAGCAAGTTCAGATTTGATATTCAATTATTCATCCACCCTGTTCAGGGGACATGCATCAAAATGATTGACTCCCTCTTTATACAGTGTAGAAGGAGATGTCAGGTAGATCTGAGGGGGAAACTAAGCAGCTTTCCTCAAGCCGGGATGAGCCAATGTCTAAGTACATAAAAAGATCCCATCTTAAACTACTCACCAGCACAGTCTCCAAGGATCTGTCTTGTAATTTCTTTTGAATCGTTTTGGTTTCTCCTTTTTTTTTTTTTTCCTCTTTTTCCTCTCTGACACTGAGAGCAGAATACCTGAAACGCTCCGTCAGAGAGGGATACTTTTGCCAAATGATAAATCTACTTGCTTCTGCCCCATTTCTGTGTTGAGAGGCAGTGATCAGTCATTAGCAAGCAGGCTGCCAAAGCAACTTTAGCAAAGGCAGAAGCCTTTCCAAATGGGAATTAATGGGGAAAAGAAAATGATCTTTTCATATTCTCAGCTCTCATAATGTATGGCAGTCTTTCTCTAGGAGGGGTTGGGAATCAATTAAGCATGAATGATGTATATGGAAGGTGGAATGTGACCTTAACAAGTTTCCTTGTCTCTTGTCTTGATGTTTCCATCTGCTTTGTGCAAAGAATGTTCTGATAATGTGGTAAGGAGGTAGATATGATTTCCGAGGGAACAGTCATTATGGGCCACTATCTTCCTGGACCTGATAAGTTTAATCCAAGTTGCCTGGGAGGTAAGAAGTCATAAAATATTTTATCTGAGGCAAGTGCAAAAATACTCATAAACTCAAAGGTTAATCACTGCACCAAAAGAACAGATGAAGGAGACAGGGCAGTTTTATGTGTTTCAGTGTGATGTCCTTATTAATCATGATGCCCGTTTGCTTTAAGTATGCCTCATGTATTTTCTTTTGAAAGCCAAATGGATAGACAGAGAAAGAAATAGAAGAAGAAACAGTGCTATCACATGCTAAACAGTTCTGCCTTTTTTGTTTCTTACATTCATGGGATTGTCTTACAGTAAGAATATAGTCTAATTCTTCCCGTGACTGAGCAAATACTCTTTTCAGATAAAAATCCAAACTTCCTCCTGTGTGAGTTATCATGGATCAAAAAAGAAATTTGAAAGGTTACAGGTTAAGAGACACAGATGTGCCCAAACTGGAGTGCTGCGGTGTCGATGGTTAGACTATAAATTGAGGGGGGGAAATGTCTGGATCATCAGGCTCAAAGGATAGGGGTTAAGGATTCCAATCTGGACATGTGGCCAGTTACAAGGACATTTTTCATGGGGCCAATGGTGGCACCAAATCTGTTTAAAATCATCATGGGCAGCCTGGACAGTGGCATAGACTGCATCCTCAGCAAGTTCATGGGTGACTTTAAAAATGCCATTCAGGAGACAGCAGGGAGAAATGGGCTAACAGAAAATCCATAGAGCTCAGCAAAAACGAATGCACCGTTGCACCAGAGGCAGAGTAACTCCACACAACAACACAGGCTTGGGGCTCGCTGGCAGGAAAATACCTTTGCATAAAAGACATAGCAGTTCGGGTGGACAAAAACCGTGCACGGATCAGCAATGCACCCTTGCACCAGAGGAGACTAACCTCAAGAGTACAGCCAGTAAGTAGATCAAGAGGAGTGATTATTTCTCCTTCTTTGGCACTTAGAGACCAAACGTGGAGTATCGCATAAAATTTTAGGGTTGTCAGTATGAATAAGACATCGACAGACTGGAACGAGTCAGTGGAAGACCATCAAGATTTTAAAGGGACCAGAGCACCTGATGTATAAGCTGTGTTTCCTCAGGCTGAAGAAGAGGAGATTAAGTGGGGATCTAATGCCTGTCTTCACCTGACTAACTGGAGGATAAAGAAAAGACTGTCCTTGGTGCAATAGAGGAAACTCAGATTAGATGAAAGGACACATTTTTTTCCCCATGAGAGTGGTAAAGCACTGGAACAGGTTGCTCAGAGAGGCTGTGAAGTCTCCATGCTTGGAGGTCTTCATAAATTTACTTGAAAAGACCCCATGCCACCTAGTCAAACTTCAAGTGAATATTCAGCTGAGTAGATAGTCCTGCTCTGAACAGGTAGTGGCCTGGACGATTTCCCAAGGTCCAACATAAACTGGACCAGAATTCCATTATTCAAGGACTCCTTTCCATTCCCATTCTTCCTGAAAGAAGGCTTTCACAGCAGAGGATTATATCCCTCTCCTACTGAAGTGCAAGACTTATTCTTTTTTATGATAATGAGAAATTTATAAACCCCAGCATTTTATGCTTTCATGTTAATAGTAAATAGACTGTGCAATGTCGAAGACTACCTGCACATCTAAGGTCAATGTAAAAGAAACACAGGGAAAAAAAACACCTGAGTGATTTGGTCTTTCAGTACTCTGATTTTTTCGAAGAAGATGGTATTTTCAATACAAATTAAAACAAGAACTACTGTATTAAATATAATTCTTAACTATAGCTCTGAATGACAAGACTGTTCCTGAATCTGAGAGCCGTTCCATCTCACCTTGAAAGGAGGACTTAGCTTGGATGTATCCTAACAATAGGATCTAACTAAAAAGTCATGTCATGATTCTGAATTTCTACTTGGTGTATGGTTAAAACCAAGGTCCAGCTACCTTTTTTTGCTCTTCTGCGTCTCGGTGGCAATCCTTCTGAACAAAATTAGTTACATCGCGAATGCTACAGAGTATGGGTATCTAATCTAAGTTCAGGCTGCTTTCTCAGAGAGAGAACAATTTGCACTTTTACGTTACGTAGTTACTGTAAACCATAGGCCATTTCAAACGAAAGACGTTCAGGATGCTTTTTTATTTTAATATAACCATTACAAACAGCTCCATTCCTTTTTTTATTTTTTTTTAATTTAGTAATATTTTGCTCATGTGCTAGAAAACAATTTCATTTATTTCCTCTAATCTGAGGAAAACATGAGACTAGGTCTCATTTCCAGTGCTGGCCTGAAACAGGGTTTGAGTTACAGCAGTTCATAAATGACTTCATTTATATTTTATCCTGCTACATCAAATGGATCCAGCAGCTCTTTGGGGAAAGACTACAAAACAGTCTCAGATGCACTACCTAGTTTATTACATTATTGGCTCTGTGGTTAAGTGTCATAGCAAGAAATTGAAAATACCCAATCAGAATGCTTTCATTTGCTTTATTTTTAAAGAAGTAATCTGTATTGTAGGTTTGAAGAGTCCAATAATTATTTCTGGAGCTAAGAATGTACAGAAAATGGTTCTCATGGAAACAGAAATTGGAAAATTAATTGAATGAAATAGAATTTGAGAGGTTTACTGAATAAAACTGCCTGTTCTCATATTCTGTGAATTGAAAAGAAAATACTTCTTGGTACTTTTAATGTGCAAGCCTATGCAGTTCTGACACTGTTAAAAGGTGCAGATCTTCCTTTCATATTAACAGCAAATACCAGAAAACAAATTTAAATCATTGTACAATTTTTTCTCTACAAATTGTGATCAAAATTTGATTTTAACTTAAGGACAGAAACCTTAGAGAAATAAGAACATCCTTTTTCAGATTTTGATTAAAAGGGGGAGAAAAGAGAAATTTTATATAAATTCTCCTTTGGGAACAAAACAAAGCAAGAATTACTAAGCAGAGTCTAAGGAGAGATAGCAAATATACTTAATCGTGCAGTCAGAATCAATTATTTATAATGAAATATGAAGTACTGTTGGACAGTGTAGCAGTAGGTTATCACCAAGAACCATCTAAAAGTGGATTTATAAAGGAAATCCTCAAATACATTTCTGTTCTAAACTAACCACATCAAATAATTGCTTTTCTAGCAAACTGAGGGTGTCTCCAAGAGGCAATTACTCTGGTCGATCTTAGAGTTAATTCAATATAATCCTAATCCATACTTTGGGCTTGACTGAATTTCCCTTTTGAGACCCATTTCTGGTTTTCTATTGACTATGGAAGTAGCCTGGGTGACTGTACCAGGCTAGGCAGCCTGAATTAGTGAATGGGAACATATCTCAAGTGCTGTTTGTTCTGGGTTTTATTTACTTACAATTCTATTTAAACTTCTCAGGTGATTCAATCAGAAAACAATTTTGAAGTGGTATAACCTTATCCATACTCTAGAATATCGTGGATATCTAGTGTGTATTAATGGTACTATCAACAATATTTTACTGTTCTAGTCTTTAAGAGGAGGATGTTCTTAAGTTTAAGGCAATGAATTAGGACTTAGAAGCAAATCATCAGCTATGCAATATTTTGTTTATACGACCTTCAAGAACCTGCTTATCTTCATTTCAAGGATATGACCTTTGAGTCAGGAATATTACTCACTCATCTCCTTAACATTTAGACTCTGAATTCAACAGTGTATGAAGCAAGCGCTTTATGAGTATCCAGATCCTAGGAACCTAGTGTTCCTGACTCTGATTTTGATTGAGACTTGTTGCTACTAGAATACAGATAATACAGTCATTATGAATAAAAAAAAATAAAAATATTGCAAACAATACCACTTTTTAATGGAAAACTATGACCACTTAAACAGATAAGTGAAAAGCATTACTTAACAACAAATTGTGACTATAAAGAAATTATTGTTCAGTTAATAGTTATATTAATAGCTAAGAATTGTAAATTTTTCAGAGGCAGGGAACTTTTCTAGATTTTATTTTTCCTTTTTTTTTCTTGCCAAAGATATTTCCTTTTATTCTAAAATGTCACTGTCCTTATTGTCCTCAAGCAAAGAAACATGGAGTTGTAAGTACCTGTCTCAAAAATTTGCCCTGAAAATATCAACATTTATCCATAGAATGAAGAACCAATAACGTAATCATATTTTGTTTTACCTGGCTACACAGACCATTAAGGCAGCTAACGTTCAGTTCAGTAACTTGTATTTTCTTCTAGTAATGATATTATTTCTGAGTTTTTCAATTAATTGATCATCAATTCCTTCCTTTTTCCTTTTTTTTTTTTAATTCCATTTATTGGGCTATAGTTACCTGTTATTGCAAACTTCCAGTTAATCTCTTCCTGCTATCTAATCACAAAGATTATTGAACTACTGTTCTGCTGCCTGTCACAGATATCTGTCTCGTGCCTGCCATTAACCCTGTCTGTAAGCTTTCTTCCTTTTAGAAGTAAAAAAAAAAGATTGAGGAAGCCTGGGCTCATGTTGCCAGTGTGGGGTACTACTACATCTTCTTCATTCCTTTTGATTTTTATTTAATATTAACTGTTAAATTAAGGACTAAATCATAGATTCATAGAACGGTTTGGGTTGGAAGGCACCTTTAAAGGCCATCCAGTCCAGCCCCCCTGCAATGAGCAGGGACATCTTCAACTAGCTCAGGTCACTCAGAGCCCCGTCCAGCCTGACCTTGGATGCGGCCAGGGATGGGACATCTGCCACCTCTCTGGGCAACCTGTGCCAGTGTCCCACCACCCTCACTGTAAAAAATTTCTCCCATATATCTAGTCTGAATCTGCCCTTTTTTAAGTTAAAACCATTCTGCCTTGTCCTGTCAGTATAGGCTTTGGTAAAACATCTCTTTCTTGTAAACACCTTTTATAGATAGAACGGGTGCAATAAGGTCTCCCTGGAGACTTCTCTTCTCCAGGCTGAACAACCCCAACTCTCCCAGCCTGTCCTCACAGGAGAGGTGCTCCAGCTCTGTCCCCATTTTTGTGGCCTCCTCTGGACCCGCTCCAACAGGTCCGTGCCCATCCTGTATCAGGGACCGCAGAGCTGGATGCAGTACTGCAGGAGGGGTCTCAGTATTTATGCCAGCCGTTGTAAGGACATATGGTGAGATGCTTACTAGCAGTACGATATGCTGTTATTCCAGCTCTAACAACAATATTGTCCAGTGACAACCTGAGTTATGGCTGACCGCATCTGTGGACAGCTGATATTCTTATAGTCTCACATTTTACTTCTGCACCCATTATAAACGTGATTTTCATAACGCTAGCCTTGTCTGAAGTGACTAGAGCCCAGAGTACTTGCCAAAACTGTCACCTCAAATTTCAGCAGTTCTCCAGCAAGTCGTTGAGGCAGCTGTCACTGCTCTCTCGGAGGGGGCTTTCCTTTATTTCAAATGGGAATTGCAGTTCTCTTGATAAATGATATGGCCAATGTACTTTGGGGTCCATCCTGACGAATATACGTATTTCACCTACCACCTCATTCCGCTTCTTTTCTACACCCTCTATTCTTGCCTTCCTGGCTGTTTCATTTGTAGCCTTCCCACAGCCCAGATTTTGCACCTTCTATCATGACAAAGACGGTGTTTGGAACAATTGTTGAATTAATTTCCATAAAACTCCAGCTTTTCCATCATTTCAGAATCTCCATAAAACTGACCTGCTCAACGAAACATCCAGCCATAAACTGGATTTTTTAGGTGTTCTTCCTGCCTCACAACACCATTCTTTCTTCTTTTTTTTTTTTTGTTAAGTTTGATTTGCGCTAGGTTGATAGTCAAAACTATAATATTAAAGCCTTTAAAGTAAGACCTGTTGTTTCCATTCAATAGGAACATTGAATTGTTGATCATAGGACAGAATTTCAGACACTGGTCATTATACAATTCCAAATTATAGGTGTCAGAAGTCTTGTTTGTCATTTACAGCACTGGTGTTTGTTCCCATTCAGGCAGCAAAAAGAGGAAAGGAGACACGAAGTATCCAACTATGTCTTAAATCCTTTGCATGTGTAATTTCTAATACTCAGGATGCAAAATCTGTAACCTAAACAAGTGTCATTTAGGAATATAATCTAGCACTCTTAAATCAGATATTCCAAAGTTCAGCTGAATTACTGGATATGTCATAATTTTAATAATGATAAACCAAATAAAGGCCTTTTATTAGTTACCTTTAAGACTTTGAAGCAATGTACAGCAAACCACATAACACCTGGACTTAATTCACAAGTGCTGGGATGCCGAGTGATGCTTCCTACATCTTTCAAGCTGTAGTCACACTACTTCCCATATCCCAACACCTTGTTACCACATTTCTCTTAACACAGAATTGATCAAGCCTTGAGATGTTAAACAGACATTCTTTCTGACCTCTGACCAGAAATACAAAACTACCTACAAGAAGTTAAGAGTACTTTATTTCCCCACAGCAGACTACCCAAGGTTTTCTGGAATTTAGATATTTACAAGGCTTGTCAGCAATAAAACCACCCCCAGTGTTACATCTCATTTCATAAGAAATAATATTTTCAAAATGCCTGCAAGTTGAAGATCTAAGTGCTCGCTCATAAGCGTTAGGTTGGAAATTCTTTTAGTGTATTTTGTTGCCCTGGTCTTGAAAGTCCATTTGCCTGGCAGTAAAGAATGCAAACTTGTTTTAGAGCAACACAGGTGTGAATTGTGACCACGACTGTAAATGATGCCAAGTACCACAACTGTTCTTTTTTTCAATGAATTAAAATCTGCCATTTTTTATGAACTTACTCCCTAATTCTCAAGGTGGTCAAGTAAAGGCAGATGCTGAAGAAATACAGATTTAAGGGCTGTCTGTACCTTACTTTCAAAGTGTTACTGTAAGTCTTTCTTTAGGCTATGCTTTGCCATTAAACAGAAATGGTGTGGTGGTCAAGTAGTTAGGAGAGTCTGGTTCTTGCATTTTGGCTAGCTCTTAACTATACATGAACCTACAGTACTGAAGACTGAAGTACGTATAAAATCTACGGAATAGTTTTCCTCATCCACTCATGACTTCATACATCACGTAGAAGAGTTTCTTACATTTTATGCCTTTCAAGTACTCTTTATTCTCCATTTCTTCTATTAAATATTTTTTCCCAGTTCCCACCCAGGCAGTACTGTCTTGTTCCTATCTTAGAGATGAATTATCAGCGATGGGCTGAAGCTTGGCATTTTGGTTCATGGGACAGATAGTCGAATCCTTCTTACTCCTTGGGAGATGTCTTTACAAAGTGCAATTCAGAGAGAGCATAGTTTGCTGGGAAGTGTGATGGATCCAGTCAGTGTTTAGGATTAAGGACACTGAAGACTTATTTGGCATCCCTCTTTATTTTCCTTTTTCAATGCACAGTTTAATGTGCAAGCATTAATTTTGGGTATACTCTAGGTACCAAATAAGGAATATTTTTTTTCCTACATTGCTCATAATAAAACACATCTCCTTCTTACGCTTCCAAGACATGGAGTTCTAACAATTTAGAGCTTTCCATCACAGCTGAGAATTTGGCTGTCACAACACATCCACATTTCTAAAACCACTAGTTCAGGCTTTATAGCATTTCTATACAACATACAGTCCTGGCATATTTTCCATACTAAAATTTCCTAAGAAAGATATCTTTCAGTATTTTCAGTTGCATGAAAAATAATATACATACATGGACACATACACACAGAGGATTCATTTTCATGTGTATATTTCAGGTTTTACAGGTATATTTTTTCTTGGAATTAAATGATGCCTGTTACCTGGAGTGGTAAAATCCAGTCTACCACCATTTATCACTCATAAACATTTGTGATGAAGGTCTGGAGTAGTTTTAAGACATTATTTTGCCATACTGTAATGTGTGGCAAGTCACGGCTTCTGCTTTAGTTTAGGCTTTTACCTTGCAGTGAAGACAGCAGCTAAATCACTGAAATGCAGACACCTCTGTAACGCCTTCCACAAGTGCTTTCCTCTCCCATGTGATGGAAGTATTTCTTTGCAGTTGAAACCAATGACAGTAAAGTCTCCTAAAAACCCTGCACAGAGAATCCCACAATAAGCCCCTGGATGGACGGAAAGAAGGGCAGTAACAGAAAGGACAAAAGGGTTCAAGTGGGACTTTTTTGTGGTAATATTCACACATCAGGCAGGCTGCTCTAGTTCAAGCATACCATACATATCAATAATCTACAATAGCAGGGCAATAAATTCCAACATGCAGTCTCAGTTTCAGCAATCTGAGGAAGCTGAATAAAGCTACAAGATAAACTGCCTGTGAAGCAGTAAAATTTTATGCAGCATAGAGCTGTTATACAGGCAGATTCTTGTGCAAAGAAAAAGATATAACTTAGTGATTTGGGGTTTTGGCTTTGTTTCTTTTAGTTTGGGGCTTGTTTCTATGGTGAAATTCAAATGCGTTAGGAGCTCTTGCAAGTGCATTTAACCCCCCAGATCAAGCAGATTTAGGTGTTTAGTTTTTCAAAGAAGCTCTGGTTAGGGCGTATTTCATCCAAGAACACAGTGCAACAGCACTGGAAAGAGCCAGAATATTTGCCTCAGTAGTGAAATTCTTCCAAAACAATGCACCCATCACTGTCAACACCTGCATAAATAAAATGCCACTAGCTATTCCCTGTTATCTGTAATAGCCTTCTTGCTCATTCTGTCAATGTGCAAAAACACCTGATACACCCACAAATACCACCATGTCCTTGCTCACGTCGTACCATTCATCTTGCTCACAACAGCGTCATTGCTGCAAAACATAGAAGGCGTAGAAAGCATTCACCTTCCAGCAAGCATTGCCCTCCTTCCCCAGAACCCCTCCAAATGACACGGTATATCTTACATCTCCGGAAATATGGATATGGTATTCGTGTGCTCACTAAAGCAGTCACGGGTTTCTGATCTATAAGTGGTAACATCAGACTCCCGTCTCCTGCAGGCATGTTAGGCTGTCGATAAGCAGCTTAACTGTGGTGGCTATTTGATGAACATTGGGAAGGTGTTAATTGGTACCTTTCTTAGCAGCCTCACCAAGGAAGACAAAGGAAAGGAACTCACCATTCAGATGCAGGATGAGATCTAGGGTTATACGGAAGAACTATACTAAGAAATCCTTCGAATTGTATTTTAATAGGAATTATGCTATTTTAGAGTTTAGACTTTACTTTAGAGTTTAAAGCCTATCTGTGCTAGAAATGAGACTTTCTATACTCATTTCTGCATAAAGCTGCATTAAGCATTTTGACAAGTGGTAAGTATTTTGAAAAAAGTCTCCTAAAAAGCCTTGAATACCTACCATTCGTTCGTTACGTTCACTGCCATAGATGTATATATCTTCTTTATAATCTGGTCAGCAAAAATAATCTATGGGTTTTAGTATATGTAACTTGCTAACAGGAAAGTATAGGAATGACATTTATAAAAGCACTTTCATATTATTTAGATGTCATGGTCTTCATATGTGTTAAGCACTCAAATATTTCATCAAAATTAATCACAAATGCTCTGCTACTTTCACATCTAGTCATTCATTCAGCACTACCACTTATGATTTGGTAGCTTAAATTAAAAATGTAGAAGTTTGGGGGTTGGGTTTTTTCTCCTGCTACCTACAAAATAGATAACATTTTGATAAGAGGCAAAACTAAAACCATCATTAAAAGGGTTTGGTTTACACCGTGATGAAAGGAACAGTAAAGTGTTCTGTGGAAACACTGGGAATTCTTTGAACAGGAGGGAAGACTGTGGCAAGACACAAACTAAACACCTGCAAGCTCTGTCCTTACCGTACAGTTAAAGATCTCTGTCTCCCCACCAGAAGACAGTGAAGGTTCAGAGATAAAATCCGGATTTAATGAAAGTTTTTTAAGAAGAAAACTTATTTTGTAACTATTGTTTTATATGTTATTTCTCTGCAAATAGTACTTAAATATTATATAAATACATTACGTGAAAATGCTAATAACATCTAAAACTCAAGGAATGAAATCGTAGGAATAAGTAGATTCATGATGTAACAGTAGTTCTCATCTCCCTGCATACCATCATGACACATATGAGTTTCAGAAGCATGTGCCCTTATTTTTCCTTGGCCCTTCCTTCGTCCACTCTGTAAAGTGGATGCTGAAGCTGGAGAAATGTGTGTACATATTTGACATTTTCTAATTTTCAAGTGCTTGGTTTACCGCCTAGGATTTTATTTCTTTTAATGTAATAAATATATGTAAATAAAACCTCAGTGTATTTACAAAATAGGGTAATGCGTTTGCTGAGAAGAATAAAGCTGGAAAATTACCACTCTCCTGAGTAGTAAGTAGATGCTTCATATGCTTCAGAATCAGGATTATACCAATTTGCAGCAAAATCTTTTAATTCACTAAGTTGATTTAAACATGACCAACATATGATGACTATTTTACTGTCCCTTACTGGTTCCCCGAAATCCTAAAGTATCCCCCACACCCCATTGTAAGAGTCATTTTGTCCTAAAAAATCTCTAGAAAAACTTTGGGAAGAATGCAATATTCCTCCCAGCTGTGTCAAATCTGTAAATTCTGCTTACTTTAACATATCATCCATCCCTTTAATGGGAAGAAATAACAGTACATATATTTTAATGCACATTTTCCCTATTTAGTCAAATTACCCTTAATTTTCATAATCCAGTTAGTAGGTTTATTGCAAAAGCTCTTTTTTAATAGACTTATTTCTGTATTAATTAGCTTCAGCACAGTTTAACTCTGAAATTATTTTCCTTTTATTTCATCTAGGCAAGGTCACAAACAGTACATTCGCATCTCTTTTCCTCTTGTTTGTTTGCCTTGAAAATATAAATACTCACTGTCACTAGTATTTTTTCCTATCTATTTTTTTCCTATTTTTGAATAAGGTTTTTTGGTTGGGGGGTTTTTTGTTTGTTTGTTTTGGTTCGTGTTTGGTTTTTTGTTTTTTTTTTTTTTAATTGAGGCTGATAACTAGGCTTCTATTTATTGGTCATACTGTAAGGGAGGAAAATCAGGGAACTACACCACTGTTTCAAACAGAAAGATGTGAAATCAGAGGTTTTATAATGCGTATTGATCTAAAAGATACTTCAGGTAGTAATCTGAGAATTTTAACGTCTTTTGTTCCTCTCCCATAATTGTTTTTTTTAAAGCACTTTCTCTCTTAAAAGAAGTGTTTTAATCAGTGAGATATAGAAACATACTTCTTTCATTCTTTCTTTCTTCTGTTAACTAAATCTCATCCTTTTTATTTCCTAACAGTTTAAGTGAGGGATTTTCTCCTGGCAGGCAAGGTAGCGAGTAACAAGGACCGTGGAAGGAAATTAAAATCAATAAGAACAAGGGAATATCAGAAGACAGCAGCAAAAAAAAAGAAATGGTGTTTCTGGATCTAAATAACCAAACGCAAACCAGAAAATCAGGAACTACCAATGTTAATGATATCTCCAGCATTGACAAAGATGGGAATATTTTGCTCAGTCAGTCAGTTCTTCCCATATTTTGATTCCTATCAACATATAGAAAGTTCTCCAGGTGCGTGGTATAAGAATCTAATAGAGTTAATTGCTGAAAGTCCTGTAAAAGCCTGAAACTTGCCTATAATCAAAATTTGACAAGAAGAGCAAAGGTATTTCCTAAAGACACAAGTGGGCGGTGGTTTCTTTGTGTATTGTTGCCATAGCAAGCAAATCTTACCTGAATCTTTGTGGGTGAGCCTAGGACACAAAGAGTACTACTAACTAGAGAGTGTTATACTTTTGTTTGTAGCTGAAGTGTATCTTTCTTGGGATACTTTTCTTTATAAATTATCCTTTCCTGTAGTGAGCCTGGCTTATCTAGAGAGGAGGTAAAGTCCTTTTCTACTGCCAAAAATTTAAACTGATTTCCCAGAGAACTTTATAACAAATGCTGTTGAAGATTTCTGGTCTTCTACAGTGTTCACAGCTAGCTTAGCTCTGGGGATTGTGAAGATTGGGCTTTTGCTTGAAGAGTTATACAGTTAGAAATCTCCAGTTCACCTGAGATCAAGAGACTGTTCCTTTTTCTACTAAAACCTCATTATTAAAACCACTTTTCATAAGTGCCTAGCATGAGGTCCTAAAGTGATTTTGAAATATTTTATATACTACTTTAGACAAAAGGAGAAAAAATATTTTCTTTGTTAAAATGTCCCAAACGCTGTGTACGTGTGATATATTTTTTTTAAGGAGAGTGGAAAAACAGTTAAATAATATTCGGAAAGCATTCTGAAGTACTAGAGGGATGCATAAATGTTAAATATTTTTATACAGCCATGTGTAAATCATTGCGTAGGCTGTCCTGCTTTTTCCAGCCTGTTAAGTTACAAAGGAAAAATAATGCTATCCAAGGTTCTGGGGCAAAACAACACTGGAGAGAACAGGAAAATTTGCAATCAAACTTAGGAGTAGCAGTGGCAGCCTGTTTGGCAGTACTCTGCAATTAGCATGTTGCATATGAAAATTTGTTCAAGAAGGAACAGTTTCAAGCTACCAAATAGGCACGTAGGAAAAAAAAGTATCAATTTTCCTTTTGACTAAAATAGAATGCATGAAAGCTAAGACCAATACTCTGTAATGTCAACACAGACTCCTTCAGTTTCCTATTCTAAGTTAGCTGGAGCCTCTGATGGGTGGATACTGGTTACATTAAGAAACTTTTGTAATTCATAAACACGATAAGCTTCCTGTGCATCTGTAGTCACTGTTGCTCATTTATGTCCTTCCATGCTAAAATCTAGTTACAAAAAAATTTATACATAGCCATTGTCAAATTTTCCCTAGTTCCTGACATCATCTATTATGTCAGTCTTGGATAGGTCACTTCTTCGTTGCACCATGCTAGGGAGCTTTTGGAGCAGCAACAGAACCAAGCTTTGGTCCCACCTCAATGTCTTGAGACTTCAGAAGGGTCAGGGTACTTTTTTTCTGAGTGACAGATTTTCCTGACTCAGTCGCTTATTGCCGAAATATTAGTGATGCTTATCTTGCTATATTCCTTATCTGGTCAGGGATCAAGAAATACCACAGATCTCGCAGGAAAGAATGATGAGCTTTCAGAGAGAAGATTAATGTAAGCAACAAAAAGTTGATTTTACCCAAAACTAAATTTGAGGTTCATCCCATAGCAGCATTAAGTCTGCTGTACAGCAGAGACAGTGAGCAAAGCATCCTTGTAATCATTGAGAAGAAGCTGGACTTCCAAAATCTGAGGCACAGAAACAGACAAATGGAGTGTGCCAGTTGTGATATATTTTCCAGGCTCTAACCAATTTAGCACTAGCACCTATAACACGTTGTTCAATCTTCTAATTACTTTTTTAAAGGATGACTGGAATCAGTTTAGCTTGTGTAGAAACTATGGCCAGAGGGTGATTTTTGTGATTATTATTACACATGAAACTAGTGTTCTACACACCATGTTGTTTTGTTCTTTCTGTTTTCTTACTTGATTCATTATCATTTGATTATTTTGGAGGCAGAGTTATATTAACTATCAGATATAATAATGTCTAATTATAAAATATAATTAGCCTTCTGCTAACCTGAAGACTGAAAGATGTAGAACTTTGTTGCCTGTTATAATCACATATTTAAAAACAAAAGAGCCTTGTGCTTCATCTCCAAAAAGCACAGCCTTTTACTGGGCACCGAAGTCTCCAACCTGTATCAGTATCAGGCCTGTGACAGGTTGTGTGATGCTTTGTCTTGTACTGAAGCCACCTCAGATGCAGGAAAAACATACTGTTCAAAGGAATTTTTATTCAAATTACTGTCGGATTTCATTGCTCTGTGACCTTTAAATAGGTTTTCTTCCAATTAGGCTTTCATTCAGTTACAGTATTACAGCTGTAAAGTCAGGAATGCTACCAGATCAGTATTTTAGTGTTTCATGATGGAGCTTGTGTTGCACGGGTCCAAACTGAACATCCTGTGCAGCTGCTCAGCTCTCCTGAATCACCTTTTCAGACTAAACCACTTGAGTCTTGCTAATTCCAGCTCAGCTATATAATTCCCAATAATTTCCACTCAGGTTGACGGTCTTTCCAAGAAAGAGAAATTGAAAACGATTTGCTTGGGAAGTGTACAAAGCATATGTGTACAGTATTCTTGCCTGTTTATGCAAATTAAGAGAGCCAAAAGGCTCAGAAAGTTGAAATTGAACAAAAAATTGTTTTAGCTATGCATGGTTAAAAACCAAGTAGCCAGTTCATCAACTTACTGGAGTATGCAAAATTCATTTCAATCATATCTTTAATGCCAGAACTCTGTGTCATTTGTCTTTTGCTTCATTTACTGCTGCAATGACATTGTTAATCTGCCGTATGCCAAGGAAGTTTGTTTTAATAATTTATCCAGACTCTATACTATGGATTTTATAGGCAAAGAAAACTGGAACTGGATGATGGAGACAACAATGATTTTTATAACACATAATTTCTGTTAGAGGTTGCTGGATCTAGTAGACTTTAGGACACAAGAAATGTTTCCTCCCCAGTCTGCTTTCACTGACTTTGGTAGACTCTAAGACCCAATGATGCCTCCTCAGTCCCACAGATGGGAAGCTGCTTCAGTTCTGCATCCCCAGGTCCACCCAGCAGCAATATTGAAAAGCTCCTCTCCAAATGTGCACACTGACACACCGGTTTGCACAGATGCACTTGGGTGCACACACGCACAGGACTTACAGCCAGCCACACGGGTCCACCCAGATGAAGACGAGCACAAACATCACTCGTGTAAAGTATGGCACAGATGGCCCAGTCCTGCTCTTTGTCTCCAGCTGGTCAGGATTAGCACTAAATCGAATAGGTGGAGTATACACACATAAACAACACTGGTGTCTTCTGTAGCTGGTTTCTTAGACTTTGGTTTCCTCTAGCTGCTGGTCCACAGACCTTCATGCCCTGCATTATCATGGTCCCACTCCGGCAGCTGTCATGCAGACCACTTTTTGCACAAGGGATATTGAGGCAAGCTCACGTTCACAAAGATGTATAAGGAGAATCTGTATAGCTGGTGGCATACATCAACTCTAATAGTGAAGGTTAAGTTTGTGGAAGACCAAAACAAAGATGAGAGGAGAGCGGGAGGGAGGGAGAGAGAAAGACAGAAGGAAGGAGGGAAAGGGAAAATTCTCCACGTGGTTAGTCAGGAGTCCCAGGTGTGCCTTCTTCTGGGGGCAGTTCTCTACAGTGTATCAAGTGCTGGTGGTGAAGGTGATAATCATCAATTTTTCCATGATTTTCCAATAGTACTATATATTTCTTATTGGAACCTGCTCAAATTCCCTATTGCGCAGTCCTGCTTCTGGCACTAGTTGCAACGTGCTGATCGGTCTTGCACATTGATTAGCAGTTCAGTGTCTGTACACATGTATTATTGGATACTATTTATCAACCATTTAAATTACTATTATCTACTTTGTTGTGTACTAGGCTTGATTTTCTCTACTGTAAAACCAACATTGGCAGGACAGGAAATGAAGGAAAGGTGGAAAGAGATCTGATGCTGATGCCCTAGCACATCACTAAATACACACTCACATGGAGCAGAGATGACAGTCAGGTGAAAAATCATTAATAATAGAGTTTAATAAGATAGGACAGATTGCGGTGATCAGGCCCAGGGATCAGTCAGACCCGCTTACACACCACTGGCCCTTCTTTATCCCTTTTTCCCTCTGTTTTCCCACACTTGTTCCTCCCTGATCCACTTTGACATCTCCCCTGCCCTGCCCTCAGTCCTACCCCTAAACATCCTGTAAGTTTTCTACAGCCCTAAAATTCTCTTCCTCCTGGATCTCATAATATATCCTGTATACATTTAGGCAATAATCCAGCTTTAGTTTGCATGGTCTTCTGGCTCAGGTTTATCTCATTGATGCCTCCTGGTGGGTTTTACACTAGGGGTATTGGTCTCCTTTGATGACCATCTTTGAGTAGCTGGTTCAGCCTTCTCCATTTCACTGATTCCTGCACTTATAATTTTTTATTATTCTTACCAGGCTCTGTGACTTTAATGTGGTTACCTTTTGGTCAGATAACCTACCAATGTCTAACGATTTGCTCAAACATTAGTCACAGAAGGTCATATATGTGATAATAAATTATTTGTGTGGAAATGCTATAATCTGTGGAATAAAAGAAGAAAAAAGTAAGGTATACTTGGAAGTACATATCTCTTGCAGAGAACACCAAGTCTGTAGAAGTGCTAGTGCTTATATATTTTTTATATTCAGGAGCAACCTCACTGCAAAAACTTGTTGATCACACAAATCAATGATTTACCAGATGTGTGATAATCCAATTTGGTGAAACTATTGTTAGAAGCTTGATCACCAAAGCAGAGTTTAAGGTAACCGCACATGGAGGTTGAATGGCCTTGGCTTTTTGTTGTTAGACTGGATGTTTTCTTGTTTGTCATCTCCCATTCACCCTTTCACCCATGTCGTATCATCCATACTGGGGGAAAAAAAACCTCAGAATCCTCCTTAAAAGTTCATCTTGTGCATCGTTTCAGTGTCACTACCAGTGACAGCCTGTTTAATACACTGCTGTGGTCCCATCACTTTCCTATACTGTTTTTCCAATAAAATTGCATAAGTAGCAACAGAAGAGAGGAAATGTCCTAGAAAATTGACAGGTATATGTATATGCAGAATTAAAATGTAGAAAAATGTGTGAGCTTCAGCAACTTGACAACTGCTATGGTAAATATAATTCAAAGCATTAAAAATGATAATATTACCTAAAAAATCCCAAGATTTTAACAGCAGAATTTGATTTTACTTCTGTTTACTTCTGTTTACATAGTTTAAGATTAAAATTATCAGCTTTTTTCCCTGAAAACATTTTTCTTTTAAGATTAAAAATAAGTAAACAAATGGAATACAAGGTTTTCACATAACAATTTCAAAACCTCAGTTAAAGTGCCAGAAGAGATAATATATTTCCAACTGGCTCATAGTGATTGGGAATATTGTTGAGAAATAACTGAAATATTTAACGCCATCTCTCTCACAAACAGCCTGGTTGATGGACACTACTGAAATAGGCAAGTAACACGTGAACAACACTGCTCTTGGATTTGTAGATTAGGTCTTCAGAGATCAACAGAGGTGGATTACCCAATACTAAATAAGTTATAATTTCCATTTCTTTGCTTTATTTTGGTCTAGGAACACCATTCATAACAACGGGTATTTTCTACACCTGTACTTAGAAATATGATTAAAGCTCCAGTGAAGACCTACATGATCAAACTTAAACACAGTGTTTGAATGCTCCACAACTTAGTGTATATCGCTGTGAAGTTGTGTACAGAAGGAATCCTCTGGCTGTGATCACTAGAGAAAGGCAAGCTCCTGAGACCTGCTGGCAATGCAGGATGTTCTAATTCAGAGAGGTAGTCTGAGAAAATGTTCTACACCTAAAGCTTTATTCGGCTAATTTTACTAAGGTGAGGAGTTTTTGCGTTTTGCCACCCCACCCCACCCCCTTTGTTTTAAATTGCTGTTACATTGAGGATCACAGTGCCAAATAATCTAAAATTCATCAGAGTTCTACACTAGATCAACAGTGTGAAGGTAACTAATCATAAAGATAGGTGGATGGGTGTGTATATATAATTTTTTAAATGCATATATATATATATCTAGTCAGTTCAGTGATTACTTTCCAATGCAATAATTAGCCAATTTGTAAGATATTGTGCTTCCAAAGTAATTTCAGCCACTCTGGAGAGCTGAATAAATTAAACTAGACCTTCTAGTAGTCAGTAAAGGCATCTAGTATAGAAATAGCTTTCAAAGACTCTCCAACTTGTAGTCTTATGTTCCATGAAATGTAGCCAAACTTGTCTCCCTTAGCATAGTAAGGTTTTGGAAAATTATTGGTGGTAATGTTAAGGTTAAATATGTTAATCCAGAATGTAGCATTCTGGATTTAATCTACATTTAATTGTGCAGTTTATATAAATATTATCTATGCAGCCTGAATCTGAGCACAATGCCACTTCCTAGGTACCTGGCTCATCATTATATCGGTCACTGCAAAGTATATTGGAAGTTCATCTGCATTCCGTCACAGCAGATACAGTAATGGAGGTAAGTGACTAATACAGAATAAGGAGTTACAATCTGGAATGAAGATGAAAAAATCTTTTCATACAATCCACAAATGTGTTTCTTATTTGCACTCAGAAAGGAAAGGAGGATAGCGTGCTATTTCAGATACCTTTGTCATTGAGCTGATCAATATAGTTTATTATTCTAAACATTTTTTATGTCTATCCATGATCATAACGACATCTTTATATAATAAATTTATGGAAGTCTGGATTCCTTTCTAAACTCTGTATTATTTCCATGTGCAGTCAAATGGAGGATAAATGTTTCTGTAGCCAAGCCATGAAATTGTTGAATATTGTTTCGTTGTTAGATAGTTTCATTATACAAGTTGTAAAAATGTGTGCCTTTGGTCTTGTGAACACTATCCTATTAAACTGAAATTTTGTGAAGGAAGAGAAGACTAGAAAAGATCTGGTGTATATTCAAAAAAGTTGAAAGTTCTGTTTTGTGGGAAGTTTATCTTTCAGTGTCTTTATTCTTTTCTGAAACAGTGATGGAATTGTTTGGTTACTTATTCAGATCAGTTACATGTTTAATTAAATCTTCTCCCTCAATTACCAAGCCCTGGTTCTACCATCAGTTCTGAACCTCAGAGATATCTTGTGAAGAACCATTAAATCCAATCCACAACATGAGGGAGTTTAACTGTGCTTGAGCAACGGATTTCAGTAACAAAAGTAATATTGCAGCTGTTCAGTCACTGAGTACTTAGATGATTCATTTAATCTGTCAGTTAAGAGGGGACTCTTAAATATTTAACCAGTATTACATTTTCCTCCTTTCTGAAATAGTTCATTAACTCACAAATATATAATACGGGCTGCAAGAGTTCTTTCTGACATGCTGGATTTTCTCTATTCATTCTGGCCTGTTATTAGATATAACAAGAACAACTGAGTAAGAGGTTTGGATAAAAAACATCGCAAAGGAATTTTTGGTAGATGGTATTTTTTTTTTAAATCTCATCTCAAACATCCCAACAAAATGCATGACACCGACAATTTCTTTTCTGTGTCTGCTCAGCTGTAATCAGATGACAGAGATCAAAAAAGCTCATGAAAAATATATCTGAATAAGGCTTTCGCCCTTGTAGCTCAGAGCGAGGTTAGGCTAAGCTTCCAGTGGAACACAAAGTGTAAATATTTTAATGTTCATAATTTTAGGTTTTCATTTTACTCTATCCACCTACTTGCAAGCTGTGTCCCCTCTTTGAATTTGACATCCCAAGTGGGCAATGCCATAATTCTCTCTCTATTTAAAACCATTGTATGTAGTAAAGCTCTCTCAGTAGGCCACGCATTTCTTCATTAGCTATTAATTTGAGGGTGCTTACAAACTGATACTGAGATAAACTGTCAATGGCGTGTATTCCTATTCTTGGACAGATATATGAGGATCAGGTTTACTGTGCAGGTTAGATAAGCATTATATTTTATCATTAGGTAGGCTGGGTCTGCAGATAGTCAATGCTTTATTTTTTTGTCAGCTTAGTCTACAAACTGTGTCTTTTCCTGACCTAATTGATGCACTGATATTTGTATATTTCCACACCAAAACCAAATGGACTTGCAAATGTGCCTCGTCTCCCACTGGACATCAATTCTAAAGGACTTCAAAGATTCAGAGTAGATTTGTGTAAGTCAGATATTGGCAAACGTTCATTCATTTAGGAGATTTATTCCCTCTGCTGGCCTGTGAGTTTGGATTCAGCTTCAGCCTTCTTGGTTCCTTGTATGAGGAGATCTGGTTGGTGACATGAAGCACTGGGGGAGCGGTGACAACCCTGGCTGAAGGGAGCGGGGCTGCTCCCACACGGAAACAAGAGGGAATTACAGAAGTCAGGGCACTTCGGTGCTTTTCTGCTTGGTTAACTATACATGCTCTATGAATCTTTAGGGAAGCGCTCGATAGTCTTAAAACACACATTTGTGGCTCTTAAATGTCCCAGAAAATGTTACCTTTCGGATCCCAGGAGGCTGCTAAGGCACTGTGGTAGTTCAGCCATCAATTCCCTGCTGCTGAACTCGGTGGAGCCTCAAGTTTTTCCCAAACTGGGCACACGGATGCTGTTCAACACTGGATGGGGTGGGTGGGTGGCACAAATATCCCTGTGAATCTGTGAGGTGCTGACTCTAGGGGGTTGGTCTGGTTTTCCATTTCAGATGCTCAGCCGCATGCAGCTATTCTGCTTTGTTAAAACTTCCATGCCGTTGCACTGAGATGTAACTCCTGATGGTAGAACCCAAAGTGTGGGCTCAAGAATGATAGCCCATCTCGAGTAAAGTTGAAATTCCGCTATAATTGTCATACTTGAGAAAGTGTCACAGTAAAAAATTCGAGACCTGATCACTGGCAGGATAAGTGCATATAATTAGAGGTTCATATTTATGTTTAGATATCAAATGCTTAGTGGCAGCAGATTTGCATTTTTGAGTTGTACCTTTTAGGGATGAGCTTACTAGATGTCTCAGACTATACCAAGTTTCGGATTTTACTGCAGAATAAATAACGGTGATGATCCTGGTAGCAACAGCACTGACTAAAACCTAGAATTTAAATTTCTATTCTGTAGGAAAATCTAGTTCAAAATTCCCTTTATATAAAAGAGGAAAAGGTCAGTATTTTAGGACTGAAAGTAAATTTTTCGGTTTCAAAATGTTTTGAAAATACATCATGATTAAGATCAAAATGAGTTTACATTGTAAGAGCTGAAACTGCAGCTAGGAAACTTGTCTACCAAAAAATGTTTTGACGATCCATATATTCTCAATGCATATTTCACGTTTGTTACAGTAATATTTTCAGGAAATCATAGTTTTATCACTCCTGTTTATTTACTCTAACTTCTGTCTTAGCTGGTTTTAAGGACCAATTCCTTTTCATGGTTTCCATATCAATCTACTACCCTCCTGTTGCTAACAGTGTTATTATTATAATACTGAACCTGCTCTGAAAACCTTGGATGAGGTGTGTTATTGGAACGTGATTTCACCATTAGTGGTGCATTAAATGACAATGTATGCATGGCCTCTGATGGCGTGTCTCTTTACGTAAAAAGCTCAAACATGATTTAGTGTGTGAAGAAGTAATGTTACATTACATTCAACAAGGCATACACTATGTTATATTTTCTACCGGAGGCAGAGTACATTAAAATGAAAGATGACACATTAACTCACAATTGCGATGGGACTCACATACCTTGAGTACATACTTGAGTGCTCTTACTTTGGAAGCGCACTTTGTCTTAACTTTCCGTGTATCGTACTTTTTAAAACTCTTATGAATCTGCACAGATGAGAATTGTTTTGAGTTCACTGCAGACTGTTACAGAGGAGAAAACTTTATTGTGTACTGTTTTATAGAGATGCTATTTTTGTTCTCAAAGTATTGGTAGCTTTCCTAATCTAAAACCAGGAAGATTGGATGTATACCATATTTGCACGTTGAGGGAAAATGTGAAATCTATGTCATAGGACTCCTTTGTACAAAATATGTGGAAACACACGTAACCAACCCACAAGTGCAAATAAATCCGACTCTGGCTGGTTTCCAAAGTACAGCAGTTGTTGCAGGCCATAACTACAATCTTGGATTTGTGGTGGATGAATAATCTCTCTCAAAACTCTTCAACAACTATTGTAAATAAGAGTTTGCCAACACAGGCTCTGTGGAGCCACTTTGGAAAGTCTTATATGAGTGGCTCTGCTGAATATATTAAGAAATTACTAAAATCTACTTGACATTCTTGCAATACTGTGAGCTATACATGTTGGGTTTTGGTTGGTTTTTTTTTTAATTAGTGATGGAAAATATTTTTATTTCAGCTTTTCTGTTCCACACACAAATTACATAAAACTAATATCCTGTACAGTTACCTTCAAATTCAGTGGCTTGGATCTGCTTTGCTTGTTTTAGCAGGTATTTTACTAAAATTTTCCTTTCTTTTTTTCTTTTTTGGATCTGGGAGGGCCATGGTTTTGTTCTGGTTCTCTTCATTTTCTATCAAAAATGTACCAGGTAGTTCAGGCTCCATTATGCTTCTGCAGTAACAGACCGAGGGAAAAAAATGTTGCAAGGTATTTTCCATTCTATTCATCCGTTGTTGAACAATAATTTAGTCTCCAGCTGTATCCAGTAAAGAAATTGTATTAAAAGGGATAATATATTGTGCCCACTTCTTTAGAGACTGCTAAATGACTTTAAAATAATGTAGCATTATTAAACTGGCATATACTCAAGAAGGTGTAGTCCACAGAAGTGGAGAACAACATTTCACACAGCTGCGGTGATTTGTGTTCTGACTTTCGCCATCTGCAGAATGGTGCTTCATTTTCAAAATCTTTTTTTATGGCAAAAGAATTAAAATTCACTTTATACGTTTATATTCTTGTGCTTGACTGAGAAATACTCTGTTACTTCTTTTTTCTTAAAAAAAAAAAAAAAAAAAAAAAAAGTT
>JAVJGI010000063.1:68740870-68763072 GCA_035590275.1 Ibycter americanus
CCGCCCCCGCCCCCGCCCCCCCCCCCCCCCCCCCCCCCCCATATAAAAAAAATTGCCTCCAAGTGTCCTTGTGTGTTCTGCTACTGAACAATGGGTTCTGTTTTTCCTTAGGGTTTCCAAAACTAGCATATCCAATGGAAGCTAAAATATACATCGTGCTGACGTTTCTTGCTAGAGAATCTTGGAAAAGTTTAAGACAGATTTCAAAAACTCAAAAAAATACAGACCTAATTAGAATTGGATGAGGTTGCTTCTGACTTCACTAGTAAGAAATCTCTGCTTAAGTCTTTAGCATCTTCTTCATTTATTAAAAAGGAAAAGGAGAAAGCAAACTAATCCTACCTGTGGTTCAAAATGAATTTTCAGAATTCAGATAGGGACAACAACTTCAATATCTCCTTCCCCAGGGGTAAATGGTGCCTTTTATTAAATTGATTAAGAAGGAAAAAGGATTTAATTTTAGTTTTCATGTGTTTTTGTTTTGATTGCTAATTATGTTAGATGACTGATGACTTCATCATGTATATGTTGTGGGTTTTTTCCTAAGGCAGCAGTCCTTTCCAACTGCAAGAGTCATCATTATTGCTTA
Source organism: Ibycter americanus (assembly GCA_035590275.1). Taxonomy (NCBI): domain Eukaryota; kingdom Metazoa; phylum Chordata; class Aves; order Falconiformes; family Falconidae; genus Ibycter; species Ibycter americanus. Next base: position 68,741,460 of record JAVJGI010000063.1, read on the forward strand.
TGTATACAGAAGACCTTGTTAGTAGGTCATTATTTATTTGCCATTAAGCATTTTGAGGATTTTCAGGGCTTCTTACACTCTTCTGAGCACATGCTTTTAGTTCTGAAACTTTGCTTTCAGAAAAGAAGTATTAATGCATTCTTGTTATCATTTATTTCCTGCATTAATTAATGTTGATGTAATGTTGTATCAAAAATACTGTCTGTGATGCATTTCACCTAATTTTAGGTGTCTACAGGGTCTACAGCTAAAGCTGAACATGCTACCCAAGACTCCTTTTGTAATGGTGGAGGAGTTTCCAACTCAACGCAGCTGCCAGTATTCTTCCGTGCACAAGTGGCACATTGTTCAACTATGGGGTTATTTCATGCTGCAAAAGAGCCAGTGCTCGATTCTCGGTGCTGTTTGGAGCAGAGCTGTGTTGTGCATTGGATAAGATGGTGGTAAAGTTTGGTTTGGACATTTTACCATTCTTCCTGTGCCTTCCCTACTCCCATCACCCTCTTGGAACTGAAATGCAGAGACTTCCCTACGAAGTCCAGAGCAAGGGAGAAGGAAAGCTGTTGGCTGACTTACCTGTCCAAAAGGTTCTGTTTGTAGGGGGAAAGATTTTCCTCATTGTATTTGATTTATTAACTCACATGCTTGCATGGAGCTAGCAAGACTTTGATTGTTAATTAAAAAAAAATTAGTAAAAAGAAATCATCACTATTAATCAAAACAATGCTCACCCCAATAGAAATCATTGGGTTTAGTGCTAGAATTCCCACTGGCAATACCAAATAAAGATCTTAAAGGAGAGGAGTACGGCTGCCAAATTCTGAATTTTCCAATTTTTCGTTAATACTTTTGAAGTTTTGCCATTATTATGTAATGCTCACTACAGGATAAAATCCATTTGGAGCCCTTTGTTTCACTGAACCTCTGTACTTCTGAGTTTTTGTTTCAGGACAGGAACAATGATAATATGTAGTTCTGGGGCTTCTGACATGTTGTCGGTTAGTGTTAGCAAAGAATGCTGAGGACTGGAAGCATCACACGTTATGTCAGTTACAGAGATGTCTTTCTGAGAGGTCTTCATTTCTGATACAGTTTCTGTAAGACGCTGACATCTCTGTGGCAACTCTGAGGAATTTTGGCAGGAAAGCCAAGGATATTGAGTACAGGAGAGGAAAAATAATTCAGTATTTGGAAGTTCAGCTTCAAAGCTTATATAAAAGTAAGTCCAATAACTACCATTATACTGGATACAAGCTAATATACCATCTGTATGCAGAAATTTGCTGCTTCTGCACCATTGCTTTTTCATTCGGAGATAATGAGATTGTTTAATGATGATCTTCATGCCACAGAAACATTAATTAATCTGCAGGCCACAAAAAAAGAAACAAAAACCAAAGAACACACCCTCTCATCACTTAAGGGAGAATGGACAGTTTCCTCAAGTATAACAAAATGAGGATTTGCACTATGAATATGCCCATTAAATATATCACAGAGTCTGTTGACCATGATCTTATAAAGAATTTATATTTCACATTTTTATCAAAAGACTGACGAACTCTTTGTTTTATCAACTACAGAATCATCTAATTTGCACGGGCCACCCATACAACAGATTGTGAGTATTTTATTTTAATTTAAAAGATCATAGATGAATTAGGCGAGCCTGGAGAAAGCTGGTCTTCTCCAATGGGATTCACGAGGCTTGTAAGGATACCCACCTGGAAAGACACAATCAGAAGTCTGAAGTATCTATTTACACTGAGGCTTGAACACATCAGCAATTTAAAATGTCTGATTCTTCTGATAGGTGCTGTTTTTCAGCACTTTGGAGCCTAAGAGATATTCAAAAGCCCCTTTATTTTTATCACACCTAATCGAAATTCATAAATAAAAGTCCTAGAAATATGTTGGCCCAAATAAATCTAAATCTATGTGGATTTTTATTTCAACAACTTTAAATATGCTAAAGTATCTACTGCTAAGAATAGGCAGTCATCACATTAGTGAACTGAAAGAAGATACATTTAAGTTTCTTCCCCCCAACTTTTAGGACAGATTCATCATGAATAAAATCTGCTTGGGGATAATGTAAGACACTTGGGTGGCAGTTTAGTTCACAGGGGATACAACTCTCTACAACCATGAGCAGTCCATTTTTTGATGCCACAATGACTTGGCAAAAAATCAAATAAAAATTTGATTTCACTTGTCTGATCTTTTATTTGAACCTTGGGAAGATGATTCCTGAGCTATTCTCAACCTCTATTTTCTGATCATTTTTCCATTTAAAAAGGCAGTCCAGGAAATTCATGAAGACTGCTGACAATTACTTGGAAATCCAAAAAAGCAATCATCCCAGGACCTGGAAATCCTGACCAATTTCTGATAGTCCGAGTAGGCTAACAGCATGTTACATATAGAGAAGATACTACTTCTTGGAAGCAGTGATTAATGAACCTAATCTGCATAGCTACCATGTGCCTGTACAGCATGCCTGACAGCTGGGGAAGTATCAGGTAGATTTTTGTGCATGTGTGACACCCTGGTACATCACATAACTGATAAATTCAGTGTGTTGTGAAGAGAGTGGTTTTATGGCACAGGCACAGACCAGCTGTGTCGCACGCGTACAGCATGTCTGGTGCTTTCAGGCATCAGGGAACACGCTGCACACAAGTAACTGTACAATCGTCTTAGTTTCTAGGAAATCCCAGGCAGCCCTCGTTCGTCCTCATAAGGATTGTCTGTACGGAAGTTACTGTTGCCACCATCTGTGTTTGATTCATCCAGCACAGTCCTGACTTCAACACCCATTCCTAACTGGTCATTTGTGCATGGATTTCAGTGTTGGGCACTATCACTATTTATCATACATAATTTTGAAACCATCACAATGCAATCTTCATAGACCCATCTTCTAATTTTACTCCTCAATCAGAGGACTTCTGAAAATGAAGAGGAGCTTCTTTTCTTTTCTTCATTTTAATTTTGTACTAGAAACAGTTGCTATTTTCCCCCCATCACTAATGTCTCTAAAAGCTTTCTTTTCCTTCAAGAATGATGGCAAAAATCAAGGTCACTTACTGTTAACCATAATGTCAATAACGACTCTGTCTTGAATAGATATTTATAAAATTACTTCACAGTAATAAAATATTAATTCGAATCTCTACTTCTCAAATACTATTCAGAGTAAGAAAGGCAATTTAACTGCCTTAGTACCATTTGGGATTTTTACCTTTTTGCATCTCTATAATTAACCAGACCTTGTAGCAAGTGAAAATTAGGAAATAGATGTCTGATTTGAATTCGACACACATTGTCTTCTTTTGTGTGTGTCTCAGCACAAAAGTGAGTGCATTTTTGTGTTGGTTTTATCTCTTATTTGTCCCACAACTTTCAAAACAGTGCATTAAGAGCTGCCCTGGCACCATGTTTCTGACATTAATTTAGCTTTCTCAGTGTGTGTAACTTTCATTCCAATTAAGAGGCAAATGGTAAAACCCCAATCTCAGTTGCATTTACTTTAATGAAATAAAAGATAAAGCTGCTTGTTAAGAACCACAGCACTTCAAATCAGTTGTTTCCTCCAGCATAAATCTGGAGAAATTTCTTTCATATATTTTTGCAGAACTTCTTTTTTGTTGTTGATGATGATCACAGAAGAAGATATCCTAAAAAGGGGTTACAGAATGACTATTTCTCTTCTTTTGGAGGGATGAAAAAACCAGAGTAAATGTACCCAGAAGTATAAGGATTTTTAAAAATACATAGGTTTCTAGCATAAATTAACAAGTCATGTGGTAAAAGAAATACATAATTCAGAAATGCAGAATTGGACACTGGTTTTAATAGTTTGTAAGGACATATTCACATATGCTTCCTAATTTCTTTAATGTACCGTCTACTTTACCTTTGAGTTTGACGTGTTCTGTTACACTTTCATCCTCTTTTATGCTTTTTAGTTTCTCTCCATATTCTTTCTTTACCTTCAACTTGATTCATAAGTGTCTCCTCTCCCGGTTCTCTTGCTTTTCTGTGAGGCTTTTACTTCTGGAAGAGATATCATGGACCAGCTGAAAAGACAATAATTTTCTTTATACTCTATATATATTTCTAAGCCTTAAAAAGTGCTTCCAGACTGTGCTGCCCGACTAGTGTATGCAACTATAGAACATCCATGTATTTTTTTGAAACAGGCAGTGAAAGTAAATGACATAGTTTGAAGTCTGACAATGGACTTTGCCCTAAGGCTTTGGGAATTATTGGCCTAGAAGCTGGCATTTTTGAGGTTCTAAAGAATATAGCACTTACGGAAAGGATAGTCAGATTAAAAATAGACAGTTCTTTAGGCAGCTTTGTGTTAACCCCAGCCAGGTTTTGTAATTTAGGAGTAAATTAAATTGGATTAGCTTTGAATTTGTCTCAACATGCAATGAAAACCAAGTGAAGGAAGTGGTGCATGGGGTAGTCAGTCATTCTTTAAGTGAAAGGAGACTATCTCCATTTCGTTTATATTATATCCCTGTTGGCTTCCATTAACCTGCAGCAGTTGATTAGTTGAAGATCTGAGTGTCTAAATTTCAACTGGAGTCAACTTGAGAACATCAAATAAAGTGCCGAATAAAATGAAGGAATTTATTACTCTTGAAATATAAAAATACTAGGGCACTTTAAAGCAATAGCTCAAAATATAACGTCATCACCACTGTGAGCACTAGTTCTGTTTACAGTTACTGTAAGACGGTAAAAAGGACATTGGTACTTTTTAATTAATATTATGGATAATTGAAAATACAGTATCGTATCGACCAGTGTAAAGGCCTAGGAAGTTTTAGTAAGGTGTGTTCTACTTTATTCTGTTAAAATCAATAATAATAAAACAATTGCATTCTTGGTCACAGTTGATGAATTAAGTATGAAAACCTATTCATGGCCATGGTTTCCTCCTTTTCTGAACATAATGAGCAAAATGTTGTAGAAGCCAGTTTAAAGGCATCCCAAGTACTCAGCTGACACTCTCACAGCAGCCTACTTTGGGTAATATTAAAGGCTTTTGATTTAAGCTTTTGCTTGCATTTTATTCTTCCAGGCACATACAAATAGAAATGTTTCTGTTTGCTGGCCAGGAATGGTGGACGGTCACTTAGTCCAGGGCATTGCCACCCTTCCATTCACAGGACAGATGGTGTAGTAACCAGATTGAGCCACCCTGGCTACAAATGTCATTCTAGTAACACTGCTAGTCCTGCTAGAGAGTTAAGATGTTATGGACAGAAAGTATTTACTCAAAGGAGCAGAAGCAAAAGTTTCATTTCTTAAATGCATTTATTGTCTCCTGGTTGCAACCAAGGCAGGAACCAGATATATTTTTTTTTCTAAGCTGGACATCGAAAATGATAGCCTACAGCTTCACAGCAGCAAGATAGACTCAGCCAAAAATTATTCTCCTTTCTTTCTTTTTTCTACATTCAATAGCAAAGTGTTTCTCTTTGAGCAATTAAACTGCATATTCAATGCAGAAACCAAAATAGAATAATCACTGCATAATTTGACTAGGAATCAAGCCATGGGAGGAAAAGCTATTGTGATACCCCTGGAACTAAATGTGCTGGAAAATTCATTTTTCTTTTATGCAGGAACATTTTCTTGGGTCTACTGGTTTGATGAATGCCCTCGTTTCTGATTGAAGTTAATAGGAGATGGAGGTGTTCAATATCTCTTATGTGGTGCTTAGTTTAGTATGCTATCGAAGCTTTGAATAGAAAGGATGATCGTGCACTGTGAGTGGAAGTTCTTATCAAACAAATTTGGAGCCTCTTTAAAAACATCTTTAGTGTTGGAAGGCTGGAGCCTGATGAGAGGAACAGTTTTCATTCAGTTGATTATGAATGGCTAAAAAGCTACATATCTAGTGCTGAAGAATGGAGAACGGTTTTAAGAGAACAGACATAAAATACTACATTCACTCCATTCTAAGCAAAATTTCTTTTTTAACACTTTGCCTCCTGTTTACCTCTGAGGAGCTGGACTCATATTCAAGAACGTAGTTTTTGCTTAGCTACTCTTCACTATTTGATGATAATAAATTTTGCCTGATTCTTGGCTACCTGAAGGTTGCTCCTCCATTGCACCATGTTGCTTGTGCTGAGAGATTCCTGTGAACCAGATGGTATATTTAAGAGGATAAAACTAGCAGATGAGGTTTTGGAAATAAACGTTAAATTAATTCTGTGCCACCCCTGCCTGAACTGGACTCCTCCTCACCACCAGGGCAGTGCCAATAGGTGCCAAAGTACCTAGTTCTTAGAGCTAGCATTCTTCACAGTATAATCATATTAACTAGAAGGGCAGTTTGTAGTTTGAGAAGTAGTTTGGAGAGTCCAAGACTAGAAGAACATGCAGTGAAAAGGAGGTGCCTGTGGTTCTTCTTCCCCTAAGAAAGAAATGAATGTAAAATCTGAGATGATATGATAAATGGGGACAAAATCCTGCCTGAACTGTGTTTCAGTCATTCAGAGATTACTGCTCATTCCTAGTTTGATAACTGTGAACTTCATGTGGATATATTGAAAACATTTTTTTAATGGTTTGTTTACATTTAGATAGTTCCACCAAGGCGGTGGCTTAGGTAAATACTTTATCTGAGTAGTTGGGTTTTGGTAAAAGAACATGTATCCAAAATAAAGATCGTCAAGCCTTCAATTCATGCAACTTCAACTTTTAATTACTCTACATCCCTGTGGAACCACAGTGCAGGTAACATATACTACTATTATGACATAATCATATTTCATATCCCTGCCTCAAAAAGCAGTGAAAGGAAACAACTACTGTGTTATTAAGTAGAATCCATTTTTAATTTTTCTCTCTCCTTTTTTTAAAGTACCTTCAGTATTTCATGAGCCTTACCCACTTCACTTTTATTGGCAACTTGAACAGTCATCATTTAGCTTTCTGATATTTTTTTTTTCTTATTCTGTGATTATTCTGTTTCCACTCACCGTTCCTGTGGACAGAACAGGGAAGGCATACAGCCAGCCAGCATAAGCACTCACTACGCTGCTTGCTATCCAAAAAATAAGTAGTTTCCAAATTGAGATTCTTCACCTTCTTAACAAAGCAAAACAATGCTTTTGTTACTTTTTTTCTCTTCAGAATAAATGAATCTTGGTGCCCAATGTCTTTGAGAGACTTTAGCTCAAAGAACATTTATATCTTTTAAGAATTAAATCGTCTAAAATGTCACATATCAAGGATTAAAATTGTTGCCCTTTAGAGGAAGATTAAAAGAGAAAAAACCCACTAAACAAACCAGAGGAAAATCCCAACAAACCACATCTCTGAACAGCCCTCTGATGCCAAAACACAAGCTGATGAAATGACAACCTCAAAATAAACCATTTTTTCAAACAAGTACATTAGTATACTCCTCGTTATCTGGGCATTCAAAGTGAGTCAGGATCAGATGTTTCTTTCTCAGGGAAGTGATGTGACAAACGTGTAAAGATTAACAATCATTATGTAGCATTTTATCGACTACTTTCTAATCTGCAGTGGTTTCAGTGGAGAATAATGGCACTTACAGTTAGCAGTGAGTCTTTTGTATAGTTCCCTGAAAGGACAATGCTATTCAGTCACCTATTCCACTGGGTGGTATGGATTTCACATTTAAGATACATTCATTGTCTTTGGTTTCAGATGGGACATTTACAGTGAAGGTTGTGATGAACTGGTTAATTGCGGAGTATTTCAGTTTGTTACATGGTGAAGTTGAGATGAACCTGAATATGATGTTCTAGGATAGATGATGAAACTAGTTTTCATTTGGGGAACCTGATGATATCTGTGATCGAATAGATAACACGTTCTATGTTTACAAACTGTTTTATCCATGGTAAAATGAGAATTGAACACACCCTTCACAGGAAGAAGAAATATCAATCACATTAGACTTAAGTGTTTATAAGATAAAGAGTTTGTCTCGTGGTGTTAAGTCAAGATACTTTAGCTATTAAAGGAGAAAGTAATTCTTTGAGAATATATTTTGAGCTGAGCCAAGGAAGACCAGAGGCACCAACTCATTCCTGTGGAGTTACATCCCAGGTAATGGCAATGATGCGTTCACCTAACTTTAACATCAGCTATTTATTTGTAACAACATTAGATTGTGTATATTTTAGGCTCAACAGAAATTTGTAATATAACTAGAAGACTTATTAGTTACTGAGTTAACTTTTCCTCTTTTTTTGGCGTAGCCTGTTCTCTTATTTATGAAAAGTCATCCTAAGTGCTAGAACCGCCAATGGCAGCTACGTATTTTTGACATCTTTATATGATCCTGTGATTTTCTTTAATTGGTGGTAGAAGACAAACAGTATAAAAGAGCTGAGTAATTGTGTCAGGGAGAACTGACTTTTATGCTGTTTTGCATAATCAGTAACACAAGAGGGAGAGCAGGAGAGAGAGAAAGAAAGTCAAAACATTCTCATCATCTTTCCTCAGGTGGCTGCCCACAGTCTCTGCTCCTCGTGCGGGTCAGCCAGTGCTATAGCAAAAGAGTCAAAGGGAAGAGTCCAAAGGCTTTAAAGTTCATATGTACTTAAGCTGTTTTCCTTGAATATTTGCTGTCCTTCACAAAGCTAATGACATTCTGAACGGACAAATTGAAGTATTTTTGGTTGTTGGAAACTGGCCATTTTCTTCTTCACTATAAGACCGTAGAAAAAACACAGGGCAGTGACTACCATATCATCAGTTCCCCTGATTTCAGCAATTCCCTTTTCAAGTTTCTGCTCAATATTAAATCCCTAGCTTGAGAGTGGAAGAAATCAGAAAACATCAAGTGTACTGCTAGCAAAAAACCAACAGGAATACTTGCTGACTATAGTTTCATAGTAACAATTTTGATATTTAGTGTTCACAGTAGGCAATCACCTAGGATAGTTTCAAATAGTGTCATACTGCTGAAAATCCCAGATAGCCTGAAAATGTTTAGAGTAAATAATCCTGGGCAAGAGGAACCAAATGTAGGAAAACAAAAGAAAAACCCTGTTACATTGCAAAACTTCTCTCTAGCGAGTCTGATTTTGTAAGCTTAATACTGTAAAATAAAAAGTTAAAAAGGTTGTGGAGAGAATTTAACAGCCCAGAAAAGTATGAAAGCAAATTAATAAATCCTTTCAAATGACAGTTTGGGGACCTGAGTTTACACTTTCATCTTCAGGAGTGTTTGGTTTAATAAGGCTGTTTACTAACGGGCAAGATTTACTATAATCAGCTGCTGGTTGAAGCTGTTTCATTCACCACACAGCACAAAGGCTGAAAACTGAAATGGCTAAGGTCAAATTTTGCTTTCTCATCTTACAAACCATTCTTTTGGGGGTTGAGGAGAGGAGAAGCACATTGACATGGTGGGAATATTTGTTGCAATGATAGTGGTCACATACTTCATTCCTAAACTTGCCAGTGTGGTATCTTTTTCTCATTCATGGAAAATCAAATGTAGGTTAAATACTGGAACAGGAACGTACAAAGTTATGGTCGGGATCAGGAAGAAAAATCCATAAATATGAAATTGTGGATCGTATGTCCCGTCTTTCAAAATTTTTTTTACTTGAACTGGAAAGTTTACTTGCACCAAAGACATGTCTCCTGAAATATCCAGCCACCACCAGTGTTCATTTGCCTGGCTGATCAGCTTGTCTATCATTCCTGTACAGGAGTGTCCTGGTTTATGGGAATATGAAAGAGGTTATTTTATTCTCTGTTACTCAAGAGTATTTCAGCCATATGTGCAAGTAGGCAGGTGGGCTGAGAAGTTCAATCCCAACCCATCTCTTCTATTTATATGGTTTATTAAACAGCTGAAAGGTTTGGAATCTCTCACTTCATTGTAAAATCCATTTCTCTGCATGAACAATTCACCATAAATTAAATACAGGCTTCAGACCCTGTAATACAATTCTTCTTGTTCCCTGAAATTAACTCTTTCTATTTAAAGAGCAAAGACTGGCATTACGCACAAGGAGCTGCCCATCAAAAATGGCAGTGATGAATCCTGGATATTTTTTTTCAATAAATGATAGACAATGCTGGCACTGTACCACGATAAATCATAAATCTACAGAATTTACAAAGATCAGGAACCTTTCAGAAGAAGCTAGATTAGATTCTTAAGACAAAACATATTTCATAAATTTTTAGATTTTAAGGGGCAGTTAGATCAGGAACTGAGCAAGAGTTTTGGATGCTGGGATGGTCTGACTCCAGAAGAGAAGTCTCTATATTTGTAATGATTGTTTACTTATCGTCTATCTCTCAGGCTCTACTTGAAGCCAGACCAATGCAGATCTTCTCTTCTTGATGTTTTTATTTCAGTGGCACAGAATTGAAGACAGCAGAGGAGACACTGCAACTTCACCTAATAGGTTGTGGCAAAGAATATGAGGCTGGGGAAATGTCTTGACTCTGGCCATGGATACAAAGAAGCTACTCAGTAAACTAAACAGGGCAGAAAAATTGAGACAGAAAGCAAAGAACAAACACAAGCCGTATTTTATTTTCATCAGTGAATACTGTATGCTAAAGTATATGTGAAATTTGTCCAGTCTTTTGAGGGGCAGGATTGTCTTTTATCCAGAACAGATTCCTCATTTGACCTGATAGAGGTTATTCTGATGCTAGATCAACCATGTTAAGGTTAAGAATTACCAAAGGAAAGAATTTGCTAATTCGTTTTTCCCCACCCCCCTCCAAGATGATCAGTGTCTAAAAACATTCACAACTCTGCTTCCCGCTTTTTTGCCGTATTTCCACACTGTAACTTCAAGTTATAAAAGCAGATAATCGTAGTTGCAATTGGTAGAAGGTAAAACTAAAATTTAAGAAATTGGAACATAAAATTCCGTTAGGAAAATGAAATAAAGTTAAAGGATTGGTGAAGGGAATTCCTCAGTACTCCTGTCTTTATTATACTGAGTATTAAAATAAAGGTATTTTGCCAAGGACCTTTCGTGAGTTTTATGGTACAGTTTTGATCAATGTCCTGTTACTCCACAGCTCAGACAGGGGCAAAACATAAACAGAACTGCTGTCCAAACCATACGAAATAATTTTAGGCTTCAGCTTTTACGTTCTTCTGTTAAGAGTCATGCTAACATCACAGAACAGATTGATAAGGCTCTTGGGGACACAACCTCTTCTTTCGCAAGATGAAAGCAAATGTTTGAAGTTACTTCTGCCATGCATATACAGCAATTTTGCCACTACTACTATTGGAAATCGTGTCCTCTCAAAGACAGTGAAAAACATGAGAAGGGAAACAAACTAGACTCCTCTCTAGTTCTGCTCAGTGGGATGTGATTCACCTCAGTCACAATTTCTTTCATTTACCCAAAATGTTACTTAATAAGGATGGGTAATTTCCAGATGATAGGAATATATTTGTGTAATAGATGAACTGGAGACATAATGATGCTGTAAATAATGGACTCTTTTTATACATAATTGACTTCAGCCTCAAAGATCCTGGCTCCCTAATTCATCCAAGATTAACGTGAGACATTAATAACCACTCAGATTACAAAACGCTTCAGAATGACAGGAATGAGACGAAAATATCTTTTCAAGGTTGTTTTTTTTCCAAATAATTAGTACCCCCAGGTACGAATTAGCCAAACTCTACCATTTAGAAAGCTCATCTATTTGTTTGCAGAATTGGTTTCTGATCTTTTATGCAATGAAACATGCTGAATTAAGTCTCCAGTGTAATAAAAACATTTTAAAAATAAAAAAAGAAAAACCTTGTTATTGAATTTTAAGAGGATGATCGATTGTTTAATTTTCAACCCATTTTGCAAATTGAAGTTTGTAGCTACAAAAAACTTTCTCTACAGTTTTAAACACTGATTCAAAGACATTTTTGGAGCATAAAGAGGGGGAGTAATTTGTATTTTCCATTAAAAATTGCTAATAGTTGTTTACAATCCAAATTGTCTAAATTTTAGATTTGGATCTGTTTTGTTCCTTCCTGTTCTGAAGCATTGATAAAAAACCACAAAGTAGTCTAATTTGCATAAACATGAAAATAACTCATTACTTATTTCGGAAAGCTGAAGAATCCTGAAATACTTTGTGCATGAAATCCACCTAAGCATGCCATGCTGATTGCGGAGTCCTGGGAAGACACAGAGACAAATGTTTACATTTGTGTTCCCAATCGAGATTCTCCTATTTGGACACACAGCTCAGCTTTATGGCTGAGGTAGCTCACAATGGGAGACGCCTTGGGACAATGGGTCAAATTTCAGTGCAATACAAATTAAATACTACAAGGCTTTTTAAATTTATTTGTTTCTGATCCTTTCTCCCTCAGTGTTTCATACCTGGAAGGTTTGCTTCTTAGCTTTTCCTTTCGGAACAGACTCCCTGTATTTTCTATGATTGTCTCTGTTGTTCCTACTATTTCTTGGTTGACTTTTCTAGCATTTCTGTTACAATTCTTTGTAGTATTTGTAATTAATTATTTTTAAAAATATATATAATTATTTTTTAAATTAATTAATGCATAATTTTGTTAAAAAAACATGTTAACTTTTAATGCATTCACCCTGTAGGCAAACTAATCTGGACACACAGCTCAGATCTACATGTGGCATACAGTGACACAAGGAAACGTGGTTTTGGTCAGTGGGTCAAACTTCTGCCTCGCCTTTTCACTACCCCCCTTTAGATCTAGCTATTATACAATTGTATTTACATCTAGCATTTACTTAAAAACAAGACCAGGAATAGTCCATCAATGGGTGTTTGCCTCACAGAAATTTAGAGGAAATTTTTCTGATTAATTTGACTATTTTCTGGCTACATTTTTAATCTCATAGTGTGGCATATGCCCTTGGCTGTTTGCAAGAGCGGTCTCCTTTCCCCTAGACATACAGCTCATCAGGTCTGCTGTGACACTGCCTGCAGGTCAAGCTTTCAAAGGCTGCACCTGTACAAAATGATTACACCTGTTGAATTAATCACTTCTAGCTGCATTAGTATGTGCTAATGAATTGCCAAATAATTGCATACATTTTGTGGCCATGCAGCTCCTTGATTCTAATGGCCGTCAACTGTATGTTTGCTTACTGAAATCCAAGCATGGCGTGGTAGCAGGTAGGTGCCTGGATTTCTATTATTGATTTTTTTAAAAAAATATATGTTAGAATTTATTTGCATACAACTTGACTGGCATTTTTATAATCCACTCAAAGACACTATTTAGTAATGCTGGTTGAATTAATTTTGGAAAGGCTTATGCTTGAAGGCAGTTAATAGGAGGGAAAAATACTGGAAAGATAAACCTGGATATGGGTTTTCCTAACCTCATTTTCCTCTGAAGTAAGAGAAAACTCATTCATCAGTGATATAACCTTGTAGCAGCCTACAGAAATCATCTGAGGACTGAACACTAGCTCACTTCCCACATGCTTACACCTTAGCTTTTGCAGTGGAGGGTTTTATTTTCCCCTTTACACCACAGTGTATATGCCAGAATGCAGCGAGCCCCATATTTACTTGTGACCAGTCAAAGACCACCGTCACTGTGCACGTGTGGGCTGTTAGACTCACCACCAGCCTAAGTGGGATTTGAGCCAGATGACCTAAAGTCTCCATATTTGTCGATTTCTCTGAATTATGATGTTAGAAATCCAAGTGTGGTTTTATGGATTTATATCAAATAATGCTGGAGTTCCATACCAACACGATAGGATTCAGTCTACACACAGTCCCCCCAAGAGCTAAAGCTATCAGAAAAAAATACTAGGTTTTTTTCTTGCTTTATTCCCTACTCTATGCTCGATAAATTCTAACATGGTAGATAGACATGCTGTGTGGGGTAAAACGTATCAAAGTCAGTATTCCACACTTTATCCAAAGAGCAAGCAGAGCATATGTTCCTTGCTAAGTTTAATGTGATAATCATAGAATCATTTAGGTTGGAAAAGACCTTTGAGATCATATAATGTTGCATTGTAAGTGAAGACAATTGACTGTGTATAAGTGCATTAAGAAAATGCGCTGTGGTGAGTCATTCATTTAATCAGGTTTGAGGGCGGTCTGGAATTCTCTCACATTTAAATCAGTGTTTTAGCACTGTTGTATACAAATAGAAGAAAATTAAGCAAAGAGAAGGAGGAAGTTGACACACTACATGAACAAAAATACTGGCTTGGAAAACATTATATTTTTACCTTGACATCCACAAAGAATTATTCAATAATGGTCCACAGAAAGTGTCAATTTCTTCAGTGTTTGTTTTCTAGAGTTCTTTCGTCCTTATAAAACCTTTTTCCTCTCCCAAGAATTTAATTTACAGCTAATTTGACTGTTCAGTTTAGAAATAGTATGTACATTGGAACCAGTATTAGATTACGTGTCTGCGCTGAGCACTCTCTTCTGCATCTTTATTGGACCCTTGGTGTCTCTTCTGTCTGTGCCCTCCCCAACACTAGAAACATAAGTTATATTATATTTCAATTTCATTTAAATTATATTAAGAAGCAAACAAAGAAAGAAAAATATGGATGGTGGGGGTGGTGGTTTAGTTTCCAAGCCTCTAACTGGCAAACCTAAGATACATCCAAATCTTCAGTTACAACCATGCTGTACCATTTTATGTGGACAAAAGGGCACTTCATTAGAGAGCAAGACACTTCATTAGATCTCCATGTCTCTTTGTTTCTCTGGCTAGAAGGCCTAACTGTCACCATGCAGAAACTGTCTAATTTAATAGCTTATAGTACTAGAATCTGCTATAAGAATACAAAATTGCGTCAAAATGGGACTTGAGGAAATAGAAAATAAATGAATTAGGATTTGAGCTATGGTGTAGTACCTTTCAAAGCACAGACCTTGGTGAGGTTTACCACAGCAGATTTGTATCTCTGCTCATTTAAATTATTAGAGATAAGCATGACTGGAAGCACAAAAGGACCAAAATTTAAAGTTACATATATTGGTGTAATGCCACTATTTTATTAACATTAATCCAGACTCTATTAAAATATTTTATTGACTCTTGATATGTGTATTTCATTTGGATCTCAAAGTGAATGAAACTCAACTACTGAAGACAATTCTAACAGTCTGGACAAATGCATATACCATGGACTGTGGGTGGCAGTGCAAATGAGAAATCATCTTAAGTGTATTTAGAAATGTAGTCAAAGGTTCCTGATAGAATTGTAACCAGAATGTTCTTGGTATACGATCTACAGGGCAGGAAAGGAAGCCTTTCTGCTGTTATGGCTCTCAGAAAAATGTCTATTTCCGTATTCATTTATTTCTAAAAGCTGTTTTAATTCTGAGTGAAAAATAATCTCTATTATTTTATGCTCTATATAATTCCACTCTGTCAATAACTTTTTTCTTCTCTGTTATTCTAATATGTGCCCTCATAGTTGTTACTTCTTCTGCAATAATCCCTATCAGGGGATGCAGTTAAGGGGTAGTTGATTTGGGCAGCACTGGAACCTAACCTTGAGCATTCCTGAAAACTAAAGACCCCTACGTTGTATTTTCTCCAATAACGAAACAGAAATATGCAGCGTTTGTCTGCTTCAGTTACCCTAAAGATGAAGCAGAAAGATGCAAGATGAGCATCTCACCTCTGTTTGGTTCTGTTTATGAGAGGTAATAACGAAGCAGAAGGAGACGAGGCATAGACTTGATGTCAGATGCTTTCAGATCAGCTGGTCAGAGGTGCCAGAGACAAGTCTGAGCCCAGCAAAATTATTCCATCAGCCTGAAGGCTGAGGTGATATACCTGGTATTGTATGGATCCTACACCTTCTCAGAATATGGGTAAATAATCCGTGATGAAAGAGAACTTTCAGAATGTAAATGCCATAACAACTCATTGAAATGATGTGCACTTTTAGAGGATTTTCCACAAGTCTTCAAAGCTTTCTGATAATTTTTAAATTGTTGCCAGCCCAGTTCCAATGACATCTTTAATTGTCATTTAGATGTAAGCCTATATGTGAGGTAAAATAGCTGTTGCACATTCAGTCTTATACATTCGAAATATTTCTGTAAAAGTGGGTTGAAACATGAGAAAAAATGGATAAGATGTTGAAGCATCACTTCCATTTGATTTGTTGCAAAATTAAACCCTTTTAAAATGATCTGATGTTTTCAGATTAAAGGATTTTAGGTAGTTTTATAAGCAGAAACCAACCCATGAAAGGGTAAATTAAAAACGCAGATAATTTAAGTTTAAAATATTTGCAATTTTGTTTCATTAAAAATTATTGCATAATGTAATACAATAATAAGCTTCTGATAGAGCAGCACCTTCCTTGAGAAAGATGGTTTACAGAGCTCCTCATTTTAACTTTCACTTTTTGTTATATCTCAGAAGTGTGTACAGAAGTCAGGGCTTGGGTATTGAGTCCAAATAGCTTGAAACCAACCAGATGTCATGGTACTAAAAATAATAGTCACAGGGAAAATAAACACCATTATTTATTTATTTTCAATTAAAATCGGTTAACATTAGGTTTGTTATGACCTTGCCCAGCCTTTATAGCCTCTGTTTTGCCTGCAAATTACAGACATTAAACACTTTGCTCTCCTGCATCTGCTTGGGGCAGAGCCAGACATGCTCTGATGGTGGAGTTCAGGCAGGTGATGAAGTTGCTGCCACCTGGTCGGATGCTAGTATCCTGAAACATAAGATGCAGGGGTTGGCTATCTATAGGTTCTGAGACCCTTTCTACACACAGTCAAAGGTTTTAGTATACATCTGGTGTAAAGAGGTTAACCATTTGAATTTTGCTGGGTGTGTTTTGACTGTTTTGTTTTGTTTTTTTTTCTTCTAGAAGGTGAGTTTTAAATTATCTTAGCTATGTATAAAGTAAGTTTATTATTATTTCGGGCTTATGTGAAAAGCTTTTTAGCTCCATATTCTTTACACATATTGCCTGCACAGAGCATATAACTGGCAGGTCATTACAGACACTAAAATTGTTAACCTCCAGGGTCATTTATCTATCATTTTAGGGTCTTTTAAGTTCTCCTGTATTGCCTTGCTGTACTTGGGGTTATAAATCCAAAGAACTTTGCAATACAAACACAAAAAACCTCTTTTCATAAATACAAGGAGGAGAAGCTGGGAGAGGGGATGAATGCAATAGATGCAGTGTTAAAGAATCAGTCAGAAATGTTCTGACCAGATAGGAAAAGTGAGAATAAGACACTGAGCTGCAAAAGTAGGAAAGAACAAAACCGCAAGAGAGAAAATGATAAATATAATATGTAAATGCTTAGTACTATAGAGACAATGTAACGGGAGTGAAGCTCACAAGCTTTTCTAGGGGAAAAGATAGTAAAATTACAGGTGCTGGTCACCTCAGTCTTCTGATATAGTACTTGTCTATCAAAAGTATATGCATTTGAGCACCATGCTTCCAAGGTAAGAGGCAGAAAAGCTGAAATAACACAGTGTGAATCTGCATCCACTGGATCTTATTTCAGCTTTCTGTGAGAGCTCTACATAATGCTTCCTGAAGGCATGTAGTGCTTTGGTTCAGCTGGAGATGCCAGCTTGGTTCTGGAGTTCAGCTGGCCCATGGATTCTGCCCAACTTTACCTTAACTGTGGTAGGGCTTTACTGTGCTGGATTCTGCAGTCGTATATCCTGGCAAGGCACTGAGTTCTGCTTTCATTTGCACTGCATGTCACCTGGTGAGCTCTTGCACTATAGGTGGCACAGACCTGAGTTTCTTCCTGGCATTCCTTGGAGCTGACTGAAACCCGTAACAAGTCAGTGCTCATGTCACCAACGTTAAGAGATGAGTTTGGACTTAAAGATGAGTTCATCTGAGGTGACTGTAGGTGTCTTTATAAGCCTGTCCCCAAAATGTGTGCAGATCCAGTGTGTCACAAATTGTTAGGCTGCAGCAAACACAGCCGATGATATCATCCTCTACTAGTGTGACATGAACCCAAAGTGAGAAATGTTCTGATAAAATGTTAAGAGCTAATCTTCTGTTTGTGACACGACATAGAGATATACCATTTGAGAATCTGATTACACATAACTTTTGCATATTTGGAGAGAGAGGTAAAAAAAAAAATGAAACTAGGTTTTTAGCAATGATTCAGATTTCTAGATGACAGCTTTAAACCAAAACATTTGGCTAATTGTCTTCAGGAATTTAAATGCATCCTTTGTATCCTGGTCTCTCTGCTCTATTTTTAGCACCCACTCGTTATTTTGTGACTTTTAATGTCCTTCATGAAAACAAAAATGATGTATTTGGATGAGGGGACAACAAAAGCCATACCATCATTCACATTAGAATATTTTTAGGAAAGCTGTTTGTTTATGAGCTTGTTTTGTCCTCCGCTGTGCAGTTCAAATTGCTTTTACTTTTGAATCTTGTGTATCATAATTACTAATTGCTTCCAACATTGTAATATCCTGGCTGATGTGATCATCACGTACTCGCTAAATAAACTTTACATCGCAGCCTCCCATTGTAGATGACACTTCCTTTAGCCAGTGTAACGTTCTATGCCTTTTTGCAGCCACACATTGAAAAGATTTGTAGATGTATTGAGTTCAGTTTAGTCATCATTTGCCCCAGAATTAAAAGAAATGTAGCTTGACAGGAATGTACATCAGCAAGGGCTGAATGTACACAGACTGGATTGATGCTACTGCTAAAACACAGAAGCCAGATGCACCCTGCTTTGTTGTAAGAAAGAATACTTTTCATTATATATGATGATGCAGTGGCATGCCTCATTTATGAGGTCTGATTATACATCTCCAGTCATTAGAAGGTGATGATAGAATATGCAGTGCAGGAGGGTTTGATTGCACAGAAGTGCTAGGAGGAATATCAAAATGTCCCCTCTTTATCCAGCACTCAGAAATAGAATTGAAGAGGATACTTAACGACCTGTCTTTCATCCAAAGAGACTTGCATGTTTTATAGAAACAGGGATCATTTCGCTTACTCGGCTGCGAATGGAGAACTATTTTTCTGGCAATGCTGTGTACCAAAATGCTCCACACATGTGAACCGTGGGAGGCTTTGAAAGATGGAAGGTAGTTCTGAATACGACAGTAACCCAGGACACCTGAGCTAACCCCTCCAAGCTCCCCACTATAACAGTCTTACACGTGGAGATGTTGTATCCTTTTCTATAAAGCTAGTAGCTAGAAGTTTATTCCTTATGTCTCACGAGACATACAAGGCAGTGTCATTCCAGCAATGGGGCTTAACATCAGGCAAGGACATTAATCTGTCTGTGATCCACATTAAGTACATTCACTATGACTGCTTCTTAGAATAGGTATGATTTTCCTTGAGTATAGTCAGCCTACATGGAATATGAATCGTGTCTGAGATTGTCTGTGAAATCCAAAGGGAAACGAGTCAAAGGGACAGCATCTTGAAATGACTTTTAAATATTGTCTTGCTGATTGCCTTGAGGAAGAAATGTCATGTTCAGTGACTGCAGAGAGGAGATCAAATAGTGAGCAGCAAAGACACTTTGCACGCATTGATCACTATGCTAAACTTTTCAGAATACACTTAGTTGTTAAAGTTACGTTAGATCTTGTTAAAACCCAGGCATTCCGGACAGCTGACACTCCACTAGTTTTAACCAGGAATTTGTTACTAAACCCATAGGATTGCTCCCGTGTTAAAAAGCTACTGGTACTAAAATATTCCATCCCAATTTTTGCCATCCATTTGGGGCTGGGAGAGGGGTGGGGGTGAAGGAGAATGTGGTTGTAACTAAGACGATAGCTTCTCTGCTCGAAGGAGCAACAGCGTGTGAAGAGGGCTCAATTCTTTTTAAAGTGTATGAAACTATGGCCTATCGCTGTACGAAACAGATGTACCCATATCGTAAGCTGCAGATGTACACATACATTAACAGCGCAGATCGTGTTCTGAGTTGATATATTTTATCAGAACTCATGACTATTTTCATATAACACAGCATAGCTTAGGGTCCTTGTTAACCATAATGGCAATATATCTTTTAACATGAAAACTACTCCAGATACTCACTAAAAATCAACAGCCAAGAAACCCCAAAGCAGCAAAGTGATTCTGTAAATTCACAACTGAGTGGATCTGAAGCACGGACTCTTCCTCAGGCCTGATTATTTTTGTAATAATTTACATTGCAGGGAGTCAAGAGGGGAGTTTGTTTACCAGGCGTAGGATGACCTAAAATTAAAGACAGTCCCATGAATAGATGTTGCACAAAATCAACCAGAAACCCTGGCTGTTAATTTGTATCTTTTGAGTATTGTTCTAGCAGTGCTACTGGTTTGATCAAGGCTCAAGAGCATGATTGCCATGATTCCCCTTTCCCCCCGCTTATTTCAAACATTAACTTCACTCCGTGATTTAACATTTCTCTGTCTTAGAACATACAGTTCCATAGTGAGCATAATTTATGCCTTTGTCTCTTGGAAGCATTTGAGGTTTAATTTAGTCATGTATATATTATGAAATATTTAGAAGTGTTATGTAAATGCGAAGCACTGTAATGATCATTAATTTAGCGCTGCTGTTAGCCTACTTATCTAATCGCCTGGTTTTAGGAATGACTTCAAAACTCATGCTTTTAGCAATATTCTTTCAGGGGTTGTTTCTCGTTCTTATTGTTTTACATGAACCATTTATGCAATGTGACTTTTTTTTCAGGCAGCAGGGATAAATGATTAACTGATTTAATCAGTCTCGCAAATAGGAGTCCTATATGAATATGAAATTCTGTGATTGGGACAGGAAGGAATAATAGAGTAACTATCAGGAACTGGGCCAAAAGTAGTAGCAAAAACTATAATGATATAATTGTATGAATTTGTAAATTTAATGCATAATTAGCTATAAGTATATGATTATTCTATCAGTCATACAATCCTAACATAACTGGACTTAATCCCTAGCAAAACAGAGTTAGTTAAAATTCTCAGGGGGAAAAAAAAAACAACCAACACCCTAATAATTCACAGTGGTAAGAAAACTCATATATGACTAGGTTTTCCCAATGACTGGATCCCTAATGAAACTTTTCTGAGAAGAGCATTTGTGCTTTAAATAATTAAAGCATGCATCATAACTTAAATTACAGCGCTACTGATTAAATTAAATCAAGCTTCTCCTGTGTTGCAGTGTTTCTAAAGATAATTACTATCCTTTCCTAAAGTAGTTTGTCAATTTGAACAGAGTAATTTGGCAAAGGAAGTTGCACCTGGGGTGCTGTCGTGTCTTCTAAGGTTTGGGGCGTTTGCTCTTTATGAGAATTGGAATGCTGCAGGTAGCCACTGACAGAACCAACTGATGCCTTGCTCTGTATAGAATTTTTTTTTTTAGTCCCCTAGCATTGAATGTGTTGGTTTTGAGGCATTTTCCAAGAAAAATAGAACAGAGTTTCTCAGTTTGGCCTGTTTTATGTAGTACGTGTTTCATAACTGCAGTAACAAAACCAGATTATGGTTCTTGATTATCTTTTAACACAAACCATAGTTTGTAACTCGGGGGGGGGGGGGGGGGGGGGAAAAAAAAAAATAAAAAAAATA
>JAVJGI010000063.1:68763172-68866424 GCA_035590275.1 Ibycter americanus
CCCCCCACCCCCCCCCCCCCCCCCCCCCCCCCCCCCCCCCCCCCCCCCGCCCCCCCCAGAAATAAATAAATAAATAAAATATATAATCCTGAAGTTTTGTCAGTAAAATGAGATTATTTCTGGTGTTAGGGAGCTATAATTTAAAAAAAAAATTACCCATGAAGTATATACTCCAGAGAGCAAGAACTGAAAGGAACTCAAAGCCTTAAATCAGCCGTTAAGCCTAATAATCTATATGATATGACTTTAGAATGTATAAGTTTTCTGCAAGACAAACAGCAGAAACTCACGAAAACTGGGGAAACCGTAGGATGCCCTCGTTCATCCCTCAGGTGCCTATGGAAGGTGGGAGGATTTCAAAGGAATGCCTTTGGGGTTAAAGGCCTGCATTACTTTGCAGTGAATGGGATGTTCACCTGCAAGATGTGATACCCATGTTCACAACCATTCTCTGCATGATTTAGGTAAGGGATTTGAAGAAAAGCTGCTGAATTATACATACATCTAATTCCTGGGCTGATGCAGTACGCTTAGGTCACTTCCAACCCCTGCAGGCAGGAGCTGTTTGTGTAAAATCCTTCTTTTGTCCTTTCCTAATCACTTTCTAATGAATCCAGTGAAAGTTCAACTGTACATTTAAAATGAAACATTCTTATCATGATAGAATAAGGCTTTGAATTTTGGTTGCCCCGTGCTTTATCGCAATGTGATAACAGCACACGTGCCAGAGAGGTGAGAAGTAAGTGTGAATTTACTCCAGCAAGGGAATAAACCTGTAGAGTATCAAAACCTGAGGGCGTGCCGTCATCCCTGGCGTAGTGCGTGGGGGCAGAATACCCATCAGTTTTCTGAACCGAGTCCTCCCTGGCTTCTTTTCTGAGAACAGAGGGAAGGACAACTGTTGGCAGAATTCAACCTAAATTTGCAAGTAGTGTGAAATAACAACCCTAATAATAAAATTTCCTTATGTCTTTCTCTACTGTGACTCCAAAACAATACAATGTGTTCTTATTACCTTAAAGACTCTTGTGTACATTACAAACATAAGTTCTCCAGCACCTTTGTGAAACAGGACAATGTTAATAATCTCAGAGTACTACTGACCTGTATGTAATGAAGATTTGTTTACATTAACCCACAGAAACATTATGGCAGATAGAAGAGGAGAAACTAAAATTCCTCTTCTGTGTCTCTGTGACCGTTTTTCCTGCCCTTAACATGCATAGAAATTAAACACATTTTGAACTGTCTGGCTACTGAGCTAAGAATTATTTATTATATCATAAATGCTTGTATATGATGCCTTTTAATGATTAGTTATGAGTATAATTTGTAGACTAAGCTGCTGTTTTCACTAAGTAATGACAATAGAGCCTTATTCAACAGTGATGAACATGAACATGCTGCATATCAGGACGTAGCGGCAGAGGAACAGTGGCAAGACATCTAAAATTGAAGTAAAATATTGAGTTTTCTTAGATTCAAGAGTAAGAATCCCTACTATTAAAGCAGAGGATTCCATGCAACTTGGTGGTTTTTTATGCGTCTTGTGTCATTAACAGGAGGTTTGGGAATTAAAAAAACCCTCATTTTAGGACATCTCTTTAACTAAGCTGCACTGTATTCACAGTGAAATGGCGGTGATTTTTTTTTCTGATAACTTTGAAACACGCTAAATCTGTTGCTTAGTGTCTTCAGTGGCCTAACATTTGTGGCAGAATCAGAGGAGCTGAGATGGGAAGGGGCCGCTGGCGGTTATCTAGTCCAACCTCCTGCTCAAAGCAGGATCAGCTACAGCAGGCTGCTTAGGATCACATCCTGTTGGGTTTTAGGTATCTCCAACCATGCAGACTTCACAACCTCTTTGGGCATCTTGTTCTAGTGTTCAATCATCTTTCCACCCAGAGGGGGAAGTTTGTGTGGAGATCACATCACTGCTCTTCCTAGCTGCCCATTCTTTTCCTTTTCTCTTGCTCGCTCCTTTTGGTTTGGTTTACTTGTGGGGGTTGTGGGTTTTTTAGTTATGGGTTTTTTTGTCGTTGTTGTTTTTTGGGTGGGGTGTTTTGTTTTGTTGTTTTGTGGTTTTGTTTTTTGTTTGGTTGGTTTTTTTTTTTCCCAAAGTAGCTTTCATCACTGGAGTTAATGTACAGCTATAGATCCCTGCAAATAAAGTTTGGTCTCCTAATCTTTTGTGCAATACCTTTTCTTTCTCATTTATCTTACCACGTAAAGACTTGTTCTTGGCCTAAGAACGGCGCTGGAAGTCCAGAGTCTGAGCTGCATTTGCAAATGTGCCACTGACTGACTGAGTAATAAGAAAGAAGTCAGTTTTGTCTCTGCTGCTTTGTTAGGAATTGATAAGAATGGTTTGGACAAATCTCCTGGAATGTATTATTTGGGAGGCCAGATATGATCACAGTGAAAGCTTCTGGCTTATATGATATTGTTTTGTGATTTTTACTGCTTTGGAAAAGTGCTTTGGCATCTCTGTATTTAATTAAGTGATTAATATTGTTTGCAATAGAAAATGTGATACTGAAATTTAACGATCTCACCAAGTGTCATTATCTGACCTACTGACAGTTCTGCTAACTTCTGTGTTCCTTGGAACTGTTTGCATTAATGAATTTTCCAGGTTTTTGACTGGTATCTTATGATCAGCTAGATGGAAACAAAAATGACGGATGCAGGGTATTGATAACCTATTTTGGAGGACGGCTGGTATGCATCGTTACTGCTGTCTCTATTGCAAGGCACAGCAATGTCGTTGGATGCAGAATGCCTCCTGTCTGAACTGCGTTGTACCAGGGAATTTCCAGAGCTTAAACTGATCAAAATCAAGCGGACATTCAGAAACATTTTAATAGATCACCATGAGTGGAAGCACAGCAGGAGCAGTTAGAATCTTCTCCTCTATTCCATTATTTGATAACATTCCTCTTAGGAGTAGTTAACCAACAACGTTGCAGGAGAACATGCTGCACACCGATGTTCTTTGCAGCCATGTACATGTGCTATGCCATTGTGGAAAAGTGTGCTTTTCCGACTAAAGACTCTGGATTACAAAAATGTTGATCAGTGTGAGGTAGCAAAGCAAACTGCTATCACTAATCCCAGTTTCCACAATACTGAAAACGATTTTTAAAACCTGTGAAGGACACCATTTTTCATTTGAAAATGTGCACATTAATTAGTTAATTGTATGTGCAAATGGCTAATTGTCATTAGCAAATTCAATTACCCTATCAGCATATGTAATGATTGTAATTATACAGGCAAATCAAGTACATGCTTGCTAAATTGTTTAAATCTTATATCTGACAAGGGCAAGGATATATTTAAGGTAGCACCTTCCTTGTATTACAGGTCTCAACTTCTACTTTGCATTAATTATTTATAACCAGGCTTCATTCTTTATCTCACAAGATAGTGAGAACACTCTACTAGCCTTTGTTCTAATTTCTTCAAATGATTTATTGCTCAGTGCTCAAAGACAATCTTTTTTTTTTCTGACCTTATCGTCTGACCACATCCTGTCCCAGTGTCATATCATCTCAAAAGAAAATTGAAGTGAGCTAAACATGAAGAGAAAATCAAAGAACAAGACTATAAACTCCAACACATTCTCATAAGGAGACTTGATAATACTGGACATAGGGAGACACAATTCGTTGCAACATAAAGTATGGATGTTCATTTTAGCTGCTTTTAAACATGGGGATGTCAGCACTGGCCTGGCATTCCAGCATATCATGCTATTTTCAAATGATTTTGGCTGTCAAGATACACAGCGGAAGCTTTCCCTAAACTCACATCATGGTTAGCATGATGAAAATGTATAAATCACTTTCTTTTTTTTTTCCTTCTCATATTGTATAAAGCCGGTGGTCTGGCTTCACTGCCTGTTTTGCCTCCACCATACATTTTCTGCCTTTATAAGTGACTGTTTGTTTCACAGTACAGTCAAAGAATTTCTTCCCATTCTTTCTCGTTCATTTAGCTTTTATGTCTTGCTGAAAGCCATAGGTATTCTGAATATATTGGAAATAAAGAGTGAACATACCTCTGAATCTGAGAGAATTTATGCCAGTGGCAAAATTAATGCCAGAATTTAATCTGTCAGGGGAAAATTATTTCTGAACCATTTTGTTTCCAACAGCGTATGAGGCAGGAGGGGTAGAGGAGTGGGGTGTTCAGTCATGATGTCTTTATACAGCCAAAACTCAGCATTGCATTTATCTGGAATGCAATGCATTCAATGACATATCTTAGTTCCTAGTTTATGCACAATAATAAGGATTCAATATGTAGTCTTCAATGTATCCAGGAGAAAACATTGTTTTCTGTTCAGATGAAATACGTCTCTCTGGTGAAGAGTTTCACTGTGGCAAAATAGAAGAACTATTGGCCTCAGTCTTCTTCCCACAAATGCAGAAAAACTTTTAAATATGTTGGATTCAGGCCAGAAGTAGTTTGAATTTCTAATAAGAAACCTGTGTGGAGCATGGAAAGTGAATTCAATACAGATGTTTTGTTTATAGCATGCATTGTTGAGATGCATGCATTGCTTAGACACTTTAGAGAATTCTGTAATTCTTGAACTTTGGAAATTAATAAAGTGGAGATGTAGGGATATTTTAATACTGCAGTTCAGCAAAGTAGCTAAGCAAAATGAGTCCAAATTACTGGATGTGTAAATGAGACAGAGCAGTGGTTAGCTATATAATTTTTAAGCTGGCTGTGAGGCACTAGCTGTGTGCTGTACAAGGGCTTATTCTATGATCCATAGATTGAACATATCTCAGATACTGAACAGAGCAGATGTCTGTAAGCTATCTTTGATTTTTGAACCATGTGTAGTACTACAAGTAAATGTTCCCATTAAATCAATCACAACAAGTTGATTAAAAACTTCTATTACGGAAGTTTGAAAAGTACTGCATTGAGCATAAGGACATAATATAGGAAAACTTTTATTAAGAGGTGCATGAAGAGCAGAAAGGAACTGACATGAACTGCCCTTGAAATTTCAGGGAACAGAATCTGTGATAGACCAGATCATTGCAATCTTGTTCTCTGCATCTCGTTCAATAGGAAGCATGGTAAATAACTACGCAAACACGTAAGAAAATACAAAAGATATTTTTCTGTAATGTAACTCAAGTACATGGCTTTTTCCATGTCATGCCCCCGTTGGATGCACAAGACAGCACAGACATGGCTTTGAAGCAGGTCTTCAGCAGGTGAAAAGGCCGTGAAGGGAACACAGAACAGAGCTGAAAGGAACACTGTTTCACAGGTCATGCTCCACAAAGAGGTAGCATCTCTTTTAGGCTGGAGGTAGAATGGGAGGGAGCTGGATGGGCTTAGAGAAATGGTCATTGACCTACACTGACAATAAGGCCAGCTACCAATAGAATGAAAAAGAAATGAAATATTTATCATTTGTATTGACTACAAGAAAGAGTTAAATATGGAAAGGCGGAACATTTTGCGTGATCTTTAAGGAGAGAGGTTTTGGTCAAGGTTGTCGATGTTATTGCTTACCTGAGGCATGGATACAGTTTTAGAGAAAATTTCCTTCTAGATTAGTTTTTTGGGTTTGGTTTTTTGGTTGGTTTATTTGTTTGGGGGTTTTTTTGTCGTTGTTGTTGGGGTGTTTTTTTGGTTTGTTTGGTTTTGTTGGTTTTTTTTTTTGTCAGTGGTTGATAGCTAGCTGGAGAATATACTGGAAAAGGCATATCTGTAGTGATATTTCCTCTGGATATTCTTTCAGCAGGCAATGCATTTTCTGAACCAAAGGTGGTGCTTCAAACGTCAATGGGGATTCTGGTGACTGACATAAAATGTGCTCATATCACCAATCCTTTTCAAAGATCCTCTCTTCAGCCCAGATCTGCTTGTTCTTGACTTCCAGATATCTCACAGGAAAATGTAAGGAAATTATGTCAGCCCAGGAAGTTCTAGGATTCATATTTGCAGTTTGATCGGAGGTGAAGGGACAGCAACAGAGTAGCACAACTAGAGCTTGAAGAATGGGAACAACCACAAAGTGAAGAATAATATAAAGAAATAAATTTCATATAACAAAATTAGCACATCTGAGTATCTAGTAAGCACAAACCTCAATTTCCACAGCCTTCCAATAATCATATTTACATGGGCAGAATGAATGGGCTTGCTGAAATGAAACACCTGTAGTTTGGGGAGTTAAAGGCAGAAGCGGGTTCCCCTGGCAGCACAGAAAATGTCTAAGACAAATTAAATGTTTTTCATTTGTTTCCACAATGGGTTAGCTATAATAACTTTAAATCCTAATTTATTGTATAAATTTGTATAAATTTGCTTTTTAGTGCTGGTGTATTTGACAGAGAAGGAAATGTGTGGAGCCACGCTCTCAGTGTGCTCTCCCACAAGCTGTCTGTAGCCGTCTCTAACTCACTGGTGCTGAGCAGCCAACATTAAGGCTCAGGCTCTGGGGCAGGCAGGTTGCTGCTGTGCCTCTGGGTGGTTTCTGAAGGACACAAGAATGTCCTAAAGAAACAGGGAAAACAGAAGATCGCTGATATCTACATCAGGAATCTCCAAGATATACTGACACCTCACTTGCATTTGTATGATGTTGTTGTTACTATTAATATCAGTGGTAGCATCCGTATTAATATTAGTATAGATGTTGCTATAAGATAAGGGAGCAAGTGAAAAACTTACTGTTCATACTAGTTTTTGACTTAAGCTATCAAGACTTCAGCTATTAAGAGCCTGAAGAGATGATTGCTCCACTTCTGGCATTCCCCCTGCTTGTTTGATTGACAATCTAATTGCATCTGGTGTCTGCGGTGCATGGCTTTATTGCATAAGGACCGATGGCTACAGGGACAAGCTCACTGCCTTTAAAACAGGAATGTGACTTCAAGGGAAGAATAAGCCACAGGAACAGATGAAGTGCTAAGCAGCCAACTGCTGAGACCATTTTCTTGGAATAGTTTTAGCTATAAAAAAAAGAGTGGAGTGAATAAAACCAGTAAAATAATAGAAGATGTCTTTCTAATTAGAATGAGCTTCAAAGATTGCTGTAAGACAAGACTGACTTTCTTCTCTTAAAAAGATACCAAATAAACTGCATCCAAGAATAAGATCCCCTCCACAGCAGTGGTACACATTGCTTTGATAGATTCAGGGCAGCCATGCTTTGAAGAATCTGGAGTTCAAAAGTTCAAAAGAATACTCCTATACTATGATGTGTAGTGTTTTTATAATATTTAATAAACTTTGCTTTGAGATATGCTGCTTTTATTGCCATCGAACATTTTTTGGTCTCTAGAAACTAACATTTAATAGCGGAAATAAGAAAGGAAAAAAACCAAATCCAAAGCAAAAACAAAAGTAAAATTAGAAGCAGTAAGTTTCCCTGTGGAATCCTGGGCTGAGAGGCAGAACTGTGGGGTTGGGCTTGGACTCTGTCATCTTACTGCTCAAAGATTTATTGTTTATATGGGGCAAATTGTTTCACCTTTCACCTTTCCAAGCCATTTATTTATGAGGCTAACAATATTTACTTTGAAATGTATGTGTTGTAGTATTTCCCAAAACCCCTTTTTTATAAAGGCTGCAATGAATCAGACTAGCAGGTTTGCTATGTAATTTTAATAGGATATAGTATATAAACTAGAATATGGTGTCAGCTTATCAATACAATCAGGATGTGGACATGCTGGCTAAAATTCAGACTATTTTTCCTTGCTTTTCCCCTGACCCAAGGATGGGATCCATATATGAAAAGTGAAAAATGAAAAATTTTCATATGATTTAGTGGTTTTTGGAAAAAATAGTACGATAACAAACATCACATTTTAGGAATTAGCAATACAGAGGTCTATACAAGATGAAATCTCAACTGGTGTACTTTGAAGCCTCTTTATTTGGTATACTTAAATCTCGTGTTTATGAACTGATTTCCTGTTGAACTTATTTTTTCTTGTTGGCAGCAATATGAAGAGGACAGTGTGAGGCAGAAACATCAGGGTTGGTCATTACCCTTTATCACATTATTTACCTCTTACTCTTCATCACATTCTAGAGAACTCCACCATGTCCCAAGCAATTTGGGTAACCAAGAATCCTGTGCCAGGGACAAAGAACTGCAAACTTAGAATATCAATCCTGTGATTGTAAGGACATAGCTCTGCACTCCACATTTCTTGAAACAAAAGAGTCAGACAAAACCCCAGAAGTTATTTTGAAAATTCGTTATGGAGAGACTTGAAAATATATGTGAGCAATGCCGCAGACTTTCCAAAGACCAGGAGCACATTCTATATGGAAACAAGTTAGCGTAGACATAAGATTAATTTCCTTTGAACATCCTCCTTTCCCTTGAGAAAATCAAACAATGTGATTGATATTGATTCAAAAGCATGTTCTCTTTCTAATAACATTTTAAAGTTAGAGCTACAAAGCCTGTGTAATTAATTAGCAGAATAAAGTTAAATTTTGAATGGAAGACCTTCATGCAGCTGGGAAGAAACAGAAAAAACCATTTTTTCATATAGAACAATGTGTTTTATAAAAGGCTTTGTTTAATGAACAGACCCGAGCAAGTGATTCATAGCATATAATTTATTTGACAAGTTCATTTTCTTTCCCTTCTCATGGTGAACAAAAACAGAGGCATATTTTTTGTTTTGAAAAAATTATTTATTTTTTATTGTTTTATTTTTTACTGTACAAGGTGATTACAAGTTTTCAGGAACTGCAAGAACTGTATTTGGCATTCTGATATTTCTGTATTGTTAAATGATGATGGTGTCTTATAAATTGCATCATACTCCTTCTGTTTCCTGGCATTTCTAACAGAGCTCTAAGATGTTTGTAGTCCTGTGTTTTGAGCAGCGTCCCATGCTGACTTAATATAATTGGTCTGGGTGCAACCGCTCCCACGTGCAAGTATTTAACACTTGATGTGTGAGAGTAGAGTGTAAAACTTAAAGTGTGTGGTTTGGGCTTTATCCAATGGAAATCAGTGAAAGCCTTTTTCCATTGACTTCAGTGGTAGTGGATCATTATTCCTGCGAGCATATTGATGAGTGAAAACTCAAATGCATGAATGTGCATGGGTCGTGAAGACAGACTGGCTGTGAAGAGAGTTGGACAAATACTTAACCGCATTTTTCTTAGCAGGCAGATTGATTAATTGCTAGAATTACATGAAGTTTCAGTTGGTTAAGATTTTTTACTTAGGTCCTTCTTAAACTTGATGCATGTTATCCTATGCCATCACTGTTTCATTTTGCTTCAGAAGTGGCTGTAACTGTGAAATAAGAGTAATCTTCTTCAGCATGTGACCAGAACAGTCCTGATCTCAGGGAATCGTTGGTTTCTATTATCACCCCATACAATGAAGTGTCTGGGTATGAGGGCACTTGCAAAGGAAGAAGCATCTTTGTTTTCACGTAGGATGATGTCTGCCCAAATTTTACAATATCCCTGGAAAGAAGCAATCCAATCATAAGCTTTCTGGAAGTGCCAGCGAGGCTTTGCTCTTTCCCTATCCTTGGGAGGTGCTGGTACTGTTCATGTAATATTTCTTTTTCTGGGCTTGGATAACAGTCTGGGTAATGTCTCAGCCCAGAGTACCATGCACTGGCTGGCTGGATATCAGTGGGTTTGCTTCCAGGCAGATTTGGCAAGACCTAGCAGGAGAACTGTTATATGCAATTCTAATATACATTTGAATCCTTAGAAAAACTTGAAATTCTGAGTTATATTTTTGCATACAGTTTAAAAAGGAAAAAAAAAAAAAGGTGAAGAATTAAATACTACTTATCATCATTCAGTGTCTTCTTAAACATGATTTTAACTTGTCCATATTTTTTTGCAGAGTTAAGTGCAACTGTCTGATGACAACCTGTTTTGAGACATTTTATGAGACCTTCAGCGACATGTACCTGAAACAACAGAGGACAGAACTGAAGTACGCCGGCGACACTTCATGGAGTAACCTACATTGCCCCTATCTGCATTATAGCTAACAAACCAGTGGTTTTCTGTCACTGTCATCACCAGTCCGGTTGCCTGCGAAGTTTAAAGAAAGAGAATCAGAAGCGTGGATCAATCACGTAAAATTAAAAGGCTCATGTAAACCCCAGAATTCTACTTATGCTGCTTGAATGTGAGCAGACGGTCTAACACAGAATATGGTTGGTTTTATAAAATCACAGGTTTTGGTGACTTTTTCAGTCACTGAAAAAGGCTGTGTGTGGCTGACTCACATCATGTCCCAGGAGACTTAGTTTGCTTGTGTTTAAAGTGTTTGCATGCTCTAGATAAACCAAAGCTATTGCAGAGTAATGCCCACAGAAAAGGCTACTCTAACATCAGCTATAGCAAGTCTCCGTTTACTCTCTGTTTTTCTGGAAAGGCAAGTATCTGCTGTATGATATAGGTCAGCTGGACTGTCTTCAGTTGCACTGCACTCTTCTCTTCGGGATGAAGTTCTAAAGAGTCTTGGTAGAAAGCATGCAGGGCTCCAGAATCTGGGAGACGATCTTTTCCTTTAGTTTCCATTCCACTTCAGCTATGTCTCAAACTGGTACCAAGACCTACGGTTTTCTGCACACTTTTTGTCAGCTAAGTGAAGTCAAAACATGAGTCATAGACTGCATTGATTCACCTAAATAAATGATCAGGGAAGAGCAGAGCATTTTGTATAAATACTATTATGGTAGGGAAAGAGTTACCATTAAACCATAGGAGAATGGAATAAAAAGAACGCTAGGACAGAATTTTTCCCAACTCTTTCTAAGAGAAAAAAATTAAAGAGTCTTTAATTGTCCTTGGAAAATGGTCAGTTGAGTCTTTATGTATAATAAATATATATTTATAGAAATACTAATGTATAATGACTTCTTTTCTAGGTAGCCCTTTGTAGGGCTTCTCTCTCCTCAAAGTGCCGAAGTGCATTCATAATAGCTTTTCCAAAGTTTTGCTTCAGATTAGATTAGTCTTTTCATTGTCAACAAAGATTTCAGACCCAGGAATCAGTCCCCACTATCTGAGAAATGTTATGGATACTCTCATCCTGATCCTTGAGTGCTAGCAGGTCCAGCTATAACGTTACAAGCGGTTGACCCTGTCTCTACTGTAGCTGAAGCACCTTGGTCCCACCGTAATCTCAGACCCTCGTCTTTGTTCCACATGGATCCAAAACTCACTTTTTCCTACACTGCTAAGAAGTCCATCTTGTACATCTGGCTGGATGTGTAGTCAACTGTGAAAGTTTTTCTCTAGATTTGCAATTCACACAGCTGCTGCAATTCTCACTCCTGCTTCAGCAACAAAAACTGAAACTGGGTTTGAAATATAATACAAATACCCTTAATCTAATTGCAAAATAGAAACTATTATTGTATCATCTCTCTTGATCTTATGTATTAACAATTGGCATCTTCAGTTTACCGAACCATATAATCTCTTTCTGGTCTATTTTCCGGCAGGAAGTTTTTAATAGTGAGACTAAAATTGCCAGTAATGGTACCTTTTGCTGTTGCTGTTTTCTCCTGCTACTAAAAAAAAAAACCCTAAAGAACCTACAGGAGAGAAAAAAAAATCAAATACTGCAAATGTTTTTCTTCAACCAAAATAATATCAAGATCCCATTTTCAGCATACTTTTTGGATCAGCACTTCACTCTCTACTTTGCAGAAGTTGTGTTTCCAACTACTTCCATAAATCATTAGCATGACTTTTAAGCATAAGGGTTATTTATTATTAATTGAGCTGTGGTATGCACAATTATAATACTTCACATTATTTAAAAGAAAGGTTCTTTAAACTGACCTATGCTTGATGTCTACTGCAGTTAAGGCTTAATGGAATTTAACAAGGCAGCATTTTAGTAGCTTTCATTGGTATAGAATTGTCCTGAAAACTTTTAAATCAGGTTACCTCAGTGTTAAGTAGTTTTAAGAAAGAAATTTGCCTGCTAGCTACAACAGGGAGTTGTAAGTCAACAGTATTCCTAGATTTCATTCTCAGTGGCAAGCGCTCTGTTTGCAGCCTAATTTCACCTTCACATCTCAGGTGCTGCCTGCGTGTGAAATCGGTATAATAAAAACTTGCTTAACTCTCAAGTGTATCATGAGAATTAATGTTTGCAAAAGAGATTTTCTCCATTGGCTGATCAGCGTATGTTTATCCACTGGTAGCAGACACATGGCTAATGAACATGGAGCACTGTTGAGCCCCTGAGGGGATCCTGTCCTGGGGCCAGCTCCAGCAGGAACCTGGCCACTGGTGTCCCTGTGTGCAGCACATCAGACCCCGGGGGCAGGACAGTCCCAGTCATGGCTCAAAGGAAAACATTCTGCATCCTTAATAAATACCATGATGAAAGCATGACAAACCCAGAGGCTTGCTTATGGTATTTCTTTTGCTTCAGGTATGGAAAATGCCAAGTATAATCTATTTTGATCAAGCTGTCAAGAATTTATGCCATAGTATTTGACCACGAGAACTATATGCAGAAATCCTGAGGAGATGTATCTCTTCTTAAAATGCTGTTGGCAACTTTCTCATTTCAAATAGCTGACAGGGTGCTTCACAATCATTTGTTTTTATCTGCTTATAAATTTTACCTCTTTATATGTGTTACCTCTTTTAGTCTTAGGTGCCAAAAGAACCAGCTTGACTGATAAGATGGAAGATTTAAAATATATAGATTGAATGCTTTTCCACAAAATTATTTGGTTTATTTTTGTGCGACTTTCTTCGCAAGGAAAGCTTTAACTAAAAACAGGTCAAGCATCTCTATGTTCTAATTTCAATGGCTGATCACGCTCCTTGCAAAGCTTTATTTTAACACTCTCTTTCATTCTTTCCAAAATTATTGTGCCATACTGTTGAAGCACCTGCCATGTTGATTTCATTTCAGTGTTGGGTGAAAATAGTTCTAGTTCTGTGAAATGATTCATACGTGCATACAGTTTGTCAAGCACAAAAAAAGTTTCTTAGAAACGAAAGGTTTTATATAACTGCAATTTCTCATTGCAATGAAATGAAACTCTACCAAGAAGAAAACAAATCTATCTTTTTTCTTTCTTCTTGATATTCTTCTCAGAGCTCACATTGCTGGCACAACTGTACTTAAAGATAAGCAACCCATAGACCGAGTCCAAATTCTTACCTGAAATCCAGTAATGAGATCCTTTCATAATGTATGTAGCAAATAGGCATATGTCAAAACCAATGCCTGAGATGACTTCAGCGCTAATACTTTTGTTTGTACTTGTATGAATTTCTTCCTATAAAACAAACAAACAAAAAATTACAACATTTGTTCCAAGGAAAGTATTTATTTTCTTTCTTTGTTTCTTTTTTTGTCCTTTGGTATTATGCTGTCTGGAGGAAACTTATGCTTTCTATTAAAGTGAACCTGAGTGTTTGTTGCAGATGTTTTAAGAAAAACATAAAACTACCAAGTCTAGTGACCTTGAACAAAACTGTTTTATACCTACCTCCCACCTAATCATTTAAGCAGGGCCCAGATTTGGAGCATAATTCCCCTTTAAATCTAATCCTGCATGTCCGAGCTGCTATCTTGAAATCAGGCTAAGCTGAGACATGTATTTCCTCCCAGCAAACTTCTTATCTCCAGCTCAGCAATTCAATGTATGGCTGTGTGTTCTGCTGGGCATAGCATTCACATCTTAGAGAAATTTATTTTAACCAAGCTTCTAACACACAGTGGGGGACTGATTGTAGGGTACAACAGTTTGTAACGGCAAGGCAAAACAAGAGATTGCTTTCTTGTCTAGGCATTTGTTCCTCGGAGATCTTGCGTTTCATTGATTAACTCGTATTAGAGTGCCGAGGCAGGCTGTGAAATGACAGACCTGGCAGAAAACAGCCAGAGGCACCAGGAACACCTTGAATAACAAGGGCCACTTCAAAGCTAACATCATCTTACAAATAAACTTAATGAGATGATGTGCCTAAGGAGCCAGGGAGTTTTAAATACTTGATTGACACTTCCTGAAAAGAAATTTATTTCATAGATCTCAGCCAACTGCAAGGTTTCACTTCTTAGTTTCCCTTTCTCTCTTTTTGCTCAGATTGAAATTACTGACAAGTTTTCTGAACCACTAGCGTACATATATCTATATGCAGTTTGCTGATTAAAAAGAATTTTAATAGATCTATGCTTATATAGTACAGCTGTTTGACATACAACTGGTTTAAACACACTCCAGTAAAACTAAGAGCTCCTCCCGACTCTCAAGCAATAACATACATCGCGCTGTTGGGAAAACCCAGTTCACACAAGGACGGACTTTGTAAAAAGCTGCAAAACAAAAAGTGTTTTGAATGCAGTTTCAGTGTAATACCTTTGTAAATACTTGTCTTAATAAAGGATACTTTTTTTTTACAAGACAGCAGTAAGTGTGCATTCACCATAGAGTTATTCAGTACCAACACTTCTATTTTACATAGGGTTTGCTCCATATGCATGGAATAATTGAGGAGAATATGTGGAATAATTGAGGAGAATATATGAAACAATTTTAATGGAAAATAGGGGGGCAGAAGAAGCACATTTGCTACATCTAGGAGGTGTCAGAAAGCACCCAGAGAATACACACGGTATGGTGCTACTATTTACTCCTGAATAATATTGAATTTACTGTGTCAATTTACCGGCGGTACAGTGTATATAACCTGTGGCTTTTACCAGACAGCTACAAGTGCAGGACTTCTGAATGTCCAGTATCTGGGTAGGAGGTTCCCAACCTGCCAGGGCAAATGGACATAAAGAAGCCACAATCCGCCTGAAAAAACAGGATAGGTCTGGGGAAACCTGGATGTTTGGTTTATGGCTGTGAGAGCCAAAATCACATGCAAAGCATGACTGAAAATTAATTGTCAACACGAACACAAACCATGACTACCACGTTTCCAAATAGGAACCTGGCAGTGTGAAGCAAAAACTAATCCAGTGTGGAAAAGTGACCATTAAAAAATAAAGATAAAGGAAAATTAAAAGAAATTCCTTAAACAGCTCATTGGGCAAGGAAAAGAATGAGTAGCCGAGTGAGATGCTGTAACTAAGAACATTGCCTGAAACACTGAAACAGCAGATAAAGGTGCCTGGAGATTATGACCTACAAATGAATGAAACTGGAATATGATAACATGTTTTTACATCCAAAACCAATACTAACATTACGCAGCTGAGAACTCTGGCATCCACACGCAGCACTGGAATCATAAAAGACTTGCTAACTAGAGCCAGGCTCATTTGTGGGACACGTGATTAAAGCCTTCAAGAGAGATTGTTGAGAGACAGATCTAGCTCCGCAGAAATGTCGTTAAACAGCAAATATGGTTGAAATGTGCAGAGAAATGCTCAAAGCAGTGTTCAGAGAAAGTACACGATTAAATTAAGCAAGTCCAGACCACAAGACATAACAGATTTAGAAAAAAAAAAAAAAAAAGAACACTTACCGGTTTCCATACGTAGCATACACCATTGGGAAACTACGGGAAAGGAAAAATGAAGCACACCTAGCTCACAGGCAGTTTTATAAATTGTATGGAGAATATAATCAAATCCTACTGTGAAGGTGGCAAATGAAAACAAGCATCAATACACAGGGTCTTAGGGCCCAGAGATTTCTAAGAAGCAGGGTATCAGGAATAAAGCTGAAAACTCTTAAGAAAACTTTTTTTAGTAAAGCTGAATCCCTTCAGAACGCCATGCTGCAGAAGTGAGCTGCCAGTCATGCAATGCCATATTTGCACTGTTACATCAATGGCTAATTTAACTCCAGCTGGATGGTGAAGCTTGCTGCAACGCAGTCCAAGCACAGCCACAGAGAGCAAAGCTTGCCTGCAGTAACCTGACCAGGTGCTAGGGATGGACCATAAAACTATTTTGAAGCCAGTGAGTGAAAACCTATTGTTGATAAAGAACTTTGAAAAAACAAAATACTATGATTAAGAGATCTTATTAGGCAAAGAAGAGGTAAACTGCAGCAGCAGATGTTCAGCAAAAATGCAGATCTCATTTCAGCACAGTGCCAAGACAGAATGGGAAGAGGAGTCACAGTTGGGTTCAACCTTCTAATACGCTGTGAAGGGTGTATTTCAAGAAGCTGAACACACTGAGGATGAACCAGCATTTAAAAAATGCTATAAATTTATTGGAAGGAGAAGGTCAGACAGTTCTTATCATCCCTTTCACTGTCAGTCTCAGGTCCTACTTTCCTCTGATGGGATGTGCTTACAATGAGGAATGTCACGTATTTCCTTATGAGACACAAGGAGCTAAAGAGTGTGGTGTTCTCTTGAGCTGTAAGCTCATGGCAGGAATAAATGCAGCCCCTTGGCAAGACCCGACTAGGAAGGGAACAATTCAGGTTTGCTTCTTCTTTTGTCATTTTCCAGTTTTTCCTCTGCTCCCAACAAAATTCCTCTATGTATGTTTGTACCTAAGTGTAGATAACATACCTATATAGTATTAAGAATAATAATAAATTAGTGATAGTATTATTAAGACATACACAACCGAATTACAATAAAGAAGACTTTAAAATGGCAGTTTTACTTCTTCCTCCAGCTGCCCAAAGTTACACCTGTTATAACAGATCCTATAAATTTATTCTTAACACACAGTCTAAATATTTCCATCTCTTATTCTGGATAACAGTAAAGAGAAGGATTGCAAAACTCTGACGTATCTCAGCAGCTGTTATTAATTCATTTCTTTTAATACCTCTTTTCTAGGGGATATCTATTTTCACAGCCATTTAGACATCTGTCTACATATATTTGGTAAACTTGTAGCTTTCAAAAATATACAATAAGGTGGAATTAATATTTGAGAAAGAAAAGTGAAGGGCCTGAAGGTCTTATTTTGACACATAGATTTTACTTACAGTGGTTAATATTAACTTTCCAACTTTCACATTTTACTTCTTTCATTACATCCCTATTGGCACACGTGTTATTGTCAGTGTGAGAATTCACTTGCTTCACACATTTGTTTTGTTGTTGGTTGTTTGTATTTTCTAATTTAATGTTTGAATTCAGAACTGAAATCCTGTTAGAATTCTTCTTTATTATCAGCCTTCCATCTTGTTAAGCAGACTGTTGGGTAGGTTTTTTTGTCTTTTTTTCCCTGAGCTCTTATTTGGAGCTCTATTGTCAGAAAAATCCATCTAAATACATTAGTTTATTGCTGATAAGCCATACGGTGCCTGTATTGTAACTTTCCAACTAAATCAACAAGAAAGAAATGGAAGGGATAAAAAGCTGTTTTGTTCCAGTGTGGTTGTGTATAGGGGTGCTGCAAGATCAGTTCTAGGTCCAGTTGTATTCACTATTTTCAATGAAGAATCAAACGATGAAATAGAGGCTAGGTTTCTTGCCTTTGCAGACAAGAAACTGTGAGTCAGTGTAAGAGCAACAAAGAACGGGATTAGAATTCAATCTATATATACTGAAATGGTTTGAAAATGGTTGGAAAAAAATTAATAAAATTCAAAGACAATGGTTTGGGAGGAATAGCCAACTGTAAAACAAAGGAAGAAGTTTTCCATTTGTTAGATTATGAACTGAAGAAGAATCAACAAAGTCCTTGCTGTTACAAAGCAGGTAGACTCCACACTGGAATATAGAAAAAGAAGCATGGGGGGAAACCTCTGAATAATAAGAAAAGTAGGGGTAAACCCCACATCATTCAACACTGCCATAATGTCCACTGCTGGGCACTACAATGCAAGAAAGATACACACCAACATGAGTAAATATAGAGGCAAAAACCACAAACTGAGCAGCTTAGCTAACATGGCAGTTG
Organism: Ibycter americanus; assembly: GCA_035590275.1. Lineage (NCBI taxonomy): Eukaryota > Metazoa > Chordata > Aves > Falconiformes > Falconidae > Ibycter > Ibycter americanus. The sequence goes on from JAVJGI010000063.1 coordinate 68,781,027, forward strand.
TTGAAAGATTGAAAAAAAAAATACTTTCATTTGTTTCATGAAGAACAGTTAATAATAAAAATTTTCGAGGACATAGAAGTGTAAACAAAAATTAGTAGTTCATTCTCTACCTGTGCTACACATTAGTAAATTAAATGAAACATTGAACTGATTACACATGTATGTTGTTAATACCACATCATCAAAGGTCTTTAAGAAAAAAAATAGTATAGTGTCTGTCAAGAATATTGTTCATATAGCTTGATCTCACCCTGGGCAATAAGGAAGGAAAAGAAATATTTATTTTTTGTCACAGCACTTACACAGAGCTCCTCCACATATGAGCAAAGGATGGGACTGGGCACAAAGGTGTTTTTTGGGTTTTTTTTTTCCCCCAGTTGTCTCATGTGTAGCAAGAGAGACAGACTGTGGAAACATCAGATTCATTTACTCTGCAGGTGAAAAGCCAGAAACAAGAGGAGGTTTGGCTGTGAACACATCTTTGAAAGCAAAGACAAGAAACTTGGACTTCAAATAAAAAAAGAAGAGGAAGCTTAGAAAACCAAATACACAGATGGATGACCTGGTAAACTGTCATAGTGGTCTTTCTGTGTTTTTTATTAATACATGCTTTAGCTAATATAAATTTGCCACTTAGAATCTTTTTGAGTTGATAAAGTGTTTTATTATTGCTTCTTACAGCAGCTGTTTCTGTCTCTTCGGTGTTATTACTCACATATTCCCTCCTGTCTCTTGCCATCCAGCTTTTTACTTTTTTGTCCTTTGTTTTAAACAGATTTATTACTCCTTTTTTCTGGGGCTGATGTTGGGGAACTGATGTTTACTTTGGCTTTCTTAGCACAGTTCTATGTATTGTCATTTATCCAAATTTCACATTTGTATGCCCAGAAACTGGCAAGTTACTCTGGCCAGGAGTTGTTAATATTTAGTATCAAGAGTGGCTTTCAAATGGTGCAGCACCTGAAAAGTGTTCCACTGACTTACTCTCGAATGCTGCTGTGGTCTTTTGGGGTTTTGTTTTTTATCTTCTGAGAGGGGGTTGAGTATCTGTTTGCATATGTTTTATTTTCTATTTTGCTTTATGTACATTTCTTAATTTAATACCAACTTTTCCTTATGTGCTATATTCTGTATTGTAGACCATAATATTGATCATCATGTGGAAAATATCAAGATATTTTAGGCGTGTATTTATATGGAAATAACTTCCATTAATTATAGAAGCATAATTCCACCACAATTTCACTATTTCTTTTGGCAATTAAAGGCTTGGTAGAGAGTGGACAGCAAAGTATTCTGGTGCTATGCAGACATGTTTCAGGATATTGCCAAAGTCTCCAGATGATGGGGGGGTTGCTTATTATCCCAGTTACAGGCTAGATGCAGACACAGCTTTTTCTATTTGAAACCTCTGAACAACTATTAACTCTCTATTAAGTGGCTTTTAATGTATTAACTGTTTTTCTGCTTTTTAATACCCAGTGCTATTCTTTCCAAGGGATAGCTGCCTGACCTCAGTGAATTAGCACAATCTTTTGTTTATAAATTTTGAACTTTTCTGAAGAATTCTAAGAGCACTGACACACACACACACACTGATTGACAGACACATCCTGCTTTTTGAAACTGTAGATATTACTTAATGAACTAAAGACCCAAGTGCACAGTTTTACTTCTAGAAATTAAGATCTCAGAATCTTGGTATCATGCGGGTTTGTAATAGAATTTTGCTATTTTCTGAAGACTACATATTAGAATGTCTACCTTCCTGGTTTTCTCTAAAGTTACTGTAAGATATGAAGGAAGGGGTTTGGTTTCTGTTTTTCACCTGGTTCTTCTGCTTTGGTCTGCCTTGATTAGCACAAACAGCAGTTAAAGTCTTCCACAGAAAGTGATAAAAAAAATTAATGAATATGAAATGAAACAGAAAACAGGAAGTTTTAAAATGATTGTTCTAATTACCATTAAAACTAGATGTAAAGTAAATCATGAATGAACTTGTAATTGAGGTCTGGTTTTATCTCAGAACTGAAGATTGTTAAATGAGCTTAAGTTATCAATGAACCAACATACTCAACTGAAATTAATATATCTTAAACAATTAAAAAAATCTTCATATAAATAAATAAAGTTAAGAAAAGCCTTCATAATTCTCCCCACCCCTCCATCAGTGCCTTTCATGTTGCTGCCCTTAATGCAGTCCTTAGTTGCACCTACAAATGAGCTATCATCAAAAATCCTGAGGGAAGTTAAGTGTTAGTATATCTGCAATAAAAGAATAAGACTGAGTCTTGTCCATACCGCCTCAGGGTGTGTAAGCTTAGAGTCAAGGACAATATCAGAGCAGACAGTAACACAGGATGGCAAAGTTATGGGGCAGGCACACTCTGCCTCAGAGATAAAAAGACTTTTTTCTGGAATCCCCTCCAGGTACTGATGGACTTTTTGTCTGACACAAGAGCAGTGGCAGATTTGCTCCTCTAGGAACAAATTAATTCAGCTAGTTTGAGAGACAGACTTCATTAGATCCTCCTCCACAGCTGTATTTACCTCTTGCTTCTGTCCACTCCTTTTACTGCAGCTGGAGAGAGACACGCTCCAGTTAGCCTCTGCTGCAGTACAGGGTAGTCATCACAGTGTGGTCATCAGTGCTGCTTTGCTTTAGTCCTGCTGTCACAGGTGGGTTTTCATGAGGTCAGGCAAAGGGGCAGGGTACCACAGAAGGCCCAGGTGTAGCCAATCTTCAAGCAAGAATAATGATTATGATTTATTTCTTCTGTCCTTGGATAAACACACTAAGTTCTTCTCACTACCACAGCCTCAGTGAGATGATATCTCACCTTCTGTTTAAATCCCAAAATCTAAACCCAAACAATTATACATATAAACGGCACAAAGGTCTGCTTCTGGCTGACAGATGCATTACCAGTGTTTTCGGTGGGGGCTGGGGCGGTAAATAAGATTAGCCAAAAGAGCAGAATCCTGACTCAGTTTACAGGCTTTTACAAGCAAAATTAACTCAGTGGAGTTCTATCAATTATTGGTGCAAGCATCCAGAGGAAAAATGGAAAAAATATGTCTCCCTCACCCAGCCTTTCCACTGAAAGTTTGTTAACTGAAATGACATGTGCGCAGACATTATTTTTTGCCCCTCATGTGATTTCACACATTTTTGAAAACACAGTGGAATCACAAAAACAGTGCAACTCATGCTGAATGAGACATTAACTGAATGCTTTAAAGGTGACGAAGAAAGTGGAGGGAAGAAGGGACTTGGAAACGTGCTAGGCACAATAATTATTTTCACTGTGTTACTGATTTTTGAGGTATGACAATTAGATGATAGAATATTTCTTTTGTGTACATACAAATCAAAGAAAACATCAGTAAGAAGACAGAGGAGACAACAGAATCATCCCTCCTGTGTTCTTTCAGCTTTTTAATATTCAGAATCTTAGAAAAATTTATTTTTCTCTCCTCTTAGCTTTGTAGTACTCACAGTGAAGCCTCTGTGGTCAAGGCTTCAGGCTGTGGTTATACTTGGGTTTCATCTTATTCCCTGGTGATTTATACTTGTATAGTAGATGTGATATCAACATTCTTACTTTGGGAAATTTGGTTGACTAACCCACCATCAAAAAATAAAACATTTCATCTGCTCAACTTCTCTCCCTGGTTCATTATCTGGTGTGGTATCTCTTAACATAGTGAAATTTCAGAACTTTCTTGTTGGTTCCTATGTCCATCGAACATGTCTTTTCCTTAAACCTAGAAGGCGGCACAATCTGTCTTCAAAGTATGAAGGCATCACCTGGATCTCTTAACTTCTTCAAAATAAAGCATACTTTTTTGCCTTGTTATTGTACAAAAATAGGTTAAGGTGGTGGCTTTAAAACTTACAAAAATAAGTGCATATAGAAGTGTGGATAAAAAAATGAATAGGGAAAATAAATCTCTTATGCAGTTTTAAAGGCAGGTGTTAGCTAATAGATTCAGCATACGAAGCTACCTTTTCCTGAACATACAGCAGAGGCAGACACGTATGGGTTATTCTGGGAAATGGTGACAGGTCTGGTGAATCAGTTAAGTCATTCAATCTCAGAACATATGAATCTGTGTTTCACCAATAAAAGATAATTATGCAAAATATGTTTAGTGCAGAAAAGATGGTCTTATTTGGTAGGGAAGTATTATTCCAATTTTGTTTAAGGAACATGGAAAGAAATCCAGCCATCTTTTGAGCTTGTTGCTCCTGATTACAAATAACCAAAATTTATTGGAATAAATTCATCTTGTCTATACAAAGCAGATCTGCATTGTGCGGGCCAGATATTTCAGTAGTAGAAATCTTTGCCAAGCACACACACATCTCTATCCTCATCATTATTCAATGCCTGTTTTTACATTTCAAAAACAAGCAAGGTGGAAATACAGTTGCATGCCAGATGCGAAATACATCTACAAGGCATCAGCTGGAACAATAGCAACATCTGTCCATTAGGTAGCTCTTCGGGTTTGTTATGTTGTATTTTAGTTTTCAGTGGCTCTTTGTGTTATTTTATCACAGCAGCTAGTTTTGCCCATCCCTACTCAAATCTATTAGTTTTTAACAACTCTGACCACAAAGTTTCCAGGAAAAAAATGGTCAAAATGCACTCGAGTGTTAATGGCTTGTCAGCCCATTAAACCCTTTTTTTTTTTTCTTTTTTTTCCTTCAAACAACAGGTATTGAGAACACAGCTATATATTTGAGAGGACATTATGTAGCTGTGTTTCTATGATTTTTTATTACTATGATGTTATGAACATTAAACCGGTAACACAGTTAAGACACGTTTGTTGTATTTACAGCTGTATAGGCTTGCAGGTTTTTTTTTCAGAGAGAATTAATTACTAACACAATAAATCCAGAGGGAAAAATACACCATGACAAGACACCATTGAATGAAATTAGATTAAACCAGAAGAAACTAAGCAATCCAAGTTACCAAGTCTTTCACTAATATTACAGTGACTCCATTAAGAGTATAGAGATTGAGAACAGCAAACATTTAAATGTGGTAAATATATTCCTACTTAATTAACCGTACCAGCCACTCTCTACCATTGAACAAACATACTAGTAATTATGTACATTTTACCTCTACTCTGACCTGCTTTACTGCTTCTTTCAAAATCTTATCAGTGTTATCACTATCTGGGCCACAGTCAGCATAGACTGCCTGGATACATAAAAATGGATAAGTATTATCTCTGTGTTGCTAGTAAGTTTGAATCCTCCATCGCTCGCCGAGACAACAGCACCTCTCCTCTCTGTAATATTTTCCAAAAAGGTCAGAATTCACAGGAAACATGAACTAGTAACAGTCCAATGTGTCCAAGTGGAAAGTATACTACATAATTTAGGTTCATTGTCCTGTTCTACTTATGTCAGTTATAAAATACAACATACCAATACAGAGAAGAAAATGACAAAATCAGTCACTAGTATACAGAAGTGGCTTTTTTCAAATAAAAAGAGTTTTCACTGAAAGTTACTTTGTAGATGGAAAATGTAATAGTGAATTTGCATTCAATTAATATTTTTTTAAATAAAAAAACTATTAAAAACCTTTAAAATTGTCTCATTTCAAAATTTTCTGAATAAAATATTTAGATCTTTTGTTCTAAAAAGTGTGTTTGTTTCAAAATGGATATGATTTTTACTTTTAAATATTTTAATTTCCCCTTAGGCATTTTAATTTTGTCTACATATTTCAGAAGCGTGGGGTATGGGTGATTATTTCAGGCTGAGCCTCCCAATAATTTACATTAGCTCTTAACATAGAGTAATTAAGGTTGTGCTTAAATATAATTTCATAGATCATTTGTGTGTAATTGTAAATTTGTGAACTTGTATTGCAAATGAAAAGTGAATATGAAGAACAACATCATTAAAACATACCTTACAGCAGTACCACAATTCAAATTCCTATTTAAAAGAAAATTTTCTTCCTTTACTTCATGTAGTTAGAGTAATAGAAAAGTTCCAACAGAGATGATAAAACAGCCCCTGTCTGTTAATCCTGATCAAAGTGCTTTAATAGCAGTATGAAGATACGGTGTTTTTTGTCAAAGGTAAAGTTTTCCCATGGAAATTAACTGGGAGATAGTTATTCTTAATTAAAACGATATCAAGTAGATAGTAGAAATGACAGACAGAAGTTAGACCTAGCTAAAGATAACAATCAGGAAAAAACCCAAAAAACAAATTAAAAATTGGAGGTCCTTAACCCGATTTGCTTCTTAGGAATTCTCTAACGAAGCTCAATAGAAATGTTTCTAACAATTTAATGCCTCCGCAAAACTTATGATAGTAAGTGGACACAGGGAAAAAACAGTAATTGGGTGCCACTCTATTTAATGATAAAGAATTCTTTAATAAGATAAACATAAACACCATGTTTATATTAATCCATAAATACTACTTTGTACTTTGACGTCGCTTGAGATTTGTATTTTTTTGGCTTTTCTATATTATTTTATTGATTTTAATAATACATACAATATTGCTTATTACAGCTGAAGCACTGTCCCCCCCTCCCCCACAGCCACTTGTATGAAGTTAGTACACATGAGTCAGTGAAGTGATTTATATTCCATTTGGCTGAGTTAATCTGCAGTAGAACAGCAATGTTTAGTACCAGGAAAAATATGATGCGGCTATCCTAGACTTGTACAATTTTAATGACGCCTCTAATTGCATTTTTCCTGAGTACAGCTACCGATCCTTTAACAGTTCATGATTCTTTTTAAATTATGAACTTCTACTGGGTTTCCTAGAAATGAACAATTAGTAAACCAAATTGATCCATACCATAATTCAGATGGCTTCCGTGAAGACACATCAACAGAAATTTGATACATTTTTAAGAAAAGAAATAGGACGTGAAATTGGTTTTGCAGTCTTGCTTGACATTCATGAACACGTGTATTTCCTGATATTCTCTTCTGCAGAGAAAAACCACATCACACTGGTACAACGACTAGCAGCTGTGAGCTCTCAGGAAAGCTCCTGCAGGAATGCAGAAGGTGGAGATCCTCATCGGGTCAGCTGGCCCTCCCAGCCTGATATTACCGGCAGCTAGTTACTATCAACTCTCCTCTCAGAGGATGCTTGGGTGTCCTAAGCTGGCCAGGTAATGTAAATGACTCTCTGTTTATATGCTTGAATGAATCAAGCTTGAATAAAAAGCCCTCAATGCTTACCAAAATATCCAGATAAGACATCCCTTAATTTTCCATTTGAGGGGTCTTGGTCATCCTCCTTTGGATCTGCCAAATCACCCACAACATGCCTGCCAGTTCCCATTATCTTTCGGACTTGACTACCAACAGTGGTTTTCACAGATCATTGCAACATGCCTTTTTTTATTCAAACAAACTCTATGTGCTGAAACAATGGTTTCCACTGAGCCAAAAAAACTGCAGAATTCTTGTATTTGTTACTAAGGTAGCTCACTTAGTGTTTATTTAGAAGTGGAGGTTTACTTTAACATTTCATTTCATGAACTATTAATTATTATTAAGCTAAATGTCTTAGAGACAGAAAACTTTGAGTCAGCTGATTGGAAAGGAAATACTGAGTCAGTTGTCACCGAGTAAATCAGTCTTTCAATAACAATGACTCAAACTCTACAAATTTGATTGAAACAGAGAAGGGGCAAAAAGTGTGGATTCAGTTTTCTGAAATATATACACTTTGTAATTACAACTTCAAGTGTTCAAAAATTTCTAGTCCCAAAAGGCTGCTTTAAAATTAATGTTCTTAGGCTTTCCTTCACTAATCTGTCTAATATTCTAGCCTTTATTTCTTTTACATAGATGGAGGGATTTTTTTTGGTTTGGTGTTAGTTTTGTTTTTTTTTTTTTAATTAAAACTGATCTTTTCCCAAACAATCACCTGATTCAAGGAGCTTGCACTTCAAGAAAGAATAAAAAGAGTAAATACATTGGGTCTTCTGTTACCTTAAACGTGTAGGTAGAACAGCAATCATCTTTTTTGTCTTTCACCTGACCTCAATGTGCATTGGAACAGGATGTAAATGATGGGTAAATTAACCACAGCTTTCTTTACCAGCTGGTGGAAGCAAGCATATTCAGAACACACGAAGCAAGGAGAGTAATTTGTTGTGGTTGCCACTCAGTCATGTATCTCTTACAGTTATTTCAGATTTTTAATTGCATTATGAAGCACAAACTAGATCAGTAGAGATGTCAAAATAAAGTAGGAAAAGACAAACATTTCACATCAGCCATACCTTTTCATGGAACACTGACACTTGTGTCAACAAACACCAGAGATGAAGCCCGAAATGCTCATTCCACTGATCCAGAAGCAGCAGCAGAAGTAAACAGATTCTTATAGAAATTGGCACATGTGTTTGTCCAACTATCATTCACAGCATCAAATGTTTTGGCAAGTACTTCTCATCTTCACTGCACCTTGCAATGAAGTTTCTGTGGTAACTTCTTTCCATATAAAGGCTTCTAATTACTCCCATGTGTCTTATGTCATCTCTGATTAAGTTAATTTCATGGCATGAATATTGTATTTAATTTATTAGTATTGTTGCAGTGTGGATTTTAATCTAATAAATAATACTTTGTTTTAGATGAAGACATATTGAAAGCTGAATTAATATCTTTTGAAATAATAAATATGATAATAAATCCGATGTATGTTTTCTCTTTGACATTTCAACTTATTTATCACTAGACTGAGGAGAAGCATTGCCAGCTTCTAAACATAAAGTTATCAGCCACGGTCACCTAAGAATTCTTTTCACATTTGGCTATTAGTCACACCCTTGAGACTCATGAATTCATGAAACAAGAAGGACTCAAAAGATGTGATGCTTCCCATAGTTGTTTTTCATATTGCTACCTTGAAAGTACATCGTAAGCAGTGTATTTAGGAATTGGCTTGAAAACTTGGGTAACTCATCAGATGAAAACCCACCTACTTGGCACTTTCTTCCTCAAGAAACTTTCTGCCTTAACCCTGGATAACTTTCCACGTTTGTTGAAAGCATGCTTATTTTGAAGATGCAGATGGACAGGAGGGAAATTTGCAGCTAAATCTTGAGTTCAGTCTCTCTTGCTTAATGGTGCAGGCTTTTCTCAGCTGAAAGAAGTGTTTCGAGTTTATTATCTGAAAGTTCTAATAAAATATATATTTAGGGAATAAAGACGCTGGTGACTGTGGCTTGAAGTAGTAGGAAGTCTCTCCTCAAGAATCCTACCTTCATGCATAGTTATTTATCTGAGGATAAATTGGAATGAGAAAAAAAAATGAAAATCCATCTGTATAAGACATGGAGTGTTTTTCTGAATACTGATGCACTTAGAATAGACTTATAATTTCAGAAAAAATCGGTTTATAAAAATGTTCCTAGTGCCCTGGTTTACCACCACTTTTTTTATTATTTATTTTTTTAACTGTACAATGTATAGTGCATTATAACTACCACAGGTCATCCATCTTTCCTGCTGGAAAATTCTGCTTTGTACTGCAGGAGAAAGCAGTGCGGTTGCTGTTGTGTACATTTTTGCAGCTGACTGAAATGATTTAATAATACAACTGGAAAGTAGGACTGGAAGAAACCAAAAGAAACCCAAAATTTATACACACAAAATATTCACTTAGAAAAAGTTTTCAGGCTATAAGTTTACAAAATAAAACAAAATAAAACAACCCCCTGGTTTTAGGACATTTGGTACTGGATAAGAAGTGATATTTTTATGTGGCAGAATATTAACTGGTGCAAACTGGCTCTGTTGATTGCATTTCAAACATTTTTAAAGGGTATTTTTCTCTTGCAGCCTGTATGGGATTAGGTACTGAGTGTCCTCTCTCAGCTGTTAGAAAATTGGCATAAAATCAGCAATCTGGCATAAACTCTGTTCAACGCACTCTTAGAAATGCATTTGCTAGAAATGCCCTGATGTTCTGGAACAAATTTGTATCACATGGGTGATGTCTATGGTAGCAGATAAAATGCTCCAGGGTTTTTTTTTTGGCACTTCTAGAAAGTGTTTGTCACAGATAGCAGCTTCCTGGACTCTCTTGCCTCATCTGTACTTTCTATGAGAACAGTTCCTGGTGCCCAGGCATTTTCCTGGGATTGTGCTAGTTGGCACGAACTAAAAAACCATGCAAAAGAGCAGGCGAACAAACAGCAAGACATATGTGCCAGTGTCTGAACCTGTGCCTTGGCCCTTTGCGTTGCTAGAGCAGAAGGAGCCTTGGATTACCCAGTAACTCTGAAATCTGCACGTTGTGATTGCAAAAACGTAGTCTCAGGTCCGGGATGAAAATTGTGGTCTGAGACCAAGTCTACACCATATTTAGCACATATCTGGGACATAAAAGTCTCATGTCCCTCCTTGTGCCAATATGTGGTATTTCTTGAGTGACTTCACCACCAGTACTGGCTGGCTGGAGATTAATACTTCTTTTCCTCATGAGAATTCTCTACAGGCTGCTGTTTTAATTCACATTGTTGGAGTGAAAATCTGAAGTTGGGTTAAATATGAATACTCTAAGAACTGTATCTAAATTTCAGATACAACATTGATGGAACAGTAAAAAATGTCAGTTTACTAACATGCAGTACATGAAATTTTGAGGTATCAGGAATTTGCAGTGAAACTTGAAACTATGAGAAACTACACCGATGTTGGATTTCATTTCAAAATTGAAATTCAACTCCTTATCTGAGGGATTAATAAATTCAACAATTAATTTACAGAACATTTTCAGTTATGGCTGTATCTAGGGGTGGGGGTTTTCGGTTTTGGTTTTTTTCTTTGTTTTTTTATTATTATTTGAGGACAAAGGAAATAAAGCTCATTAGACAGCTTTGAAGATAGAACATAAAAGTAGAAGGGAAGCTACATGCACATTTTAGCAAAAATAACACTAAGCTAAAGCAGGTGGAATCATATTAATTTTACTTAGCTCTAACCAATAAAACAATTATTACTACGAGTGTTGAAAGTTTGTTAATACATTATTATAAGTTTAAAGATGTGTAAAGTTTTTTACAAATATCATTCATTATTCTTCTGCTTAAATGCAATATAATATGGAAGAACAACAACAAATCAGTCATACTACAAATAAAATGAAAGTGTTTTGTCAAATCAGAATTGGCTACTGAGGTATTTCAAAGCAGAGAGACAACCGAGTTATATCTCTACGATATAGTTATGATTCTTAGAAAGAGGTGTTTCTCAAGCTACAGATGTTTACCACAAATTATTCTCCTTAATGAATGTGTATTTAACATTCTTTGATGAGCTCTACATATGACAAAGAGTGATAGAACTAACAGAAGAAACATGGATTCTATAAAATTCCATTTTAAGCCTTTAAAGTGATGCAAAATTGAGACTGGATGTCCACACATTCCTGTTTAAAACTTCCAGATTTCATCTATTTCAATCAGGTATTATTATTATTATTATTTATTAATCAGCCTTATTTTACATTGTGGGTCTAGATAAAGTCTGTGCAAGCACTTACAAAGCCAAGCTCTCTCCTCTCAGAATTTTCAAAGGCAATGACATAGAAAGGATGAAGGTGAAGGATATGATCATGTGTGAGGTTACAATTATACATTTTATGAAAGAAATATACCTGTTTCAGGGAGCCTATTGTTCTTACAAATACAGTACAGCCATCTATCCCTATCTGCTTCTCAAAACATCTTTGCTTACCTTATTTTTACAGACCCACAATTTGTATATTGGACCCTGTAGCACCTATAAATACCCTAATATTGCTCCTTTCTTCCTTGCTGTGTTTCTTTTGAGCACATATCAATTGTAAATTCCCCTGTCTAATGGGGAATTGGGAGGGAAAGGAGGCACAGATCACAGCCAATATTTCTTAGAACACCTTTTATTCATTAAGCTGTTATTAATAATAGAATCAAGCTGTTACTCTTAACAACGGGTAACACAGCATGCTCACATAGTTCACTTGCAGCCTCTCATGCTCATTCATAGCTACCAGACTGAAGAAGCAGCAGGGAGGGAAGCCCCAACGGGGTCATCCCCAGTGGGGGGCTCCCCTATAGCAGTGAGGCTGGCCGTGATGTGCCAGGGGCTTCTAGGGAGGTGTTAGGAGAGACCCTTGGGTGCCTGGATGTTCACCAGGCATGTAAGGAGTCCTGTAGTCTTCATTTGTGTACAGCAGCTGCTGGCCATACAGCACAGAGCCACAGCGGGTCCCCATCTGTGACCTTGTACGGATACATCAGGTTCTTCATGTCCTGACTTCACCAGTTCTTGTGGGTTCAGCACAAAAGATCGTGTCCAGAGTTTTATCACTCATCAGGAAGCTCTCTTACACTACTTTCCCTGTACACGCTTTTCCTCTCTTTGGCCTGTTGTTTTCTGGTAGCTACTTCTCCATCCAAACCTATGGAACCCAATCATGTCAACTGGCACAGAGGGGCTTTTATGAGGTATTTACTTTGTTAAAAAAAAAAAAAAAAGATTATTAGATTATTATTAGAGAGAGATTTTTTCCCTTAAGTAACTATTTTTAAATTTTTGTCGCCCCCTTTTCCCTCTCTCCCTGCAAGCTACACATTGTGAAATATGAGATATTTATCAAATATTACTTCGATGTCTTTTCTATCAAATTCTTTGACTTTACAAAATAGATTGTTTACAACTGTGCTGCCCTTCTGCCTAATGGGCACCCTAGGGGAATGTTGTTGGCTTTGAGTCTCAGCTACATATTTTCAATAAACAACTCCTGAAGCCAGTGAATGCTGAGAGCCATGAACATTAATCAGTGATCTATCTGAAAGGAATATTTGCTGCTTCTTGCTTCCAGGGATGGAAAAAAATGGACACACATCATGATGCACTAACCACGGTCACACATAATCAAATAAGCCCAACAAACTATTTTAACATTCCTTTTTATTACAAGTTTCTTGGTTAGTTTGAAATCGTGATAGCAAAGCTGTCTGCCTTATCAACAGATACTGCCAACTAGAAAATGAGACAAAACTGCCCCAGGAAAACTAGCAGCTTCCAACTATTGAAAGGTTTTAGACTGCTGGTGGATTACGTTTGGAGTTATCGCATTTGCCTTGTCCTTTTGTCCTTCAGTCACATTGCTAAGAAGATGTCTATCTGCCTCGGAGGGAAAGCTGCCTGCTCAAGTATTCCCGGAATGGCATCGCATCTGGCAGGCTGATTTACATGGAGCTGTTGACATCTGCCTTAGAGGAAATCCCCACTCTTGTTTTTAAAACAGAGGTTAAAGGTCCAGTTGGGTGACTGAGGGGTTCATGGTACTGGCAAAGAGAGAGGAGAGTTAAAAGAGAAGGATCAACTCGAGACAATCCGCAATTGTTTTTAAAGCCAAATCAGCCATTCCTTGTGGGAAGGGCCCCTCAAACTCACACGCTGGTTTACAAAAAATAATTAAAATACAAATGATACTGGGTATGCATGGAGTCCTATGCTAGTTTTACACCAGAAAGCTGTGAATTCTAAATGACCATAGTCCAGCTGGATATATCTGAAGCACGAACCTCTATAATGAAATAACAACATTGTCTGATGGATCTTGGCAGTTTCAGTCATTAGGAATTTACAAGCCTAACTACAGCACTGATTTTAAACTTTGCATGAACTCCGACTAACTGAAACTGTGTTGTATGTAATTCAAGTTTCTCCTTTTGCCAATTGAATGTTAGGTAAAGTTGTTACATTCATCATGGCCTTGCCTCCCATTCAGCTGAAAAATCTCTGTACCCTAACAGCGTGGTGTAAAGAACTTTCTCAGGTCCCAGCTATTCTAGAGGTCGCAATTTCTGCTGAAGTGATCTGAAGAGGGTGACCTAGGATTCAGTTATGTGCCCCATTACATCAAATGTCAAACCTAGAGAGATTTCCCACAGCAGCTGAGCAGGAAAAAAAATATTTAGTCCCTTTCTCTAAATCAGAATAGTTCTAGTGCAGAGGGCTGAATAGAAGGATGCTACTGCACTGGCTTCCCATGCCATGAGGAGAGGCCAGAATAAAACTAAGAGATAACAATTAAATGTTATGAAGCCACTAGGGTTTTAAAGAACCGAACACCAATTCCAGGGAGCAAGTATAATGAAGAGCATATCAAAAGCTAATGAAAGTAAACTTTTGTAGCACTTCCAGTTGCTTCTACATATTGTACCAAATTTTAACGAGTTAGAACTTCCCTGGTGTACCAGTGAGGCCCACGGTTAAAACCAGCACACCAAGTAGAGCCTTTCACCTTTAGAAGGCAGTCTGAGTCAGTGCCAGGTCAGTAACTATGAAACATTTGGAAATGGGGATTCTAAGATCAGGCTTCAAGTTCATTTTAAAGCAATAAAAGAGCAGAAGAGACAAAGTAGAACAGTAGATCCTAATAACGAAAGGACCAGAATTATTATTTTGGCTGACGTCCTGCATAAAGTAAGTCATAAAGATATCTAACTCATCCACAGGGTTGTAGCTGCTAGATAATTGCTCTAAGCATAATGTGCTTTTTCAGCCTGACTGTCTTGCAATTTCCAGCTGTAAGGCAAATCCAAGTCACTGCTTTTTGAAGACAGATTTAAAAAAAAAAAAAAAAAAAAAATCTGAGTAAATTCAGGAAAGAAGCTAGACATTTTGTGGTGCCCAGTCCATCAGGAAATGCTGAAAGTCTTAAAAGAGAGGTGCTTATCATGAGGTCTCTAGTTAATTTTGTTCTTGTGTGGATTGGCGGTTTCTGATATGGGTAAAAATATGCTGAATGAAAAACAAAAACTCCCAAGATATACCCTTCACTTCTTATTGCATTTAATATTCGAAGGAAGTGTCCAGAAGATCTGTAGATATCTTTTACTCACAGTTTGCTCTTTCTTTTAGCTACCAAAAAATCAGAAAATATTGCTCCTTTCAGTTTTCTCTTTTGGATGTCTTTTGCTGACTGCTGTTTTCCTTACATACTGCAGTGCCTACAAAGCATAAATTCTAATGCTTTACAGCAGTAAATGGGTACAGATGCTTGAATCCTTGACAGTTCATGTTTATAAAATCTTATACTATGTACTTTGATAACCTGATGTTCACTGTTTCAGAAGAAACATTCTGTTTCCAGCACCCCTTTTCCACACTTTCTCCTTCCTTCGGTGATTTCCACATTCCCTTCAAAGACCTAATATCCAGTGCTTCAGTGGTATGAGTTCTCCTTCTGAAATATTTTGAACTAATTATAAACATAGCAGTCTCAGTCTATTAAAGGACTCATTCCCTTTTGATCTTTTGTTGTAGCTCTTGCTATTAATAGTATTGTCTCCTTCCTGACAGTCTGCCAAATGGACAAGAATAATATAAACCTCATAATGACAGAAGTCTCAAAATTGATGAATAAAGGAAAGAAAATCTTTGGATGATTTTCTTTCTGGCCAAGAAATATTTTCATACAGTATGACAAGCTTTTTGCGATGTCTGTCACTAAGACATTACAAACTGATACTTACATGCAAGGTATTGTAATATTTTTCTGATTCTTACAGCTTCAGAAAAACACTCTCATTAGTTGTAATTGATAACTACAAATTTGTTTTCTGGGAGGAGATGGGATTGTATATATGTATAAAAATGAATAAATTTTAATAGTGATTTTGTCCTAAGGGATGCACGAGAAAATCATGTCAATAAAGAGATGTGTAGTGTACATTACAGGTAAAATCTTTAGACAACATCATTTTTTAGAGGGTACTTCTACATACCATATCTCAAAAGAACTTTTTCAACTGATGTCATTGTGTACATCAAGGGATAAGTAACTGATCTTTAAAATCTGTTTTAATAAGCTGGCCTTCAGCAGAGCAGTTGGACTAGATGATGTCCAGAGGTCCCTTCCAACCTGAACTATTCTGTGATTCTGTGAAAACAAGGGATCATATATCTGAATTTTGGTTTTGCTCAAAAATGAGCATGGATGCAAGATCCCAGTTACCTCTTTCGTCACTTCATTCAAATAAAGCCACAATTCAATTCAACTTCTTTAAGACCAGTAGGAATGTTTTCCTTAATTCAACAGAAGGTGGGTCAGGTCTTGAGTAGGGGCTAAATTGCTTTTTCAGGAAAATGTTTACAAACTTTAACCCTTAAACTTTAATAAAATTTCTACATAATCATACTGAGACAAAAAGGAACTAAAGTGCTTTAAAACTCTCCAGTGACACTGGATTTTCAGGGAGGATGCTTAGTTTTCTTTGAAAACTTCCTGTCCAAGAAACTAAATTATCCTTCTGCTTAGTTTTTGTGTTTCTATCATGACAACCCCTTAGATGCTACAAATTCAGTTTCCTGGATTTTGTTTGTCCTATTAGATCAATAACAATGGTTTATATTACAACACATTATATTGCATAGTATAATATAACATAATAAATAAATACAATACAAAAATTTCTCTGGGATGTTAAAGGTTAACGCTGTAAGATGGAAGTCAAAGATCAGCACAAATTCCTGGCCATGGTAAAGTCCATGGGACAGACCGATGGCCCTGGCATGGAGAATTCTGATTTTACATCATTAATATTTATTGTCATAATGTCCAAAACAATGAGCTGGGCGAGGCTTTTCCTGACTTCAGTGGCACAGCAGCTGCCTTGGGAGCGGTGGAACAATGCGAGCAGGAAATGTGCATGGCAGGTTTCCGACGTGCGTCGGGCCAGAGTTCAGCAGCCTGTTCAGCTGCCTGAGTAGTATAACAGATTCCCTTTTGCTTTCCTGTTCACTCTGTTTTCCCGAGGTGCTGGATCTTCCTCATTACTGTTCTTTTTTTTTCTTCTCCCTTCTTTTCTCTCCCCCCCCCTTTTTTTTATTTTAACAGAGGTCTTCACTTTCAATTTCAATAAACTGAACAGCAGAGGTTAGTGCTGTGGTGAATCACTTCTACAGACCTCAGAGACTTTCAGGGTAGGCTCTGATGGCCTCTGAAATCTAGCTGTAGTGAGAAACTTGAAAAAAACTTTGAACTCGGTAACACCTTCTTGCCCCTGCCTCATAGATTTTCTTTATTTCACTTTTCTTTTAGTACTGACATGCTTAGAAACAAGACCTTTTGCAGACATCATTTGCTTCCTTCCCCAAAACTACAGGTTTTCTGCTGGCAAAATTCTCAAATTAGACCTTACAAGGACAGTGCTTAAGGCTGGTTTTATCCTGGGGTAGCAGAAAGGAAGGATTAACAGTCAGGAAAGAAATTTTGTTTCCTTATAAGTAGCTTTATTGCCTTAGACATTTTTTACCCTGCTGTAAGCTGGAAGAACTTGGGTAGAGATATACCCCAAAGATTTTTTTCCTGACTTTAATTTTACAGGTGAACTTCGTTACTTCCAAACCATCACACTCAGAATTTTCAATATCAGCTCGTTTTTAGGCATAAAGCTCTTCAGAAATTTATAGAATTATTTCTGCAGAATGTATATTTCAGCATTTCTTTCTCCAAGTGATGAGCATAAAAGATCAGAGATAGTGCTTCATATTTTATTTTAATATATCATTCTTTAACTCCATGTGCCTTCTTTCATTTATGAGTGCAGCTGCCCTTGTGGCTAATTACAAATAATTTTTGTTCATTGGAGCTGCACACAGATATTAACCCCCCAGTAGCACAGAGGCAGTGGAATGGAAGGAAGGGCACATCTTAGTACTGGTTGCACTAGTCATCCTCCTAAATTTTCTCATCCAGTTTTTTCTTCCCATTACATTGCTTTTTCTTTTCTCTTTCAGCTCATCTATTTGTATTGTTATAATTTAGGAATGGATTGGATATGGATTTCCACTCTGGTGCAAAAAATTCTCTAAAATTAGTGACAAGCTGTCCTTTATGTTTCTTCACACTGATGTCTTGAAGCACAAACCTTGCTGAGCAACTGTCATTGCATTTATTATGTATCATAATCTGCTGTGTGATATATAATTGAGGTTCAGTGACAGCACAAAAAACCAGTCTATGCTATAAGCTGGTGAGTTCAACAGTGTTCCCTGTACTTTTAATGCCTGCATGCCTGTGTAACCATAACTCACTTGTGCATATTACATGTGCATCCATGTGCCATAGTTTCCTTTGGAAGGAAACCTAGATGCTAAGGTGTGGATGGACCGTGATCTAACTCTAAAGGCAAACCTGTTTCCAAGTTGTTCCTGCTTTGAGAAAGGGGTTGAACCTCAGGTACAGCAAGACATCCCTTAATATCTAAATCACTTGGAGTTTGTGATGCACTCCAAGGAGATGCACTACAACGAACAACTGGGTGACCAGCCAGCTGAGTGTGATTTGCATCAAAAACACCTGCTTTACAGTTGAGTCACAATCACTGTGTCCACCTAGAAAAAGTGCATCCAGAAGAAGCACCTTGCTACAAAGCGAACATTTCAGAGAGCTTTCTGTTATTATAATTACAGGGGATGGCATTAAAGAGGTGCCTATGTGCCCTTTTATAAAGTAAAGAGCAAAATAATAAACATTCTTTAAAATGTTCAAAGAATTTTGACCATTTGATACATTTAGAAATTAATTCCTACCTGCATTAATGTGGAAAAAGCTTAGGGGAAGATAAGCCAAATATATATTAAATTGCAAGATAAATGGCCACTGGTGCTGCAAGCCTAAACAAGGTGTAAAACTTAAACAAAAATACCAACTCCTCTTTCATCCACCTTCCTCTGACATAAGGTGTATCTAATGTAAGTCTACATACAACATATCCATACACTATGAGGTATGCTAAAGCAGCCAAAATGATTTCCAAAGCAGATGATTCAGTAGCCATTAAGTTCACTCACTCTGCTACATCAACCAAGATAAGCATGGGCTATAAATACATACACATGGCCATTTAGAGTCATTATGGATGCAGTTCTCACAGAGTTTCCACATAATGTACATATGAATTCACATAGTAATTATGATATTAAATATTTTGTGAGTTCAAATAAATATATAAAAGAGATAGCACTTAGTGGGTTATCTTATGCCTTTTCATGTTTAGCCTGAAGTCTTTTGCTTAGACTATAAACCTTGCTGGATAATTTAAAAGTTCTACCAAGTTTTCTTGAACCACAGATAAGCAGTTCTTTGACTGTTCTTTCTTTTTGCCTTTAAAAGAACTCACATTTATGAATCATACCCTTGACAATTACAGTTACTAGCCACTGACACTTAAGAAATATTGTAGTGCAGAAGTAATGAATGAAATAGTGATTAAATATCTTTTGAAAATCAATTATATACACAAAACCTTGAAAAGTACAGATGCCCTTTTATTATACTGATGCTTCCATTGATATGTGTCAAATATTTCCTTGATTTAAAGAAAAAATATGCCTATTAGTGACATTTGTAAAATAAACAGCTCCTTGATCTCTGCCCTCATATATGATTCATCTTTTTCAGCTTTAATTTTGTTACACTTACTGAACAAGTGGTGCTTAATGAAACAATTTGCTGTGCTGATACAAGATGTCAAAAGGAAAGCACATACTGTTTCTGCCTGACACAGAAAACCGTGGCACATAGCTGCAAAGGCAAGCATGTTCTTTGCAAAAACAAGGAAAAAAGTAATGCATAGTATCTATGCAGTGTAAATGCTTCAAAGAGTTATTTATTTATAAGCCAATAAATCTTTATACACACACATGTGCAAAGAGATATTTAGGGAGACTTGTTCTCAGCTTTACAGATGGGGAAACTAAGAAACAAGATGAAGTAATTTAGTGCTGACTGCACATCAAGTCACACAAAAAAAATGAAGAAATAATGAAATTTCTCTTTTAAATGCCTCCATCTTCCCTTTTTTTTAATCCAGTTTCCTATAGGACCTGCTGCTTGATCACAGGAGACTTGTGACTAAAAGCTCTCAAGTTCATCTGATCTCTGAAGATTCAGATGAGATTTCACATTGTTCCTATACAATCTTGATGAATCTAGCATTCATCTTCACCATTACTAAGGAAAAAAAAAAAAATTACAGGCTGTATATCTTTCAAAAACTGCTGGATAAAATCTGCAGGCGTCATCTCTTTAGGATTTTTAAAAGAAAACCAAAACCCCCAACCCCCAAAACCACCTTATATAAGAAAAAATGTCATGTAAACTTATGAAATTCAGTAAAAGATTCCTGTGGAATTCAGGTAGAGTTGAGTAAAGCCTTAAGCGTACAATTATAATCCAGAACTACTATAGTAATGCCATCCTTCTCCCTGATTCCATCCTTGTATTTGTTGCACCAACTCTCTTGAAACGCTTGGATTTTGAACCTGATTAAATCTGCAGTACCTGGGGGTATCACCATCACATTGGAGTCACCAGAAGGGAAGGAATAGGAATGAGGAATGCGGCTGAGGAAGCCAAAAGAAGGGATGAGATGCCCTCTTCAGCCTAAAGTGACAGCCTCTGAGGTCTGTAGAAGTGATTCCGGACAACTACTCCATTTAACCATGATTAACCTTGGCTTATAGTAAGAAATTATGAAAGATTACTCTCTCAGTGGAAAGTCCTATACACTGAGAGAGTCCTGCTGGTACAGTGCTGTGTTATATAGCATGCACCTTTCTGTGCAGAACTAGACCATATTCTCACTCCTGGGATGTAGACAGACGTATCCCACGCACTCTTTAATCCAGACACCATTTGGCTTTTATATTCTCTATCAGTTATTAACTGCATGGGAAGAGAATTTGGCCTTCATTATACCTATTAAATTCCTTAAACCTCAGGTTCCTGAGATGACACTGAGTTAGCCAATGGATTATCCAACACCAACAGAAAGCCAAGAGGAACCCTTACTACCCACTCATTAAATCTTCTATATCTTAGAGACTTAGCAGCAATATACCAGGGACATCCACTTTATGGTTATTCTCTCATTTAACCAAAAATATTAGTTAGCTGAAACCATTATCTTTAAAGGATTATCTCAAAAGGACTTAGTTGGCTAAATTCCTGAAAACACCAACACAGATGAGGTGAATCAATTACTATAATCCCAAGAGATACAATTGGCCAAAGACACTTCATTTCCTTCTCATCGTATATAATAATCTCTCTGGAGACATGTTTGTTGCATATTCAGTATTTTTATACATCTTTTTAAAAATATAATTTTAAGCTTATACTACACTTGTATATTTTAAGAGAAGCTGACGCTTGTGCTGTCTGATCCTCACTTCCTTGTGATTAGTAGTCCTGGTTTCCACGCCAACCTACATAGTACTTTTAAGCATGTTTCCTGTTTGATATTTTTCATCAAATCGAAATGTTCTAAGCATTATATCTTCAAGTTCTAAGCATTATATCTTCAAGTTTCGCCCGAAGTCGCAGTGGGTTTGGACCATATAAGAACTGAAGATCAGAATTACTGTTTGAAAACAGCTAAGTTGCATGTTCACATGTCTAGTTACTTAATAATTCTTAAAAATTACTGATTGTTACCCTGGAAGTTTATCTACTGTCTGTTATATACTTCTGGGTTTTACCTTGCAGTAAAAGCTTTAATAGATTAACAATTAACAGGATATTCTTGATATAATGGAATATAATTAGCCATTGATTTCCCAACCACGGTATTTTTAGAACGCTGATATGAAACTGTAACCTTGATAGCTGAGTTTTAGGCCACTTTTTAGAAAGAAACTCTCCAGAAAAATAACCTTCAGAACATTTCAAGTAGAAAAGAAACAGAAGGGAAAACATACAGTGCACATGGTTAGAGAACAGCATTTCTAGACTAATTAACTTATTATTTTTCATTTTGTTGTTGTTTTTCAACCATAGAAGTCCTTATCCTGGGCAGTGAAAGAGCCCAGGAACCTTCATCTTGTCAGCTAACTCACCATGATATGTATTTGTTACTTGAAAACTAGAAAGAAAGAGGATGATATAGTGATTTCAAAAAGCAGTGTTTCTGTAAAAAGCACACTACCATCCTTTTGTACCGGCTGCAACTAGTACATCCCAGTTGTAAGATCAGGAGACCATGACTGGGGGCCAGTTGGTAACACATGAATGAGAAGTTGCCATCCAGGGGATCTACATTAACACAAGAAATGAGCTGAGAGGGATCTTATGAAATGCAACAAGGAAAAAGGCAAAACCCCTGCCCATGGGAAGGGAGAACAATGTATACCAACAGAGGCTTGACTGGCTGGGGAAGCAGCTTGGCCAAAAAAGATGAGCAGGTCCTTTTGGTAAACAGCGAACTGAATGTGAGCCAGCAGTGTGCTCTGGCGGCAAAGGTAGCCAACAACATCCTTGGCCAATAGCACAGCCAGCTGACTGAGAGAAGGGATTAACCCCATCAACTCAGCACTCGTCACATACTGTTGAGATGACTGTGTACATTTTTGGGTCCCTCAGGTACAAGAAAGTCGTTGACAAATTTCAGGAAATGCAGCACAGGCCATCAAGATGGTCAGTCACCAGAGGGCTTGCCCTGGGAGAAGGGGGTGAGGGTCCAGGGCTCAGCCTGGAGAAGAAGCTGGCTTTGACAGGACCTAAGAGACCCTCTGCATCTATGAGGAGTGTATGAAGAAGATGGAGACAGACAATGGTGTGAGGCAGGAGGGTGCAACACAGCATAAATTCAGATAGAAGACCTTGTGCTTGGATAGAAATGTAAGGATATGTGGAATATAAGGACATTTACTTTGGGGCTAGAGACAGAGGAATGTATTAAACATGCAGACACGGATCTTAAGGAACAGTAAGTATCAGAGACAACAGCAAGGTCCAGAGCTCTCAAGCCACTGAAGGAACTACCGAAAGCCTTGAGCAGGTTCATCCAGGACTTTATAACTGGTAAAAAGAGGGGAAACAAGGTAACCATGGCTTTCATGAGAAATGACAAGCTGCTTAAGGAATAATTGAGAAGGTTTATGGGATAGTGGAAAACATATTGGATGTTTACAGGAAGGGCCAAGAGCAGGAAAATGGAGGGATCAAGGTGGATCAGGAAGGAAGAGTGGATAAATGAAAAGTGGAGGGAAAGGTAGGGATGATCACATGTAAAGAGGCTGTTGATGAGTAACTTTGTCTGGTCAAGCCCTGTGCATGGTCACCACAATCTGTCCTGTCTTCTCATGAATCTCTGTTCATAAGCACTCTCCTGGGTGAGGGCTCTGCCTGTGTGTGTGTGTGCTGGTCTTAGAGCTGGCTGTATGTCCACTCTGTGTGGTTTTTTGTGTTTGTGAGCTTGTGGTTGTGTGTGTGTTTTGGAAACATGCTCAGCCTTGCCGCTGGATAGATCTACAAGTGGTAACAGCAGCAAACAGACTGTGGAGAAGAAATCCCCCAAGTCTTAAGATCTAATGGATTCGCTTCCCTTAACAGTAAAGAAAAATCTGTTTCACCTTGACTACTGTTAGGCTCTGGAGCAGGTTGCCCAGGGAGGTTTGATCTCCCTCCTCAGAAGTTTTCAAGACCTAACTGGACAAAGCCCTGGAAACTTTCTCTGGCCTTTTAGCTGACCCTGCTCTGAGCGGGACATTAGACTAGAGATGTCCTGAAGGCTCTTCTGACATGAGTTATCCTATGATTTAGGTGTAATGACCCTACAATTATTATTCTGATGGAAAGGCCTGGAGGACTTAAATTTGGGTCAGGTTAGCTTGACATGTAGGGTTAAACCCCCATTTTCCTGAAATATTATCTGAACAAAAAGATGTATATAGGCTGAGGGATACGCTGACTAGTTCAGACAATGCGTTTTGATTCTTTACTAGTCCTTTTATATGCTTTTATATACTAATAAAATATTTTTTACAAACTTCCTTCCTTCTGCTGGTCTCAGCAATCCCCAGGTCAGAAAAGTGGAAGTGAAAAAGGAAAAGGCTCTACGCTTTTACACTTAAGCTTAAAAAAGTCCATTCATTTCTATTCATACTTCAATTAAATGGATTTCTTTCACGGTTGTTATATTCTCTGAGCTGATGGGGGTACGCACAAGTTTACCAGATGTATCTCAGCCTGACTGCTGCTAGCCATTAAGCATATTAACACAATGAACAAAGACAGACATCAGGGTGAACTGGAGGTGAACACCCATTTTATTTTACATGCAAAGAAGTTGAGAGGAATAGAATGATAGAAGTCAAGGTATCTGCAGTGAAGCAGTGAAGAAGGAAACTTAGACTGTTAGAGATTGCCAATTGAAAAGTGAGAGGATCTACCGACATACACCCTGCTTAAAAAAGTTAGGGAGTTGGGATTTTCTTAGCATTGTGTTTTTCTTCTAGAGTCTAATATTCATACTCTAACTCTGCAATAAACATGAGTAAGCCTAACTCCCAGTTAATTTGTATTAACATGTTCCCAAGCTCAGCAAAATAGAGATAAGCAGTGGAGCCAACAAACTCCATGACCTGCGCAGGATCTTGCCACTTAATAACTACTATAGCTAAAGCACACAATACAAAACTGCCTTTGTCTCATGCCCCACGTTGGGTGCCAAAAAGGGTTGTGGTGGTTTGATCTTGTCTGGACACCAGGTCCCCACAGCTGCTCTATCACTCCCCTCCTCAGCAGGACAGGGGGGAGAAAATAAGATGAAAAAACTCGTGGGTCAAGATAAAGGCAGTTTAATAAAGCAAAAGCAAAGGTTGCATGTGAAAGCAAAGGAGAACAAAAGATGTTATTCTCTACTTCCCATCAGCAGGCAATGTTCGGCTGCTTCCCAGGAAGCAGGGCTTCAGTACATGTAGCAGTTGCTCCAGAAGACAAATGTCACAAATAATGAATTCCCCTCTTCCTCCCCCTTTCTCTGAGCCGAAGTCACAGGTACAGAATATCCCTTTGGTCACTTTGGGTGAGCTGTCCTGGCTGTGTCCCCGCCCAAGAGCTTGCCCACCCCCAGCTTGCTGATGATGGGGGAAGGTTGGAGGGGCACCGCGGTGCTGTGCCAGCGCTGCTCAGCAGTAGCCGCAGCGCTGGTGTGGTACCAACACCTTTCCAGCCACCGATACACAGCCCAGTGCTATGAGGGCTGCAGTGGAGAAAATTAACTCCACCTCAGCCAGACCGAATACATACGGAAAGTATCTTCACACTTTCTATGGAATAAACCTGTGTCTGAGATCAGTTTCACAGAAGTAGCTCACTCCGGCTTACAGCAACTTCTTTGCAACCACACCTGACTCATTCTCCTGATGAAATACAGAGGGCCAAGTCTGCTAGGAATATTCAGACATATCCTATGTATGATCATGAGAACAGGCTTCCTACAAATACATTTGTGACTTCTTCTTATTATATGCTGATAATAATATTGATTTTTTATATAATACCCTACTAGTTAGAGCACCAGTCCTTGAGGTATAGATTGAAAAATTCAGTGCTCCTGTTCATGCTATACTTCAAAGCATCCATGACAGGTAAACATGAATTTTACTTGAGCTAGATGATTTGCACTAAATAACTACCATTCCAATTGTCAAATATACAACTTTGTTCTCCAGTGTTAAATTTGTTTTCCTACTGTAACAACAGAAAACTCCATTGGTCTTGAGTGAATTCAGAAATTAATTGCAGTATTTCAAGTGTGTTGAACGTGGACAAAGTTTTTGGCACCTATCCTGTAAATGTACTGAGTTAAACCAAGAAAAAGTTCTAGATTCCTTAATAATAAATTACGCAACACTAATCATTCTAGAATGACTGTTAAAGGTTGAATCATCAGACAGACCTATTATACAGAGTATCTTTCCCAGGTGAGAAAGTCTTTGTAACAATGTCTGTAGTTCTTAATCTGGAAACAAAATGAATATGAAATCTTCCTCAATTTTGAGACTACGGATTTGCAATGACAATGGCTTCCTTTCACTATAAGGGTACAGGCACCTAGCTGGAGTAATTTGGCATGGCTCTAGTAAAGTCAGTGGAGCAATACAAATTTACTTGAGCTGGGGATATGGTTCTTGAGAACAATAGGGAAACCCCAGCTGTACCATAGACAGACTTTTGAACACAGTTAAGAATAAAATCCTTCACACATGCACAAAAAATAGCCACCCACTGGAAAAACACATTTTCAAGACTGAATTGATTTGTGAATACCATGTGTTACCAATCATAATAATTACATATGCTAGGTAAACTTAACGAGAAAACTCAGACAATTTTTTTTTTATTATTCATTTGACAAAATATACACTATCTCCTTCCAAAAATAACTTCAGTCTCTCTTGTGGTTATTCATAATTATATTCTTTTTTTTTTTTCTCCCAAGGTTTCCTGTTGTTTTGTCCAGGTGGAAGAAGGAGTAATTTTTTTTTTACTATAAAACAGCAGAGAAAGTAAAAAGTGACTAAACCATGAAATAAACATCAAACCCCCTTATTTTTGTAGTGCTTCTCACAATATATTTTAGGGGATTAAGGAAAAAATTGGTTGTACGTTCTACTCCTGATACTGCTAGAGACTTGAAGAACTTCTCTAAGTTGTTCAATCTATGATAGTAATGCGCTTTGAGATAATCAGATTGGAAAAGTTGTTTAAGTGCAGAGTCTTATTATTGTTCCTGTGCACAAAAAGGTTTGTTCCTATCTGTTCTGTTGTAGTGACAGCAGTATAAAAGATTGCTTTCCTTTGTACTGAAACTTTATATTGCAGCCATGACCCAAGGGGCTTAACACAATATTTTTAGTAATCATCATAACAATAATAAATTCTTATTTATAGGTGTCCAGACCTCAGATCCTCTTGGCATCTTAGCAAAAATCAGAAAATGTGAAGTTTCAACAAAAAACTGAAGCATTTGTAAACAAAACCCCTAATCTCACCCTGTCACAAACCATATCTATAAAATATTGATGTAGTCAAGAAATTGAGTTTAAATACATAGAAAAGAGTACTAGAAAGTGTATTTGGGACCTAAACAGTACACAGAATTGACCCAAGATGCAATCAGTTTTTATCCAAACATCTCCTTTTACTACATTTTATGTAATGTTTTTGTCTTGTTCACTTTAATAATGAATTTTTATGTGATGAGTGGCTGAGCAAGGAACTTGATAGATAATATTGAAAGAGGTTTGTATCCTAAGCTCTGGCTGGAACCAAAAGTCTGTATAGTTTTCCAATATCATTTCAAATAACCAATGGCTGAACAATGACTAAAGTAAAGTATTAACCACCATATCTAGACAAGTCCTCCATGTTCCTTGGTACCGCAGTTAGAATTAATGGACTCACATTATTCTGCTTGTGTGACATTTGATGGACAGGGAGAACAGGCACACCATAAAGCAACGCTGCCACTGCACACAATTTTATTAGCAGCATAGGTATTGTAGTAGAAGAGCTGTAACTCAGATTAGGCATCCCTATCTTTAAAAAGCACGTCCATCTGTAAAAATAGACTCACTGGTGCTCTGTCACACTTACTATCTCATTATTTAGGCTCAAGCCATGACTCTGTGCCAGATGACTGTGTGTGAACATTTGTGAAGAGCAAAATTTGAAGTAATTTCAAGTTCAGCAATAAAAACCAAAATGTAAGACTTTCAGATGTCTATTTGTTACCGTACAAATATTTCGTAGCCAGTTTGGGTAACTGTCCCAAAGTTTGCATTAGGTGACATAAAATGAGGAGGTGGGAGAAAATAGTTTAAAGTGTTTGAGGCCCAAGGTTGGAGATCAAATGGTGTAGGTTAGCCCAGAGAGGAAAATGCTGCCATAATACAGTCATGTAATAGAAAATACCAAAGTGAAGCAATTAAGATTTTAGACATAAATGAAAAGCCTGTAGTAGAAGCAGATTTTCATATGTTTCATCTCACCATACTTCTAGGTCAGTCTTTCCTGTACCCACCTACAATAACTGAGTATGAGTTTTAATTCAATTCACTTTGTAGTGAAGTTTAGACAAATGCATTGATGAAATGAGAAAGCATTTATAAACATGCATATTTTAATAGTAGCTGTCTGCCCTACGGCTATTAAATAAATATACTATTTAAAGGGTATATTATAAAGAGAAAAATCACTTTTTCTGAGGGAAAAAAGAAATAATGCAAATTCCTGAAGCTGATGGAAAGACTCATTCTTCCTCTCCTTTTATATATTTCTTCTCTTTTCCATTCTGAAATTTCACAGCCAAACTAACCTCCCTCTGGGTATCTCTAAATGGTGAAGTGCAACAACAGCTGAAACTGCTGTGAGGCTTTTGACCGTTACTGTAATAATGTTAATATGTAAAAACTGATTTGCTTGGTTACACATGGGACCATCACTCTGCCAAACCAGCATTAACATTTTTTTATGATTTTAATTTATTAGTATTTATGTATTTATTTCCAGGTAGGTTGGAAAAAGTTTTTGAAGCAAGATCATCAACACAAAAGTATACCATGGAAAGTAATTTGAAAGAAACACTGTCAAAAACCACAGGACGTTTATCAGTGGCCTCACAATGAAGTGTTTCAGACACTGTACCATTGCTTGGAGAATGTCTGTGCTTGGAGTTTTGCCATATAAATATAGTGCCACTTGCACCTTTTTCCTTTGCTGACATTATGTTTCTTTGATGCTAAAAACAAAACTAAAATCTAGTTTCTTCTGTCTATGCCTTTTGAAATCACAAAGGACTCAAAATACAAGTAAAAGCTAAAAAATTCTGAAGGCTTCAAGTGAAATGAAGAAAATGTACGAAATAATGTTTTGTTTCCTCAAGGCAATGTCATAAACTGGATTAGGGCATGAATAATGGAACATTTAAGTGTGCATTTTGTTGCTGTTGTTTTCCTTATTTTTATTATTCACTTTTTAAGAAGACATTTAAATTCTCACCTACGGATTTTGAAAGCAAGCTTTGTTTCTGTAGCCAGATATTCTGACGGTAGCTATGTCATTTCATGCTAAGCCTATTCTTATCAAATCAGTTAAGATGCTTTACATTTATGAGTACCCTGATTTTTTCTATTATAGACAGAGCGTACATTGCATGCTTCACGTATGACTGACAGAATTGTAACTAGGAAAGCATAACAGGAACACTCACGAATCATGAGAGAGAACTACAGACTAAAGGTTAGATGCTGCTTGTAGGATATTACTGTGCAGAGACAGTAGCAGTGATTAGCTGTTTCCTTACCTCTTTTCTTGCCTAGAAATATATGTTTAGTATAAATTGGAGAAGCTTAAGGTGTGAGGCAAAAATGTGTGGGATGCAAAAGAAACTGTTCGGCTCTCATTCTGCCCTGCTCATCAAAGCACAAAGAGCTGACAGGAAAAAAAAGGAGAAAGTTTATGCACAGATTAGGTATCCACTGGCAAACGGAGAGCAATACGCAGAACAAGATGGTGACTCTACATTATCAATTAATTTCCTTTTGGCATTCCTGGAGTAGTGCATTTATCCAGGGGGGGATAACTTTGTTCAAGACAGGATAAAGACAGCTAACAATCCCACCACTGGAATGGATGGGTTTGATCCTCTCTTCTTTAGTGTCCGCCTTAAGAAAAAAAGATAAATCCTCTACACTGTGCAAATCTTCCCTTACAAAACAATTGTGTGACAGACAAATTAAGCCTTGCATCAAAATGAAAGAATCTGTGTACCAAAACAAAACTGAATCTACAGCACTAAATGTTTACCAGTCACCAACCTAGTTGTATGAGCTCTTAAAATTAAATGTGAAGTAAACAGAGTTGTCTGGTGTCTTTTCCTGAATCAACAACACCCAGACCATCCTGCTTTAAGGTGTTCAGTCACTACATTGCATGCTGACAATATAAAGAGTATTCCTAGAAAAAGGACTGATAGCTGTCTCTGTGGTAATATTAATTGAATCCCTTCCCCCATAAATATTCCCATTGAAAGTGGGGAGGGAGGATGTGAGATGGGAGGAAATTGTCCCCCTCTACTTGGCACGGGTGAGGCCGCCCCTGGAGCCCTGGGCTCAGCTCTGGGCCCCTCACGCCCAGAGGGACACTGAGGGGCTGGAGCGTGTCCAGAGCCGGGCAGGGGGCTGGGGCAGGGGCTGGGGCACAAGGCTGGTGAGGAGTGGCTGAGGGAACTGGTGATAGTGTCTCTTCACCCAGGTTACAAACCACAGAACAAAAGGAAACGGCCTCAAGCTGTGCCGGGGGAGGTTTATATTGGGTATTAGGAACAATTTCTTCACTGGTAGCGTTGTCAAGCACTGGAAGAGGCTGCCCGGGGACATGGTGCAGTTGGAAGTCCTGGGTTAACCATTGGACTCAATAGTCTTAAAGGACATTTCCAACCTAAACGATTCTACGATTCTATGAAATACTTTGGATTTCCCTGGAGACATTTTTCTTCAATAAGTTTTCAGTAGGTAATGCTTTATTGCATTATTGGAATTATTGGATTCTGAAAAGTGTTCTATTTTCCGTCTCTTAGCAATCATAACTTTCAAATAATGAGTGTGCAGACTTACTCTACTGGTCTTTATTCCCTCATTAAGTCAATGATCCCTGAAGCTACTGACAGCTGAATGTCTTTCGAGCTTGCAGATCTCACTTTGGAGAGCAACAGTATCTTTAAGAATTCATGGAGAAAAATATCAGATTAAGAGGATGTTTAAACAACAGTTAATAATCATAAGGCATCTTCAAATTTGTTACAGCCTTGCAACGTCACTCTTTGACCTCCTTCAGCTTGCTGACTATCAGTCTTTCTTATGTCTGGGGAAGTCTCCCATGATCACTCATTTTTCAATGAAAAGGCTTTCTGAAAACGCCATCAAGCAATTAGGGAAAACAAATGCATCTGACTGGCCAGAGCCTGCCAGGATTGTGAGGGTGGTGGTAGGAAATTAAGCAACGGGTGTTCCTGCCAGACAGGACATGCTGTGAGCATGTGGCTACTTTGGATTGCTAACAATGGGGAGAAACAAATGCGAAAGTGTGAGCTTTTACAGCAATACATACATTATATATTTATTTTACTGGAAAATGAAACCTTATAAAAAAGGGGGAAAAAAGAAAATAGTAGAACTAGCTGGCATGGAACTACAACAGCATTAAAGGAGAAGGGAAATAAATAAGAGGCTGAAGTCTTTCAGTTACAAATGAAAGGAGGAAAAATACTGAAATTTGCCAACTGAACCTGCTGGTAATAATTAGATTGAGGTTGCTGAGAAAATGAAACACTATTTTTTTACTTCAAATTTAAATTCATAAAACAGGTACTAATCTTGTTCATTAGACCTGCCGGCTGGAGCCACGTGCCTGGCTGTTGGTTAGGAGTGCTGTGCTGTCTACATTATGTCTGGGGACTTTTAAAAAGTGTCTTCTGGTTTGTGTTCTTAACAGAGATGCAACTTGATCTCAAATCATGAGCCAAAGACTCTAACTTTGAAAAAGTATGGGTATGGTTCCTTCTTCAGGTATTGTAATTAGGTACACTTCTTAAGACAGGTTTTGTTTGTTTGTTTATTTGTTTGGGGTTTAGTTGTTTTTCAATGGAATGAGAGCTTTAAAAGACAAATATTAAAAGAACAGCACGGAGTGCCATAAAGTAGAACTCTGCCAGAGCAGTGGTGCAACTCACCCATGGGTTTCATTTATGGGTTTTATTTGTATCTCTTGATAAAATTCAGGAAAGTTCAGGAGTTCAGACTACTCATCTGGCAGATTAAAACCCACTGAGATACATTCTAGTCCCTCTTTCAGATGGAGTCCTTTTTCTAGTTGCCAAATTTGCTACCACATATTACTGGCAAGGCAGTGGAGGGTAGGAATTACTGGTCAGATTGTCTTTGTAGTGCATTGTCAATGTTGTGGTAGTTTATGGCCACAGAAATAGAAGCTAGGTTCATGCTTGGGGCGGCCAGTAATTTGCATTTCAACAATATAAAGAATGAGATGATCAGTTAATCTCAAAGTAATAAACTTTTGTATTGGGACATTTCTTTTGGTATAGGAATATATTGCCAACAAAAGTCTTAAAATTCCAATCACTCATGCTGTCTTGAAAGACCGATTTGTCATTTAAGTTAAGATTATGTATTTTAATGTTATGCTCAACATATTTTCTGGAATCATTTAAAAAATACATTTAGAAATAATGAAATGCTTTAGATTAAGAACCTCCAGAAAACAACTGCTTGCCCCCAAATAAGTGGTTTGTTTTTTTAAAATTTAAAAGGCAGCAACATTCACACAGGAAAAAATGAGTGGAAACTATCCTTCTATTATACCTTAAGCATGAGCGAGTAGAAGAGACACCCCTTGTGCAAACTCCTTAATCTTTTATATACTTTTACATATTTTCCAAGCTAGAGGAAGATATATAAATATATATGTATATATACACACACACACACACACAGGTTGCCCAGAGAGGTGGTAGATGCCTCATCCATGGCAACATCCAAGGTCAGCTTGGACGGGGCTCTGAGCAATCTGAGCTAGTTGAAGATGTCCCTGCTCATTGCAGGGGGGTTTGAACTAGACGGCCTTTAAAGGTCCCTTACAGGTCAAACTGTTCTATGATTCTGTGATTCTGTGACTTCTACTGTAGACTTTTATCTCCTGTTCTGTTTTAAGGTACAAAATCATTAGTCTTGATTTGACTGATATTTACTGGTCATTAGTAGTCATTAGAACTAGGATTAATCTTTCCTAAATTTAGGTATCTAAAGGTATAAGCTATTTACCAAGACTGTATTTATAGTCACTGAATAAAGGTAGACGCCTCCAGATTCTGACTCTTCTTTCTTAATGTCCTGAATAACCTAAGACAAACTAATCACTTCTTGAGAAACCTGTCTCTCTTTTTCTGAATAGAAAGACCCAGAGCAGGTAGCTTAGATCAGATTCTTAATGCATATGTGGTTACAGGTAAGCAAGGTTTGCATCTTAAGAGTCCGAAAGATCTTCCCTGTGTATCTGTGTTGGGTCTCTTACATATTAGAGGTTTATAGTTTGCCAAGGCTGTATTAAATCCAAATCAATACCATGATCGCTAAATAAAGATGTAGATAGTTAATATTGTACAGTCAGTGTGGAAAACGGCTGCAGTTTGGTACCATCATGGGCTGGTTTCATACTAATGATTAAAAATCAAGTGGATGAATTGCAGCTTATATGTTCCAAATCAGTCTGGCCATGCCAAGAGTTTGACATTTATTATTGCAAAACTCCTGCAGGGGCTAAGTCTTGAGATATTTTTTAATATTACTTTTTGAGGGGAAGAAATCCAATGCATTCAGTGACCTTGCTTAACACATCATAAATTAGCAAATACTTAGATGCTCAATGTGCTGGGAATTTTACCTCCATAGAACAAAGAACAGTTGTTTGAGGATTTGTTTGCTAATAAAATCAATAAAATCCATCATCATTAATCACCTTGTACGTTTGGTTTTCTGCTTTCCAGAAAGGGCCTTTGGTTGTTTTACACTGGTGACAGTTTCAGATATTGATTGAATATATAATACGTATGCATATGCATATGTGTGTGTGTGTCTGTCCGTATCTATATATGAATCTCACCATTTATTTTCTGTATCATGGATCAATAAGATTCTTAAAGGTATACACCATAATATCAGCTGGTAAACAATTTGGTTTACTCTGTGTTTAGAGTACATACAAACTTGATGATATTGCAGTTAAACCTCTAAGGCCAAGGATACTGGAGTTGTTAAACATAAATCTGTCCTTTAAGACACTTCTTTTTTCCAATGGACAGAAAAAGTTAACTCCACGGGATGAATAATCCTTACTGTTTCTGTAAGTCTGGGAAGAGAGTGACCATCTTCTGCAGGCACCTGTCTCTCTGCACTGACTGTAGGGGGAAGTTAGCTCCCTTAGGTTAGACTAGCTGGCTTATACTAGATTCTTAACTACCACAGAAACTGTTTCAACTCCACATCTCTTTGTTATAATTTTCTTCCTGAGCTGTCTTCTTCTAACTCCTCAGCCTGTTTACTCAGAGTGAAAGCACGGGCAGTCTCTTCACATATGTCTGTGTACTTCTAACAGAACGGGACCTAAGTTTTGCGAGTGCCCTTGGCATTTCAGGAAAACAAACCACATTGATAAGTGTGGATCAAAACCCCTTGACCCTGCAGTCACCGGTTGGTCACAGGTTAATTCTGCTGCTGGCTGTTTTTGAAATTCTGGGGCAATGGTTCACTGTTGACTCAAAGGGAGTAGTGAGAGCTACAGAATGACTAACACCTGGTGTTTTTCTTGGGAACCTGCCACGTAAGCATTCAAGCACAGGCCAAACCTCATCCCGGTTAGCTTCTCTGAGGTGGCACTGCAGTGACGCCATAGGCAAAACCAATACCTTTGCCAGCTACAGCCTGAGTATGTGTACTACGAGGTAAGACTTCCAGTGCTGAAAACAAAGAGCTCTATTGCTTGACCCAAAGTAGATGCTTTGTGACAGTGGAACTGTCAGACTGCAGCCAGTCATTAGAAAACAATCTAGTGGTGCGCAGACAGGGTAATCGTTCTGGATAGGATTTCACCCAGGTCTAAGGAAGTGAGTCACTCGGCCTCCTTGAAAAGTGAATGGAAGCTGGAGACCTGTTTCCTGAGACAGCTTTGAAATCCTAGCTTATGTTACAGTATGGCTATTATCCAACCTTAACTTGGGACATTGAAAGGGGTTTCTTTCTCTTTTTTCTTTCCTTTTTTATGCCAAATTAAAAGTATGAGGGCCTAAAGTGCATTTACACCAAAGCAACTTTCCACTGACTTAGCCATATAAAGAGGCCTTGTAGTAGGTATAAATATGATTTATACTCACTTTAAGACTCCTTTCCATCACCTGAGTGGTGTGAAGCAACCTTTGTGGTAATCAGATTCAGGTCTACAGTTTCCAGAAAGCATCCAGGTGGTGTTGCTCAGACCGGCTGCTGCAGAACCAGAAACTGTTGTGCTCTAGGCAACAGGTTTGCCTCAGTACCCAGACAAACTATTTGGTCTCTGCATTTTTCCAGCCTCCATTCTACCTGAGAACATTGCATCGCTATCTAGGAAGCCCTTTCCAGTCTTTGAGAGAGCTCTTTTGATTCTGATGAATAGAAAGACAGAGATAGAAAAAGAGAGAGGGGACCAGAAAAGGTGCTTGGGTAGTCTTTCTCAAGAACTCATACAAATTATAAGAAAGTATAACTCACCTAACAGTTTCTTAATTTTCTTAACACAGGATTTAAAATTTGGAGTATACCTCTTTAGGAAAATATCCTTAATTCCCATGCATATATATATATATATATATATTTAATGCAGAGTGGTTTAGGAAGCATAATAGATCCAAGCTGGATATGTTACACCTTCTGAAAGAATATTAACTGGGTTAAGGGAGCAAAGTGAGCTTTTAGTTTTGTTTTTAAAGGGAAATTACTCTATGTTATGACTCATCAGAACAAGTTAATTTTCTTATTATCATGTTTTACCTTTAAGCAATGATTTTATTTTAAAATCCATAACAATACATCTGGGTTGCATTCTGGAAATGAAGCTGATCTGAAAATATAACCTGAGGCATTTGAACAACAAAAAACCCCTTTCCCTTGTATTTGAAAGTAATGAACATTAATGCACTGATTTGGCCTGCAGTAGTATTATAGAGCACCTATAAGTGATCTCAATAACATTATCTAATTAATTTTCCTGAGTTTCCAAGACGTAGGTAGAGAGTTATTTATTTAACTTCTTTTACAATTGAATGACAATTAGAAACAGCTTGAACGACTTTCCCAAAATGTTGCAAAGCATCATTTGCTGAGGCAGACTTAAAAAAAAATCTTTTTTCAGGTTCCTAATATAATCACAGGTTCCTCTTGTTGCTCTTACAATTATGAAGGAATGTGTCCTTTCAATTGACCTTCTCTCCTGCATAAAAATATGCTCTGCAACTTACTCATGTCTTTGCACTATGCAGCTCTTGAAAGTTCTGTGAAGATCACTGTATCTCCCCAAAGTTTTGAAAAGATCTCAGCCTGTCATGAGGGTGCTTGACCTTTGCCAGTAACCCAGGTACTCAATGCATCACTTCACTGCCTTCCCGACATGCATATAAAACAGTGTGACTTTATATTTCCTTTTCCAATTACTCACAAACTAATTTAAGCTGTGTTTTGCAAGCTCCTTTTTATTTTCCCAACTGACAAGTGCATTAGCTAAGACTGTCAGCCTGGCTGCCAGCTCCCCCAAGCAAACCCAGCACGCTCTGACCTCATGCACGCAGCACGCAGGACTGACTATGAGCAGGGGGCTCCTAGGAAATAGATGTGAAGCCTGGGCCCTGTCTCAGCTGCCTTGGTAAGCATGTTTTATGATAAACTTTATCTCATTAAGAGAGGGAAGGGGGAGATCTTGGTCAAAGTCCAACTCTAGAGCTTATGTTGAGACTGAACTTTTCTGCTCTCCAAGTCTGCCATATCAAATTAGGGAGAATAAAGCCGGCTGCTTGCCCGATTATTTATAACATCACAGGAAACTTGGAATGACTTATTAAGAATGGAAATACTTCTCCTTCCTCAGAAATGGATCTTGCTTTGCCAAGATACACAGCGACTGACTGTGTGTAAGAGTGGTGTACAGATACCTTCCACATCGAAAGTTATTAAAATATACCTGGCCTCCCTCTTTTATCAGCACTTACATGATATGCATGCGCCCACACTGTGATACCTAAAAAAAAGATCTCCAGGGAGCGCTGCTCGATGTTTTGAGGGGCAGGAACAGATGTAGAAATGCAAAACCAAAAAAAAAATAAAAAATACAGATCAGCATGCTTGTTGTATCTTTGACAATGTCAATGAGCCTTTAGGAGGGACCTTGACAAACGTTTAAGTTAATACCCACTGACCACATAGGCTTTTCATTAAAAATAAAGCAGTTAAGCCTGTCCCCTTGAGCATTATGGGAATAGATCTTGAAAAAAGCAGGCCAGCTTTGGGAAGGACAAAGTGTAGTCCGATGGCCATAGCAGGAAAGTTCATGCTGGATTTAATTTCTGACTCACTCAGTGACCATAAGGCTGTTTATCCCACCACTCTGATGCAGCACCCTTAACACAAGTCTAATAAAACTGACCTATGGGTGCTGTGAATCAATATTTATCAAGGGGTTTGATTCAGAAAACTTGAATAGCTCATTTCTGAAGGGGACTTAAAACAGGAAAACAGCATGTAGTATTTGAAAGGGAGCTGTGTAGAATGAGTGGAGTGGACTAGAACCTGTATCTTCATAGTGCAGTAATTCTGGCTGTGGGAATTATCTGACAGATAATTCACACGGAATATCTGAGAGAGAAAGATGGAAGAATCTATGTTTCCTGGGTGAAATTAAATTCATTCACCCCTTTGAAAACCTTCCTAATGCTACAACTGCCTGCATTTGAAAACCGGTATTCCAAAGAGCACAGATTTGGACCTCTGTGTGGCTGTCAGTGTCCCCGTTAGACTGTAATAGCACTTGCAACATGATTGCAAACCTGTAGGGTTGTAAGGAAGCAAGAGAAAGCAGACTCTGACTTGAATATCAGGAAAATTATGTTAACTAAGGATTTGAATTCTTCCTGTTACATGTATCTGTTCCTTTCTGCACTGTCTGTATAAATAAAATTATTATTGTCGGTTTGTCTTGTCACTGCATCCCTTGCTTCATATACAGGTAGCTTTGTGAAACAGAAATCTTGCTCAGAGATGTCAACTTCATTGTCACTTTTGTGACTAAAATGAACAAAACAAAGTGTCTGCACTGCTTTAACTCTCCTGTTCCTGTCAAAGGTGGTAGAGGCAGGGAGGGCTCACAGACTTCAGAGTAGAAACGGATTGTTCTTGTATTTTTACATTTCATCTGCTAAATAGAACTCTTTCTGGGGCTACCAATGTCCTTTAATTTCTGGGCACTGACCAGGAGTTCTTTGGAATAAGTGTGAGAAATCAGTTTCTTCAGTTTTCAAGTTACTTGGTGTCCTTTTGACAATACTAGGATCTTAGATACTTAGATATTAGAAGAGAAAGGCACTGGACACACACAGATCTATGGGGCAAGGTTAAATAGGCTTCAGCCTGAACTTTCAAAAATCTGGTTAAGGGTCCAAATCCGAAAAAAGAAGTACTGAAGGACTGCTCACTGACTCAGTGCCTCAAAATTAGATGCGAGTCCAAGGAGTGAAATTCATGGTGCAGCGTGGGACATCTAAACTTTCCAGTACAGCCCTCAAACATGATTCATATCAGCCAATATGTTTGGATGGTGGATATCTAAGCTACACATTTGAAAATGTCAAAGAGAGGGAAGCATCTAAAATTTTGCCTTTCTACTGAATGTAGGCACTTATCCACAGTCCAAATTAGGTTCTGTGGAACTCAGATTTGCAACCAAAACGCTTCGCCTGCACTTCTATATGAAAGTCATATGAAGTGTCAGCAAAGACAACTGTCTCCTGCTTCTCTTTCAGAAGCTAGCTAGCGATAAGGGGGAGGAGGAGGAGGTGATATTACTAAACACATTTTGCATAACAGTCTTGCTATGAAAGTACTTGCCGCCTTCTCCTGACCTATTTTTGAATGAAAGTGGCTGTGGGAGCTATGCAATGTGCTGAAGTTGGTGCTGTCATTATGCATGGAGTGTGCTCAGAGCACACCTACTGAACCCAGCCACTGGGTGGACTTAGCGCAAGGATACACTGTTTTGCATCCCAGACGGACTGAGTGGGGAAGATGTGCATTTGGATATTTCATTCAGCTGAGAGGGTGACATATTTGGATGAGTGCAGTGACACACTAAGTTAGAAAACTTAGATGCCTATGGACTCTCAGACACGTTGAGTACATGGAGGTTTTTAGACCATCCTTCTGGATATGTTTAAATTACACTATAATTGTATGTTAGATACCTAAGTGCTGTTTTGGAGCTCACCTTGGATTGTTTTGGACATTGCCTCTGTGTAAGAGTTTTAGTAATTTTACTTCTTGAGCCTCTAACTAGCATTCAGGTGTAACAAAGAAGCAATAAAAGGTCTGATCTCAGAATATATTTTTTTTACTTTGTGTTCTGGAAGCTGATAAAAATTTTAAATAAGCCTAGATTTTACCCAAAATAATAAGATATTCAGAAAAGGTAGGGGGAAAGCCCCATACTTTTTCTAGATCTTGAGCTCTAACAGTTATGCCTCTCTAATTTTGAGATTTTTCTGTAAATCTTCCTTGTGTGTTTTGGTTTTGGTTTTGGGGTTTTTTTTATGGTTTGTGGCTTGTTGTTTTGTTGTTTGTTTTTCTTTCAGGGGCTGTACATCATTTTCTTAGTGGTTGTCACTGTCTAAACAGGTAAACTGTAGAATTGTATTGTTCTGATCTATATCATGAAAATGTATTGACAAGAAGGAAACCTGTAGGAAAGAAAATAGTGTATGGAAATATATAGAAGTATTTCTGGCTTTCCCCATGGCTTACGAATATCTTTTTAACTTTTAAAAAGGCTATAAGCACACAGGGTAAATCCTTAAAGGTTAACAAGATGGATACCTGGGTAATAAAAAAGAGGCATACATATCTGTAAACCTCTTTCCCAGGAAAAGAAATTACTAATTCTTTCCACTGCCAGGTTTCCTCGGTGTAATTACTTCTGGATAAAGCTGAACATCTTCATTCAACTCATAAAGTCTCAATCCATTTTTTAATTTCTTTTTCTTTTTTCCTCCTGATTTTCCTTTGCCTGCTTTAGAAGACTAAGCCTAAGACATGCAATGTCATTAAGTGCAAATAGAGTATCGTGAATTGTTTGCCATGTGGAACTCTGGTGTTCAGATCTCAACGACCTCAGTCTTCTCAGATGATCCCTTGGCTCATAGGGATGGTGTCCAACACACAGAATATAGAAGATGCTGAGACAAATAAGGGTGAGCATATGTGATTGCAAGCAATTGAGTTATCCCAGTTTAATGAGTTCCCACAAGCAGTAATCACTTGTGATTTTCTGCCTCCATCATAAGGGAGCTGAATACTAAGTATGCAGAAGCATGAAAATTATGAAATGCTGCTGACTAGCAGCTCTGTCCTCCTTGTTAACTGTTTTTAATAAGACATGACATGTCATAAGCGCAAGGATCAACCCTGACCCTTTTTAAAATGTACTTATTTGCACGTATATTGATGTCTGGTGAAATTAGTGGATTATGGGCAGTAATCAGTTAATCTACAGAGATGGGTGGGGTAGATAGACTCCTTCTGATAAAACAAGAACTTATTTAAACTTCCTTAAACTTGAAGTGAGGCCGGTTGCATATTTTCCAGGAGTTTTTAAGACAGTGCTTAACTGTTAAGAAATTATATATAGAGACTTATATGCATATGTATAAATACATATTCATATTGCCTTTTAGTTTTGCATTTATGAATTCCAACTGGCCTTTCTCTTGATATATCTTATCCAAACAAAAGAAGGAAGTTTCCAAAAGTTTTCAGAAAAGTCTGCTCTCACTGCATTTCCTGAGCATCTCCACTGTGATCCTCTGGGAGTACTGCTGGGATCACAGGGTGACATTCCTCTTAGCACACTGCTCTTTCTGCATAGATTATCAGTGGTCTTTATATTGACTCAAGTTTCAAGATCTTTTTAGATATCCAGCAGATTAGAAGATGGGAGTGAACTAATTTCTGTTTTTCTTTTCTGCTGTGTATTATCCATTTCCGTAGTCTGAAACTAAAAGTCAGTAGCTAGGCTGAGGAAAGCTGAAAGAAGCAGTATAAAGTTTGATGTTAATGAATACAGTGACTCTTCTAAGAGGATTTTATCTATGCTGTTGTTCCCGTATTTCTTCAAAAAATAATAGACATGACTTTCTACCCACAAAATATTCATTGCCAATAAAAATATACCTTTAAAATAATATATTTGATCACTCCCACCCCATTGCTTTCCAATTTTTTCCACCTTCTGTTCCAGTCATCACTCTTAGGCTACTTCTAGAGAGCGCCAAAGAGAAGATGAGAAGAGCTGGAGATCTGTTGCTGCTGTACGATGACACATTCACACTTATATAAGTGTCACAGAACTTCTTTCCTACTGTGACATTTTTCTTAATAAAGGCAGTGGTTTTGTTGCGAACTGTGTGCATGCTTATACCAGGGCTAAATTTGTTTCTAATTATCTGGCACAATTGCCATAGCAGAGCATGCTGTGTGTGCCAGCACTACACAGATAGGGAGTTTGTGAGAAGAGACACATTCTGGATTTAGAATGTGAAAAGCAGCTGAGGAGTTCACCACGAGGTAGGGGTGTGAAAACTTTACTTACAAGTTGTTTTTTCCCACTGAGTCCTGCCTGCAGCTGATGGAGTAATAGAGTTGTAATGGTTTGCTTACAGGCAGTCAATTAGGCACCTACAGTTACTCCACAGGGTGTAGATTTTACATGAGTGGCTTATTCATAAATAAAAAGAATGACTGCAAATTTTGCTCTAATGTTTTCAATTCCTAAACATCACTACATTATTTATTCCAAATCGTGTCACACTCACACGCAAGGTCTCTGTTTCCTTTACTGCCCTCTTTACTACCAGATTGACATAGACCGATTTGTGATATCCCATTCTCTAGCACACAACACATCTTTTTCCTGCCTTAGAGGTACTAGAATTCACATGTAAAAGGGTCAGTTTTGAACGGAGGAACTTAAAGGAAGACCCTGAGACTGAAGGGATTTGCAATGCTGAATTGATATGAGCAATGCTGAATTGGTATTGTGAGTCCTGAAGCTGATAATGCACTGCATGGTTTTGAAGGGATGGTGCCACTGGCAATATTAGAGAGATCGATCTAAGCTTCTGACAGTTCATGAAAACTGAAAGTCAAATACTATGTTACATCTTTTACATATGTACAAGGAATGAAATGTACGGTGCATATGTACAAATTATTCCAAAACAAGGAAAGACAGTTAATATGCCTACTTTCCCTGAGCAGTTGAACTGAATTTATTTAGTTAAATATAGTGAGAAAGAAGATACATGACTTATGCTGGAAACACAATTTTAACTGTTTTCTGGTCTATGTACTTGTAGATACATATGTGTATGTATATGCAAAGAGATAACAGTATAGAAATAAAGAACAGATAAAATATTTACAATATTTTAATTACTAAAATGTAAAATAGCTAAGAATTATAGGTAAAATCAGGACTGTTCCATAAATCTTGTTTTAACTCCTCTTAAGCAGTTCCTCCTGTCTTTCTTTGACTGCTATTTTCTCCTGCCTCTCTAAGAAGAAGCCTTTTCAGAGGACAAACATTAATACACCCCCCACACACACCCAATTTATACATTCCAGCCATTGTACTCTCTTATCAACAATTTTCCCTCTTCTCCCCACCCCCATGTCCTTCCCCTCCTTTCTCTTGTCCTTCTCCCACTGTGGACTTTTAAGTGGAATGTGGGTGGGTTTCAGTTTAAGCGGCAGGCAGACAGACAGCAGGAAAAAGCTGTATATACAAATGTGTCCCAGGTGTCCTGACATGTCCTTGCCCCGCAAATGGTCACACTTGCTGTTGACAGGATGACAAACTTCAGCTCAGAATCAGCGCCCGTAATAAGACAATGATGTCACCGGCTCAGTCCCACTACAGACTATTGTGGAAAAGGGGCGCAGCTATGATGTGAATACAGAGAACTGTGAGAAGTATTTTTCATTGGAAGATCTTTTCATGTAAGAGAGATTTTGTCTGTCTTTTCTCCCTCTTTTTCAATATTTAATGTAGATTATTTGCACTGTTGATTTATTTACAGTGTCATTCACTTCTATAGCACTAGGTAAATAAATATGTCTAAATACAATGCATCTGTTAATAGTCGGTGAGGGATCTTTTTAAAGAGTAAGAAGTATCTCCAGGTCATGAAAGATTAAATGTCTGGCCAGAAAACTTTGGATGTTGACATTTGGCTGTTGACACGTCTATCATTATTACACCTACATTTGCCAGGTTTCATAAAACACTGCCAGCCTCTGCACACTTGCCTTGCAGTCAGCTCTCCCTCCAAGGAGAAGTGGGATTTTATAGCATCCGGCACACAGCAAGTAATGCATATGAGAACTTTGATAGACAGATATATATAAAAATAAATATGTTTATACACGCACACATAAAATATATATATTTTGCTCATCTATTCATGCAAAAAGAAAAATGACTACACAAAAAGAGCAATATAGAAAATATGCTTCCTATACTAGTTTTCACTTTGGAGTACGTTATTTAACGGATCTGTTTCTTTCAGAATGGAGCGTATCTAAAGAGGTATAGCTGTTATTTAGCTTGAACATTACTTCATACAGTAAACTTTTTTTAGAGTGACAGCCACTCACTAACTAATTTCCTATGAATTCTGCAACAGGGGGTTTCAGCAAGAGACACAAAAGGGAGAAGGCTAACAGCACCATACTCCAGTCCAGAAAGATTGTGTGGGATGTAGGAGTTAACAAGTGCTACACATTATTAATGGCCTCCAGGGTGTTTTTGTCTGAGTAAGCTCAAAGCAGGAGCTGCATTTCATAGCTACTGTACACGGTACATAGCACATACCTCTAATGCACACCTATGATATAGTGGCTTGGATTGAATCCCCACACCATGGCTGTCTGGAATAGTGGGATTGCGTTTCCACAGACGTAGCTGCTAGGAATATTCTCATTTTCTTACAAACAGTCTGTAAGGCTTTGATTCCTTTAGATAGGTCAGCACTCCTCTGGTCCCTGAAGAACATTGCCAGTCACATGGCTGCCTGATTTGGGCCAGCCTAGATAAAGATGGAATTGCTGTGACATTTTAAGACTTTTACAGGGGAAGGCTTGCTGTGTGTACTGGTAGCTTAGGAGTGGCATTTAAATAAGTGCCGCCATAGCTGGAGCCTGGCAGAGTAAACAGTACTAGAAGAAAGACTGAGATGTATGGAAGAATAAAGTGATTCACTAATCTACTGAACAGCAGCATGTAGGGAGGTTGTCTGAGCACAGCTCTAAATGCAGTCACTTAAAGCTCAGAGTCTCTCAGCTGTCAGTGATGGGTTTAGAGCTTCTGTATGAAGAATTTATATCTTGAAGGTCACCTTCATCTTAAAGGTGAAGAAGATAGTGATTAGGGCATGCTGGAAGTATTTTTGTCCCAGAAGAAATAAAAAAACCCAACACTTTTTTGCTTCCTGACAGTGTATACTCTTTAAATTCATAACACATATAACTTTAATATGTAACTATTTTCTTCTTAAAACAGCTTCGTGACTCTATACTTGAACATGACTCCCTGTCTTGACAGCCTTCTGGAAAACCCAGTCCAGCTTGCACAATCCACAAGAACAGATCCAGCTTCATTAAAGGGCTAAAGTCCTTCTGCTGAAATTATCTGCCAGAACTATCTCAGCGTATAAAACTGAAGTCATGATAAATTGTTAACTGTTTTGAAATAAGTTTCTGTTTGCTACAGAATGTATTT
Source organism: Ibycter americanus (assembly GCA_035590275.1). Classification (NCBI taxonomy): domain Eukaryota; kingdom Metazoa; phylum Chordata; class Aves; order Falconiformes; family Falconidae; genus Ibycter; species Ibycter americanus. The sequence continues at coordinate 68,825,542 of JAVJGI010000063.1, forward strand.
TAGCCACTTTTAATAAGAATCTTGAGTCAAATATTCAAAATCCCCAAAGTTTTTAGCTGAAAAGAGTAACGTCAGCTAAAATATCTTGATTTGGATGAGAGGGGGAGACAAAGTTTACCAAAGTGTTTAGATTTTAAGTTTTTAACTGAACTGGAAAACATATGTGGAAAGTACCACCCAGACCACCACTGTGTCCCTGTGAGTTTCTATATTGCCATCCACTAAAGAAATGACAAGGTAACATACTCCCAATCTCAATGGATGACTCTGAATTCCGAACTTTTTCCATACTCTTGAGAATTTTCTGTTCAGTGCATAAGAGAAGTAGCTGGACAGCTGTGAATTTTAGATCCAGACACTCGCTTACTCCATCTTCCCGTAAACTATTTTCCAGTCTATTGTGTTCTGATATAGGGAATCAAAACAGATATCCTTTTTGGACAAAAGCCCAACCAGAACCAGGTTGGCTGACATAATTCACGTTTCCAATGTACACTAAGTCTGCTACACACCAGTTTCACTAACAACTTGGCATGCATTCAGTGGTGGCATCATTTCAAGGGGTGGAAAGTCATAGGAAAGTTTTTGTGCTAGAAACTGCTTTGCTTAAGGGATCAGCGCACAGGCTTCCTGGAGTTTCCTTTAATTGTTTGTGGAGAGCTGTGTTGCAGCTACTGAACAGATCAGGTCTCAGTGTGACACAAATAATTTTAGTGGGCTTTAGAATTATTCTGTTTTTTATTATTATAAAATATTTTTATATTTTTCATAAAATATTCTTATAAAATTTTATTTTATAATTTATATGTATGGTCTACCCATTTTATTTAACTCTGCTGTGACTAGGCTGTGGGTATTGACTGTTCCTAGTCCAAATATGATGGGCTGTCACCATGGACTACTACCAAAAGGCTATCAAAGCTCTTTGGCAGTTAGTTGCAGTGGGTACTTCTGAAACCGTGTGATTGCAGACATAATAGTTGCACTGCAGTGATGGGTGAACTCAGTTTTGTGCATAGCTTGGAGATTAATTTTCAAGCTGTCTATGTAGTAATCTAAATGTAAAATATTAATGTCAGCTATATTAGGTGGAACTGATGTTTAAAAAGAGGTAATATCTATGGATAAGTCTAATTTACATAGTCAATATGCCATCAGAAAGTCTAGAAGACAGTATAACAGGAGATGCTACTGCTATGTCCTTCTTCAAGGTGTTTAGACAACCACTTGCAGCTAAGCCATACTAAGCAGTACAGTGAAGAGAGCAAGGAAATCTTTCCTCTTCTTTCTGCTGGATCCCACTCCTGGAGCAATGGTCCTTCAGGCATTGTGCACAGGGACCAAGATCAATGCTAGATAGCGGTGTAGAAGCAAAAAAATGGAGGAGGATTCTGATTTAGGCAGACATGGGGAGATACACAATACAAAGATTTATATAACTATTACCCACACATCTCCTCAGATGATCATTTCATTATTCTTCTGCCAAGGCTTTAAGCTGCTGACATTCAGCTGGCTACTTTATTTATTTATTTAAGTGTTTAAATGTTTGAGATTATGTTTCAAACTGCAGCTTTGCAGTCTTTCTGCAACATTTGTCAGCTGGCTTCTCTCAGTGCAATACCGTTGGGGCAATAATTATGTCATCCAGCTCTAAAGCTGCTTGAAAAGAAAAGATAAAAAAGACAACACACAAAGGAGTAAACCTTTCACCTCTTCAAAGAGCAGGTATTCATAGGATCATTTCCGGCTCATAACATCATATCCCACTAATAGTGCCTCAATTGTTTGGAGAGGGCTTGGCCAACATTCTAAACAATGATAGCCTACATTTACCAGCATCCAGTAGGTCAGATGTGAATTGAAGCACCCACTAGAGACATAAGGCCCTAATCTTTCTTTTTTCCCTTGGATGATCCACCATTAAAGCACTTTAGAATGGTTCTTGTCATCGTAACTCACTGGCTTACTCTCAAGAGCCTGTCATTGGCCCTGTGTTTCTAACAAGCTTTCTTCTTGAAAGAGAAAAATGGAAAGAAATACCTGCTTGAAGCTTAAATTCAGTCTGAAAGAGAGGGCAACAATAATTTTTGTTGTAAGCATTGTGATTTTAAAGAAAAGATTGTTTCTTGTAGTTGTAAATTGTTGTGAATGTGAAAAAAATGTTGAAAGCAAAATATTATGAACATGGTCCTGTTCCTACTGCATATAAAGGCAAAATTACCATTTACTTTAATGACACAGGAGCAAGTTCTACTTCTCATTGGTCACCACTGATTTAAAGCTAAATTCTGCCAACTTTACTAACATGGAAAGCCTGGGGGGGTGGGGTGGATGGGAGGAGCCCAGTTACTACTGGCTAAGCAGAGCAAAATCCACACTCTATGTTTAAAACAAAATCACTTTTCCTGGGATTATGTCATTTTTTTATTTATTTCCCATGAATATTCTAGTGTACAGGTTTCACTAGAAACAGCATAAATTCAGTAAACATTGCAAATTATTTGCAGAAACAGATCTCTTATTCACAGTCTTGATTGTTCACATCAGGATTTACATGCTTGTGACAAATGTGATCACTTTGGTCTAGTCTGCCAGTGGCATAATGACTCAGCCTGCATTACAATGAACAAGTATTTCTTCACACAGTTTTATAACTAAGAAGAAAGTATGTATCTAAAAAGAAAAAATGTTTATCTAACAAAAAGGTTAAAGAAATAAATAGTGAAGAAAAATGATCCAAGCTGCTCACAGATGAATTAGTAGGCTGATATAAAGAAGCTTCCAGTAGGCTTATCTCAACTTGCTAACATGCAGTAAAAGTACAATCAACTGTTCTCCAGGATTTTGCTTGATGTTAACTACCTAACTAATACGTGGTGACATCTTAACTTTTTTTGATGGTAAATAAAAAGGATTAGGGGATCATCTGTAATGTTCTAGCATGGATGACAGTATTACACATTTTTCATTGCAAAGTTGCTGACGGCACTGTTTATATTGTTTAGTTTTTAGCATCAAACTTCTGGTACCAATCAGGGGGTTGATTCTTACATAGTTAATTGAGACAAAATGAGGTACCTCTTCATAACACACTCCAGAAGTTCAGAACTAGGATCTTTGTCTGAAAGAGAAGGAGGAATAGTCTAACAGTCTATCTCTTTGAATTTTCTACACCTAGACATATTAGATAGGTAACTGAATTAAGAACCTACGTACAGGTGGCATAAGTATTTCTTCATAAAGCAAGTCCAAGCACTTCCCTCTGTGGCTGTTGCTCACGCTTTTGTTCACCCAGACCACACAACTGGATTGACCAACGGTCAGTAACCGCTAACAAAAGTCAAGCACGTTTTACATAAGCTGCTGAGAAAGAGCAGGGTGGTAGCTATAAACCCAATATTCCTGTCCCTTAGAGGATCCAAAGAAGCTGTCCACATTCCTACCACAGGACAATACTTACTTAGATAATTACACCTATGTTGCTTAATAGAGTATGCCGCAAAGATCCCTGAAGTGATGCCAACGTGATCACACATACCTGAGTACAGACACTTTTGCTAATAATTTATTTTCATCACTAAACAAGCATACCATCTTTCACCGAGAATACACTTTCTCTGATTATTTCATATCTAAGGAGAGAAATCCAAGGTTATTAAATCTCCAAGTCTGGGTTAGTTCTGCAGCATAATAAATGGCTGACATATACAAAACACCTGCGTCTGATTAAAGAGTGGGAGAAATGCTGAATATCATCCTGGCAAAAGCAATACATAGAGGACTAAAGATAGCAAAAGTATGTATACTTAGGAAGATGAGAAATGGATAAATGTGCAGACAGTAGATATAAAAATGAAAATACTTGAATAAAACGGTATATATTCAAAAGTGGTTCCATAAACTGCTTGCAGACAAGCTACAGACAAACTGTTATTCTCATATACTAATCTTCAAAATAGTTTAAATAGCAAATATATTTGAAAAAATCAATTTATGTTATTAGCTAATTCAGAAACAGAAAAAGAGGAGAAATTTAAAAGTGTTTAGTAAAAATGACTTACTAAGCTGTCATGATTATTAACCAATGCTTCTGCAAACAAATTTCCAGTTCTATTTTATGACAGGGAGAAATCATGTTCTGACTTGCTCAAATATGAAATGATCTGGACTGTCCTTCATTATTATCAATGGGAAGGGGCATCTTAAATGAAATTTTGCTTATTAAGGAGAAATTACAGTCCTGTGTTTGTAGTTTTGGCTTCGTGGTGTTATTACAGTTGTGATGGTTTAAGGGGAAGAGAGTTAAGATTTGCAGAAAAAGGCAATTTTATTTTTTGGTGGAGAAACTGATACAGTTAGAAAAAGTGGACGAGCTCTAATGATCAGTATCTTGCTGAAAGGACATTTCGTCACAAAGACTGTGCACTTTATCCAGCTGTATTAGCATTTTTAAGGAATTTTCTCTCCCTGTAAACCTTTCTTCCACTATGGTTTTAGACTCCATAGGTAGTCAAATTACTATTAATGTGGAGGAGCAGGCTTTCGCCTTTCTAGACAAACAATTCTGCAGATTGGTAAGAATTCTGAAATATTCAGAAGTTCAGTGACAATCTTTTGATGTTTCATCTTTGATATTTCATGACAAGTTAGTATATATATGTATCATAATGACCCAACTGATTCCATTACCATAGACGCAAACACAACAGCCCTCTCAACAAGGACTGAAGAACATAAGAGCCTCCAGTAAAAACAGGAGCTATTTCCTCTGTGCTGAAGACTTATTTTTTGTCTCCAGTAGAACTGGATGTATCTTTTTAGTGTTCAACATCAGCAATATGCAAAAAAGTCCAAATATATTTTGCTAGAAAATCCTATGAAGCTGAATTTAAGTAGGAGCAGTCACCTTGAAATTCCCTTTTGAGTGTCATAAAATAAATAAATAAAAAATAAATGCCACGATTCTATACAGTAGTGAGTTGAGAACAAGAGAAAACAAGATCAAAAATCTCATTTTTGACTTGTGAAATGCAGTTAAACAATCTATATTTCTATTTGTTCCACAATATTGGAGTCGGCTTCCTTGGACACAAGGCATTTGGGTTGCTGTCTAGTCACATTGCTTGCTAAAGAAATCCTTATCTTTATGTCTAATTTCTCAGTAATATCATCTGAGGCTTAGACATTGCTCTTTTCACTCATCATGGGTATTAAAAATAATTAAAGTATTTCCAAGGAAGTCTTGAGAAACAAATGCCAAACTTGAGGGAAAGGGGGGGTTTGCAAATTGCAGCAGTGCAGCATCAAGCTAATGAGCAAGGGATTAACCATTTTGATGTGCAGTATGCCAAAGAGGGTGAGAAGTGCAAGAGAAAGCAAAAGTCATTACATGTTAAGTACTGAACTAGTGAAAGATGTCATATTGTAATTTTTGAATGGGATGGTTTTGGCTGCTCCTTTGCATCTCTTCCGCATGTTATTGTGCCTTACTCATACACGTCTGCGTGAAAATAAATGGATAAAAATAAGACAATTTCAAATTCTTTGGAAGACTCATTTCACAGAGTTCTGTTTCTTCCTGAGCTGAAGAAGTCATATTCTGCATTTATCGCCTGCCATTACTGATTACTCCAACCCTTTGGATAACATTTAAAACCTAGCAGTTTATGAAATGGAAGTGGCCTTATCTTTTACACTGGGATGAAAAAAAACAATCTATAATTAAAAAAAAAAAAAAAAAAAAAAAAAGAAAGAAAAAGAAAAAAGAAAAAAAAAAGAGGCAAACAATGCTGAGGCAATTATTTTACTCCAAGAAAATAAAACCAAGTAGAGAGAAGTAATTGCTTAGAAATTACTCATATTGAAATTGTTGTATGCCGGGTATTCTCTGCAGTCCTGAATCGCACTTTCTATTCATTTTTGTGTTGGTGCAGCCCTCAAAGAAAAATACTATTTCAATTTTCCATGCTATATTCAAGGTTCATATTGGAAACAAATGTGAAACCTCTTTAGAATAACAACCTTCTGTTACTTTTTCCATAAGCATTTTTTCCCCTTTTCCCTTTTAAGTCTGTAATTCTTTCTGTCTGGTTTTATTAAGTGTGTGAAAAGGTAGGCAGGCTGCCCAGGTCTTAGAAATTAAAGTTCCCTAAGTAGCTCAGGTGGTTGCATGAAATCCAGAAGCTCAACAGCTAAGAAAGAAAGAACATATGACAGGATGATCCCACTTTGTATAGGAGGAGATTGAGGACATCCCCACCTACTGATCTCTCTGCAAACTCAAATCTGAGATCTATTTACAATGGTGGTAAAATGAGGAGGGAAATTCATATTAAAAGTTAGACATTCTGTTTGGCACATGGCGGAGAAAGGAAAAATCACAAAATGCCATTTTTTCATTGATACGGAAAGCATGAGAGCGCTGTGTTTTTTTTTAAATGCAGTGTGTTTGCATGACATTAGGAATATGAATTCTGCAGCCATTTAGTTATGTTTAGATAGTTAACATGGTCATTTTCTCTGCTGTTCCCAGATACTCTTAAAAACAAAACGGCAGATTAGGTGAACATTGCACTAAAATCTAAAATGCTGGTAAGAAAAATCAAGAGACCAGACAGTCATAAATACCACCAAACCTCGTGTGCCAAGCAAAAGGCACATAGCATTTTGCGGTAATCAGACACATACAGACCTGCAGCCTTTTCAGTCTAGTACAACCTGTTTGGAAGGCAGGTGATTTTGTCTTATTTTCCTTTTTTTTTTTCACTATATTATCATTCTTTGTCTTGTTATCTGTCTTAACTAATTCTTATATTCAAATAATTTTTGCAGAAATTAAAATTACAAATTTATATTTTTTGGAGAAAAAAAACCCACAAAAAATTATGCAACTCAGTTTAAATAAAAGAAAAAGCTTGCTCAGAAAAGGAATAATCTTCAAGAAAAATGTTTCTTATATGTATTTTTTCTGTCTTTTAGAAGCATCATTGCATGTTTCTCCTCTGTGTGTTTGACCACTTTCAGTCTGTCTACATTTTTGTCTTCAGACTGAGCTGTTCTGGCCTGAAACTGCCTAACTTGGATTGCAACATGCTGGAGAGACATATTTACTTTTTTCCCCATTACAGTTGATAGATGAAAGTGATTGAAATAATTCAGTTTCAAGTTCTGTAAAACTTTGTCTGATGTTTTACTTGACCTCACAGTGTCCCCTAAAGTACCATATGCCATTTGTTTCCTATTATTGCACTTAAACATACATACAACTATCTAAGACTGATCCAAAATCACCAAATACAGTAAAGAGATCTGAGTGCATTTTAGATGGCCTGTGATTAGGGCCACAGGCCTGTTTTTGCTGGGATTCCACGTAGGCTGATACTTCTATCTGGATGAATCTTCTTTTAATTTAATGGAAAACCCACAGTGATATGGTTTATGATACCAAGTTCACAGCATGATCTTGACGACAAATAACAAATCTCTGAAGTACGAATTCTGATTTAACATTTGTGTGTGTGTATATATATATTTCCTTTAGTAAAGCAACTGTGTATATATACAGAACTAAAAATATCTAGTGATATTGATAGAGGTGTAATAATGAAAAATGACCATTTCCTCAGTGCATATTGCTGGGTTATTTTACTTGGTTACTTCTGTCTGATTTCTCTACCTAAGTGGTGGGCAATTTACATGTCCATCCCTGGTTTATAGTTTTCAGTCTCAAAGCTCTCATACTGTACCTCCTATTGTCATTTTTTCTTAAGTTCGTAAGTTCTTAAGTTTTGAATACTAAACTGTAACATTTTACAGGGTCCATCACTGAATTGCAGAGCTGTCGTGCATTTTATTTGCATTTCTTTCACATACTCAGTTAATGAAACTTATGAATGGTATTGAGAATTAAGATGATGGCAACGTAAAATAGCAATGCAATTATTTCATATGCCACTGTTCATCATTCATACCACTAAAGCTTCCACATTTGCGTTATTTGTTTTTCAAAGATACTAAAGTCAGTTAGGAGAATTTTAACCACCTTTCCCCTACCCCATCTTATTTTTTGATTAAAATAAAGGTTAACACCATCAGCTAACTTGCTTTCTTTTATCGAGGGACAGAGGTCCTGAGGGACAGAGCACCTTGTCTTCATGTCATCTTAATCCACAATATATGACAATGAGTATATGGTAGATTCTTAGACAAGTGATTAATCCTTTGGTATCCATCTTGCAGAAGCAGAATTAAGTTTTACACATCATCAGAGGAACAGTTGCAGAATTGCCCCAAAGCTCCTCTGAGGTGTCATTATGAAAAATACCCTACAAAGTGGTGTCTGTTTCCAATGCGAAAGAAAGCAAACTTTAACAATATGGTTCAAACACAAGTTTTCTACAGTAAGGGCTGAATGGGACTCAATGTGCTTGTTCTTATGCATTATGTATAGTTCCATAAGGCTTATGCATAATACATAAAGACATACCTATTCATATAGATACATACTAGTCTGATTCAAATGAAACACAATAAAACTGGAAACACAGATGTTTTTAAAAAGACTTCTCCAGATGCACTTACAAAATTATTTTAGAAAAAAAAAAAAACATCACCCAAACCCAGTATAAACTCTTCAGTGATGAATATATGTCCATAAGACCTATACACTCCACAGATTGTGAATTCTTGAGGCATTTAACAAAGGGACATCTTTATGTCTAGACATCTAGAGCTAAAATGAAAACTTCATTAACTAATTATGAGACTAACAATAATAATACAAGTTTCTATATAACTAGGGGCTTCATCCAGGTTTCTAAAATACATTTTACAAAAGTTGTTAAGAACTTGAGAATCAGAAGTGGAACTGAGAACCTACCTCTGGCAAATCAGCAGTTTCAGTAAGGCTAGTCATAAGTTTGGATTGAATTTGCAATTACTTTTGGCTGAATCAAAATATTTATGTTACAGAAATGTCAAAACAGTTCATTTTGACATTTACTCAAGAATGTGTATTGGCATTTTTGAGACATTATGTTTTTAAAGTCTTATAAAGACAGACAGGGACAAGCAAAAGCACGATTCACATACCAACTGGAGGAATGAGCCCTTTTTCTGTCTGAAAGTCCATTCAAGACATGAGAGACACAGGCTCAAATCTCCCCTTTACTTCAGAGGGTCAGCTCCTCAGATTATCCTTGTCCTTAATTTGTTTTTAAGTATTCCAGAACTGAGAGTTGACAACATCTTCTGGTATTAACACTTATTTTCTAGGAGTGCATGATATCTTTTGATGGAAGAGAGAGAGAAAGAACGAACGGTTTCATGGCATAATAGTTAAGATTTTTGCCTTGATTTAAATTTATTTTCTGTTAAATTTCTTAAATTCCAATTTTCTGTGAGATACCTTCCCCCCCCCCGCCCCCGACGGCAATAGAGATACGAAGAAGTTAAGTGAATTGTTCAGTCAGATACAAAGCTAGTGACAAACTCAGAAGTAGAAACAATCAATCTCATTCCAATGCATTAAGCAATAGCCCATGGTTTGACTCGGTTGCAGTGCCTAATATATTCCAGTTGGATAGAAAAGGTGAACATATTGCTACACAAAGCTGATGGCTATGAAATGAAATATAATTCATGGCAATTGATGAACCCAGAGATTTTTAAGAGTTTTGATTTTACCAGAATTATTCTTTATGGATGATGGATAGTAACAGAGATGTTTTCAGTATTTTGCAAAAATCCCATCTTATGTAAATGAAATTTACACCAGAATCCAGAATGTAATCAGAGTGTAAAAATTCATTTTGTTTGGAAGTTAAACTTGAAGTTATACTTCTTGTCACAGTGTAGAAGCTTCAAACTGTAGTTATAAACATTGAAAAATGAGTTAAGCAAAATACTAAGTAGAAATCTCATGTACCTTGGCCCAAGGGCATTCATTAGAGAAAGATACGAAACAAATGATAATATTTTCCTTCACAAGATAGTTTTTAAAGATCCTGTTGACATTACACAAGGTAAAATGTGTGATTCATGCTTTAAAAACATTTGGTGTTTGCCATTATGTCCTGCAACTATTTAAAAAAAAAAATATCATACTGGCTTAGAACAAAAATTGGAGGCTGTTAGAACTTAAAGCTGAAATTTACTAAGATAAACTACTGCCACTTGCTTAAGCAGCTTAAAGGTTGCAAATTAGTGGCTAGAGATTTAGCAGCTTTAATATTGACTGGATAATCACTGACTAATTGATTCTAAAGTGACTATTATATATTCATATATCTGTATCATGGTAGCCCCAATATGGACTTAAACGGTTACATTGAATTAGCTGTTGTACAAAATACAACATGAAAAAGAAAAATTTTCTTGATCCATGAAATTTGCTTGCCAAATTGTGCCACTAAGGTGATTACTGAGTGATGGCACAAATGAATAATACTAGTCGTCCTGACAGATCATTGTCTTAGCACACCAACTCCTGGGGCAGTTTTCTGGAGGGACTCAATGGGTAATGACGTGGCTTGATGCCTATTTTACAAGATTGTCTTATCTAGAAAGGAACATCAAGAGTAAAATTTCGAAAGTATCGGTTGAAAATCTTTACTACATAATGATGCTGGATTCCTAATAGAAACTCACAGAAGCAAACGACACTGAACGGGAGATGATAACAAGGCTGAGAACTGATCATTAAGGGTTTTGGAAAATAAAGAGAAATAGTTTGTGTTTGGTCTGGTAGCAAAATAGCGGCCAAGATGGACAGAGGAAACAAGGTGTGACACAGTTAAAACAGGAAACAAGGATAATTGTCTTTGCAGCAGCCTTTGAATGGAATAATTGTCAATTATATCACTAGACACATACAACCAAAGACTCAACTGTGAAATGACAGTGATAAGCGGCAACTAGTAGAGGCTCATATTTTCTTATTAAAAGGTAGTTTGGTAGGCACTGAGGATCTAGGTACCATGCACATGCCACATAATTACATAATCCAGGTCAATATGCTTTCCTCCACTTTCAGTGACAGAAAACTTTCTCTTCCATCCTTCCCAGCTTTTTCACTGCTGGAAAACTCATTTACTCTCTTCATATGCAAAATTTCAATTTTACTTCCAATAAAACAGCGTGAAAGTTTTTGGAAAAGAAATGCCAAAACATGCAATATATACTATGTTTCAGTATCCATTTTCATTAGTACCCGATGCGCAATCTGGTTTTAAAATAAGTTAGAATTACAAAATGCTGGGCTGGGATGAAATTATATTCTTTCCAAGTTTGAGGTATTTAAATTTAGTCATGTGGTGTGAGGCATTATGTAAAGCTTTAGTGAAATTCAGACACAAGTTCTTGTCTAAAGTTAATTTCCCACCCAGTTTCTACTTCCCTTGTTTGAGATTGAGTTAGGTAGAAATTGCCATTTCAGCATCAACAATGAAGTTAACATGAGCAGTTTATGCCATAATAATATAAATCCTCTCACCCAAAGAAAAACAACAAGCTTAAAAGTTTTATTTTTTTAGAGGCAAAACTTGATGATTTGCATGGAATTTCACGTTACTTTTGAGTTTGTTTAAAGTTGAGAGCTTGAAACCAAACTCCAAGATAGGAAATACCATATGAATCAAAACAAAAGGGAATTTTCATCCCTCCAGACTGAAAATGTTGGCTTTTTGGTGAACTATAATTACAAGGCCTCAATCTTTCTTTCATTCATATGATGAACTTAGAGTAGATAGAAAGATAGAGAAGGGTGACAGCACAAATGTGTTTAATACTGAATCAGCCCAGGGTATGTGCAGGTAGAAGTATTCTTACTCAAATAAAAATTTTGAAAAGGTAGAATTTGCTGGATACATTTGTGATAACATTTCCCCATAGCAGTACCATCTAATGAGACACTTTTGTAATTGTAGCAAATTTATGACTTCTGTAAATCTTTTTGGAATAACTTAAAGCAAGTAAAAATAGTAAATTAGCACACAGAGATGGTCTATTTTAGCTGAAGTCATGAGTAAAATTCACACTGATCTCAACAGATGAAAATAATAAAAAATCTTCCTCTTTATAAGCAGAAACTTCCATTATGAGAACGTTGTAATTCAGTGTCTCTCTGTCTTAGAAGATTATGAATGGATAATAAAAATGCAGCTAAATTCACTCCTGTATCCAGCAAAGCCAAGGAATGTCTAGCTATGTAGTAGGTGAAGACTCAGCTTTTCAGTAAAAAACTCATATAAACGCCATTAATAATACAACAGAGAAAACAGCTAATGGATTCCCTTGAAACCATATTAGAATGGGTCAACTCACTCTCCTGAACAAGGCAAGAAAATAGTCACCAGCTGAGTAAAGCCAAGGGCTGACATAATGATGGATGGCCAGATGGTTTTACCACAAAAAGAATAACCTGACCCCAAACAGTAGAACACAGTTTTCAAGCATACATATATTGACCCAGTCCACAAGAGAAAATGGAGAATAAGCCAGTTTAAATTGAAGGTCCTTACAACTTTATTTTTTTTTCATATACTCTCAGTGATTCTCTCCCCTGAGGAAAGAGAATGTGAATAAAACCAAAAGCCATGTATGTGCTTTTGCAAATATTTCTTTCCCCCCACCCCCCCACCCCAGATGTTGTTGTTTTTTTTTTTCTTAAATGCAAAATTTTAATATCAAGCAATATTCAAACATCTATCTCCTCTGGAAACAAACAGGTTTGTTCCAAATGTAGTTTTGAAGTACTTCTGTTTTCTTCTTGCAGGAATACAATGTTTAGAAATATAAAAATTTCTATTTTTTAGCAAAGTATTCCATTTGTGGGGAAGAGATCACATGAAATTGATTTTTAAATAGATGTTTTTGCTTATTCCAGAGTCTGATTTTGCATCTATCAGTCCTACCTTAATAACTTTTGAAACTTTTATTCAGTCCTTAAGAAAAGGTACAGGAAGGGTTCCAGTCTCATGGATATTCTGTTCCTTTTCAGTATATATCAAAATTTTTCAAAGGGTAGGAAAGGTGGAGTCTATTATTTTAGGGAAAAAAAAGGCAATCCGAGTTCAGGAGTCCTGCTTGGAATGCTAGATCATCAAAACCAACAAAAATATGTCCTACCTCTTTCCCAGATGATAATTTGATGATGCAGAAGGTAACTTTGGGTGTTGTTGGACAGGTTGATGGAGCTGTGATGAAAAAAATACCAAAAAACAGATAAATTCCTGTAGAATAGTTGAAGGCAAAGAAAATGTCAAGTAGACTGTTGAAGTTATTTTAACAGGGAATTGTGTCGAGAGACATAATTCTTAGAAAATAAGATTTAATTTATTCCTCTGCTCATATCACATTTTGCTCTTCATTTTATTTTTCAAAACTAAAACAATAAAAAAAAAACCACAAATTTTTGGACAGTCTATTTTATTTTTTTTACCTTTCTGAGAATTAGATTGACTCTGAAACAAAAGCAAGATTCTGAAAGAAAAATTTGAAATAAGCTTTCAGGTAAAAATGTCAACATTATATTTCTCTCTCTCTTTTTTTTTTTTTTTCTTTCTTTCTTTTTTCTTTCCATAATTATTTTCTGTATTTAACTCATTCTAGTCATTTGGACAGAATCCAATCTGACCTTACATGATTAGAACACTAGAATACTATGCATATAAAAGACTGCCAGGTGTCACCTTTAAAGAAAAATTGTGCTAAAAAGAGCAACAATAGGTCTCAAGTGTTAAATACATGCATATGTTCATATGGTATAAGCATGCATAGAACAGACAGATAAATGGTTTAAGAAAAATGCATTAAATCATTTTTCATGGCTATATAACTGTGTTTACATTATGTGGAAATTTGAACCTTTTTTATATTGTCTGGAATAGATTTTTCATTGGAGGTTTTGCCAGGAGTCATGATAAAAGTTCAACAGAGTCCTCCCACTTGCTTTACTGTATCAGACCACAATCTCTTTCTCCTTCCAGGTTCCTTGAGGTCTTGATCTCTTTCTCGCCTCAGTCAACTGCCGTTCTCTGTAACTCACTGATTTTTTATTTTTTTTCACCAACAGATTCCATTCACTTTCTTCCTACCACTTCTTATCTGCTTGACTTCATCTTGTGAGTAGGCTTTCTAACACGCTGAAGAGGGATAGCAACTGTGACTAACCTTCATCTCAAAGGCTTCACTTAAAGCCATCATCAATATAGTCACGGAACAATGAAAAGAAAGTGAATCAGGGACTGCTAGACATGTCTGAGAAGAGGAATTGGCAGCCAGAAGGGAGGATGAAGAGACTGCAATAAATTGTTTTGGTTTTTTTTCCTCTAAACAAAATCCCTCTGGCAGCCCTGGATGAGAGGAATGTTTGTTAATTAGCATAGAAGATGATTGCCTGCTTCGGTGAAGGGCAATTCTACACCATTCAGATAATATTTTGATTCCTCCCCCTAAAGCTACAGCAGGGAATTTGGATTCATCAGTCATAACTGGTGATGAAATTGAGCAGAGCCTGTTTTAATGTTACAGAAGTGTAAATTAGAACAAGCTTTGTGGTACTTTCAAAATCTGCTGAAAGGTTTTTTTTTATTTTCTGGGACACAAGGGGAGAGAGTAACTAATTATGATTGTAAGTACCAAATAAATACATGGTAGCCTACTATTGAAACATCTGCAACAACATCTCAGTCACAGAATTGAAGGTGGTTCTTAGATCTTGCTGAGGCCTGCTGAGGCCCAGAATAGGTCTTTTCACTGTTACAAACTTGAGACATTGAAGGTTAATTCTCCAAAGCAAGGTAAAACCAGTTTATAAAACTTATTTATTCCTTGTTAAATAATACTTATTCTCTGGATGTATGGTGAAGATGGTAATCACCAAAAAAATGGATCTAAAAAAAGACACCCCTAAAACCAACATTTAATATACTATTCTGAACTACTCTGAGTTTTCTCTAAACATTTTCTAAACCATACTTAAAATACAGACATAGTCAGTTGAGCTTAGCACACAATGTGGATTTTAATTATATGAACCTGAAGCTACTATTTATACTATTCACAAAAGATTTTTTGTCTTCATTCTGGAACACTTTCTGGCCTGAAAAAACTTTCTTCTCAGAATTATCTTCAAGTGTCTTAAATTACTGTGGAGGAGTTGAATGCACTCAGCAAAATGTAGAACTTATATGCACTGCCTATGTTTTAGTATGGTACATCTATTAAATCACATTAGTTCGGAAGCCAGAAGAAACCTCTGATAGGTTTCTGCTAATGCAAGCTTGATTCCATGCCCATGTTTTTCTTTACTGAAGCAGTAAGCCACTGAACTTTGCTTGAACTCAGATTCTCAGAAGAGTGCAGTACATATTTGATGCAATCCATCCTGATCATATTTAATTTGTATTTCTTTTAATTTTAATTTTACAAAGTTTATTGTCACTTACTACCCAGCTAAGCAAGAAACACTGTGACTGGTTCTGTTATTTGGTCAGGAATCTGAACTCTATTAAGACATGTTCTAGGAAAAGCTATCTCAGAAAATACCATTCTACCCTCTAACATTTTTTTCCACAAACTCTGAAAACCAAGAAGACTAAGACCTCTGAAATGGAAAATCTATGGTATGATCAAAAATTCACGTTCAAAATGTCATTTCAATATCAAGACTAATGACATTAGTAGTGCTAAAAAAATGGTGCATTTTTTCCTTGGGTGTATTACATATGAATGTAAGTTCTTCATTTAAAAAATGTGATGTATTTCTTAAGACCTAGTTTTCCAGAAAACTTGATTTTGGTTCTGCAAAAATGAGAAAAAATAGAAGAGAAACTGTTCTGATAAGTAGCAGCCTTATGCTGGAATTAACTGGTAAACTCATTTTCTAGTAGGCTGCGATGAACACAACAAACTTCTTACGCATGTTAAAATCCCATGACCTTCATTCAAGAATTTTAAGTACCTCAGCTCACTGAAATCAGGCAAAATGTGTTTTGCAGCTTTAATTGCATGTCATTTCTTTCTTCAGCTCCTCATCTGCTTGAGTTGTACAGTATTTTCAAGTATCTGCTGTGTTTAGTTTTGCTGTTAGTTTCAGTGAAATTGTCTCCAGAATAAGTTTCTACTCAAACAGACAAAATAAGGTACTCAAATGGCAACCAGGTTCATCTCAGAAATATACACAGGGCAAAAAAGACTATAATATTTGATTATTGGTCAGCACTTTTGATCATAACATGTGAAAGAAAATTGCTCCCCATTTTCTGTACGAAGGAGATCCAAAGTTCAAAAACAAATGCAGTCTAGTTTCTCCCAAATGCTTACAAATTATGTTAGTGGATGGTAAAATAGCACAATCTGAAAAGGTGAATCCACAAAGGAAGATACTTGAAACAAATGTCCTTGTTACCTTGATTGGTGCACTGGCTTGTGAGGAAGGGGAAGGGATGGGGGAACGGAGCTAATCTAGAGCTGGCCGCAGAGTATTAGCCTCAGACAGCTCTGCTGTAAGGATACAGTATATCTCCTGAAGCAGAGTTGAATAAGGATTTAACAGGCATTTGCAGTCATTTGTAATTGTTGAAAAATTATGCTGCTTATCATATTTGACAAGGTAAGAAGGTAATTTGTTACCCTCATGGGACAGAAGGTTTTAGCAGGAAAGCAGTATGTAGATGGTTTCTTGCTGTTCTACAAATACTGAATTTGACTTCATGAGCCGGTTGTAATGGTGCGGAGCTCTTCTGATAAAGGTGAAAATGTAGCTGGTGTGATACATTTTTTTACAGCTTTTTAAGCCAAATCTGAACACAACTTCAAATAATTCACTTCCCTTCTACCTTATTTGCAGGTCTGTTACTTATACCTGAAATAACTGGATATAAGGTATCTTCAGCATTCATATATTTTTCACTGTAATTTCAATTGAATTTGAAGTTCTGTGGTTATTTTATTTGATTTTATTTCATTTGAGATATCTGACATATTTTGACTAATAGGAGCTGCTAAGCGTACTGGTTATCAAGCTGATCAACAGTGGAGTGTGATCCATAATAATTAGCTACTTAATATTGGTAGTATCCTTTTTTTTTCCCAAATAAATGGAATTCACCATTCAATTCAAACAATCCACTGGATTGTTTTTTGCCTGCGCTATTGTTTCGCTATTTGTACAATCTCCAGCATGAACTTTAAACATTCTAAAGCATGTATGAAATCTGAGGATGTGTGCAAACTTTAGGTAAATACTTTTAAATTCTTCATGGAAATAATTATTTCTAGTTCAATTTTTTTTCTGATTCAGCATAACTCACAGGAGATTTTAGAGAAGCCTTTTTAATACTATTAGTTTTGGCCTGTAATATTTGTTGTCATGGTGATGAAATAAGAATGGTTTTGACCTAAAGGCAAGATGAGGCAAAAATCCATGACCATTTCACTGTAGTGAACAAGGCAACACCTATAGCTGCTGTAGAGTTTTCACTGAAAGAAATGTGATGTACAGCTGCTATTGATTGGGATAAATCCTAGCTGTATTTAAAAAGAAGTTTAAAACTTCCCTTGACATCACTTTTTGTGGAGTCAGGTATTCCCCCAAATATTTTGATTGCTGGGTTTGATACATAATGTGAGTTATTATGATAATTTTGCAAGGTAATAGTTGTTACCATAATGTCGGAAGTTACAGTTGTTACCATATTTAGCACAGCCCAAATAAATGAAACAATACCAAAAGCAAAACCAAAGCAAAAACAACAACAACAAAAAAAGCTATTTTTTTTATTGTTCTTTGACCCTGTTCTTTTGATAAACTTGCCAGGTTTGACTCTTGTATTTCACCTACAGGTGAGCTGTTTTCATCAGTTATTGATGGAGAATGATTTTATGGATCTCTCTGTTCAGTTGCTCCACAATTCTTTTGCAGTGAATGGTGAAAGAACATATGTGGTTATACAAAAATTAATTTGGAATACACTGGAGAACTGTCAGTTTATCTTCACCCAGAGCTGATAAGCAACTTAAGGCAAAAGATCCACCTGGATTCTATGTTGAAAGCTGTGTCAGCAATTTTCACTGAAAGAATCACAAGATTTTGGTGAGGATTTCATATGTATAGATTAATAGGCTTTGATAAGGTAGAGGAAGTTTGGGACAACAGCTATGTAGGAAACTGAGTTAAACTGAAGTCACATCAGCATTGTAAGCCACTGAATCATTTGATTTCTTTCTCTTAATTTCCAAAAATCTTATTTTAGCTAAGGATAACAAAATGTGAAATTTGAACAGAGGAAAACTTGGGTTTTTCTTTATATGTAACCTTTTCTTCAGATGTGCCCTCTAAGGAGCTAATTACCTTACAGACAATCGAGAACTCATATTGCTTGCTCAAAACCACTTTGCTCACAGAAATAAATGGTACCAAAATCAATGGCAAAATTATTGAGCATGAAAAAACAAAGGCTAGAGTGAAGTAGAGGTGAGTCCTTTCATTGAAACAGGACATACTACACTCCAGCCAAAAGAAGTATGGCATTTCCAGGAAAAGATTTTGTGGTTTTAAGCATAAAAATAAGATATGTCCTGACCACTGGGTGACACTATTTTTGCATTTGATACTTTTATTTGTGGAAGTATTTCTAGCAAATTACATTCTTTTGGAAGACAGCAGACAGTTTGATTTGGAAAAATAATCCATAAAAATAAACACAATCTGGCCATTGTTTCTGGTCTTTCTTTTGCTCTTCACAGAAGTTGGGGGACACTAAGTATTTTCATAGGAGCTAAAGAATACAACAGTCAGCTCTTCACCACCTATGATTAGCCCTTAAAGTATTGTCACAGAAATGAAAATCATTCCTTTCACCCAATTTTGTAGGCAATCAAACTACATAATTCAGCATTTCTTTGTTGTCATACTAATCTGAAGTGAATCTATGAAATACTGTTTAGTGCCTGGTATTCATTACTTTTTGCCATACAGTATGTAGTGCAAAGATCAATGATTGATACATACTTGTATTCATTAGACGTGACTCTTAAATCTACTGAAAAACAGTTCAGTCAAAGGTGGTAGAAGCCTTTTAAAATCATCATTAGTCTGAGGGGATAAAGAAATTGTTGACACTGTCTGGAATGAAATTGGAGATTTTAAAAAGGGGGGTAAAATCAGAATCTGCCTCCTACCATGTCAAACAAATAAAAAAAAGTTTCTAATCTTTCCAAACAACTTAAAACTTGAATATATGAAAGTCCATATATAAAAATTCTAAAGGGGCCTTTACAGCTTAAAGCACAGATCTGTAGATTTTAAGGTCAAAAAGAACTACCATGATCATCTTATCTGACCCACAAAATAACTTGAGCTATTAAATTTCACCTCTCATTCCTTCAATAGAGTAATTATTCTTTCCTGCTATGTAAGCGAATGTTATTGAGCCAAATGTGAATTGCTTTGTTTGTCCTTGGAAAGACCCTCTAGAAAAGGTGCTACTATCCTGCTATAAACCAATTCAATTTATTAAATTCATCTGACTTGCCTGCTTCCTCACAGTGAGATTGCTTCACTTCTTTAGGTTTCTAAGAATGTGAGCAAAAGGATTGCTTATATCCCCAAGGAGAAAGAAAGCCCATGCAAAGCTGGATGTTATCTGATTGCATCTATCCTGTTTCCTCCAGACCAGCAGCTCAGTTTAGCAGAACCCTGAATCAGACCTGCAGTGTTAGGATTTATCTATATCCATGTTTTGCCACAGTTCAATGATATTGGTCTAGGAAAAGTGTATTTTCTATTACCAGATGGCTACTTCCTGCATTTTTAGAACTCTATAATCCCATCCATACATTACAAGTTTTCAGTCAAATATACGTATAGTTAAGCATACATTGCTGAAATGTTTTGTTTTTGTGGTTGTTTCTAAATAGCTTTAATGCCTTAAAACTTAAATATATAGAAGAGTGGATAGGAAGCCCTTGTTATTATTACATTTTATCCTTCTGTTCTGAAAAGATGACTACTCAGGTAATTTTCCATGAGCTTGGCATATTTCTTCCAGCAAAAACAAGAACCTCAGGTTGCTATAACACAGTGTTTATGAAGGTTGCTGGATTTCCTGAAAGGTTGCTGGGTGGGCACAGTGGATTTGGTAATTAGGAAGGGTTTAACTTTCTTCCTAGAGATTTTAAATTTAACGTTCCTGGGATTACCTCTGAATACAATATTTTAATTTCTAATGCCATCATTTAACAATTTACTTGTGCATATGTAAAATTTCAACCTTATGAAAGGTATTATTGAAGTCCATGAAAACCTTTTGGTCACTTAAAATTACATCTATGTCCCACTAGCTCGCAACACCAAAACTAAACTCTAGATACTTTGGCATAGGATAAACAGGCAAAGGATGATACAGACATTTGACAAGCAAGTGATATGACAGGCCATTGTGCTTATTTGATATCTTTGTTTAGTCCACACCCCCTGAGAACCGCAGAATTAATGAATGGTATCATATTGGGTTTTGTTTCATTATTAGCCATCCATGTCATCAGCAATTAAAGAACAGATTTAAAGTCATAAAGATGTAAGTGACAAATAACAAACCAGTGAACAACCTGCTACAAAACCAAAGGACTGCTACTTCTTTTAGTCATTTTTGAATGCTGATAGTCAAACAATCATTTTGCTTCATCTGGTAAATAAACTCTGAATGACTGTCAAACTCCAGGTATGTCAATACCAAATCATTTTGGAATTGTAACTGTTGGCTGAGGAAAACTAAGTTCTCAGATTAGTGTAATTTCTCCACTTATAGTTTATCATAGCTGAAGAAACAATAAACTAATGATCTTGTCACCAGCCTGTCAGGTTTGCCCTTTTAGCTGGTGAAGGGCAAAACAAATCATGCTAGTAAATAACTTGATTATAGTGAAAGCTTAGGAAAATAAAATGATTTCTAAAATTAGAGGTATTTCACACAAGAAATAGTAATAGCATTTTTATTTTATTTATGTGATTTATACTGTTCAGTATTGCTAAAATGTTATGGGAAAACTCAGGTAATATTTAATAATATGAATAATGCAGATGGCTAATATGGCCATATCTTTTTATTGTGGCTTTTTTTTTTTTTAAATTGGTTGGACACTTAAGTGCTGAGGTACTAACAGACTGACTCCTGTTCTTGCCTCTGCCATCAAGAGTGGTTCCAAAGAATGTTTATCAATATGGTGATAGGCACTTTATATATATAAATATATATATAAATTTGGATGATTTCCAGTTAAAAAACTTCCTCATACATTGTTTGTAGTCAGTTATGGAAAGTACTCTCTATTGCAGTATGAATAGTACCAGCTATTGTATTGTACAACATCAAAAAGTGAAAGGATGCTTTAATAATCTGCAATTAATAATTATAAGCTTAGCCCTTCAAATGTACTGAAAGTGAAGATCACTGTTTTGGTGTTCACAAAACTTCAATACACTATTTTTCTTTTAATCGTATCACTTTGCTTGTACCTTTGTCTGGAACAGTGAATAAAACTGCCAAATATAGAATAAGGTCCCTTATTGTATTTCTCACAAACAAAAACCGAAAGATGTTTGGAAACCTTGACTTTGTGGTTGATTTCTAAACCAAATTTTGAGTGAGTAAATTAGGGATAAGTCCAAACCTGGAGTGTTTATCTATATAGAGCTTCAGTTACTGGATGGACATCCATCATAGACCTCTAGCTATGAAATTCAGTGAGCTGGAGAACACACTGAGGTAATTTGCTTGTTAACACAGCCAAAATGGGCATTACTAATCGTCTACTCTGCCTTTCAAGGGCTTCTGAGAAACTCACAAGACACTGAAACACAGGCAGTTGTCTGCAGGCTGAGCTATTCCTGCAAATCTTCCTGAATCTTTCTGAAGTAAACCCCTTCAAAATACTGAAAAATGGAAAGGATATTTTTTCACCTTTGTGAGTAAATCATGCCTCTATTTTTGGAGTAGTGTGTGTTCTCTGGAAACACTTATAGGCCTTTTTTAGTCATTACTTAGCTAAATAAAATAAATACAAGTGAAGAAACATTAGAAAACTTGAAATACAATTTTTCAGAAAATTTTATTTTGTTATAGCATCTAGGAAAAGTTATAAGGAATTTGAGTGGGTGCATGTGACAGTATTACTTTTACTCTTTTTCCTGGACATATCATTTATTGCAAAGAAAAAAACCCCTTCTGCTGTAACTCAAGCGATTTCTATTAATTTGTTCCTTAATATAAAATTCCTTTGTAACTTTAAGACAGGAGTTTGATTTCTTTGTGGATCATTTCTTTCTCTGCAAATAGGCATAATAAAATTTCCTTTCCTCTAGCCTTTGTCTACCTTACTTTTCCTTTTAATCTAGAAAATATTTTGAAAAGAGGTGCTTACCCACTTTATGAAAAGACAATTTTCACTTTAAGCCTCTATTTTCTTCTACAAGAACAATAATAACAATGCAGGATCCATTATCTTGATCAGGAGTCAAAGAATAAAAAGCTCTTTATTCAGTGTTACTGTCTTCAGAAGGATTTCTCCCTGAAATGATTTGTTTCATAAAGGTTCTGATTTTTTTTTTTAATTTTAATAATTTCCCTCAGGGATTTTGTTTTTTCACTGAAAAGCAATCTGTTGGGTTTTTATTCCTCTCTGTTTCCTCATGTCTTGGAAAAAACTGTGGTGGCTTCGGTATCCAGGATCCCACAGGAGTGCGGATGGAAGAGATTATTCAGCTTTTAGGATACCATTACTTGAGCAAACAATCATTCAGCCTGAAGTTTTCCACAGCAATTATTGCTCATTACAATCCGCTTCAGAAAGCTCCTCCTTTTTTAATGATTTAATTCTTCACACCATCCCCCAGGCTACTCTGCTCGGTGGGGAAACCTTGAAGGCCGCAGCACAGCAGGTGGCCCTACTTTGTGAGGAAAATTAGGAGCAGGCACCCAGGTTTGGCCTCAGGGAAGGAGAGGGGGTGTGAGGTACGTGTCTCCAGGACAGCAGGTAAATGTTATGGCTGACTGGTGATGCTGGGGAGGTGGGATGGTGCTGTCTTCAGCAGGGAGGTGGGGTGAGGTGGGGTGGCTGATGATGGTGGGCCACAGGCCCCTTGCCTGGGGGGGTGCGGCCGGTGCTGGCCCAGGCCTGGCTCCCCGTGTGCTGGTGGCCTGGTTGTGCTCAGGGGGGCTGCCCTACGTGCCTGGAGTCACCATGGCAAAGCAAGCCATGCCAGCTTTTAAGGATCTCCATAGCATATTTCCAGGCTTGTTTGTACGCTGAATATTCACCTCTAACACCCCCTGATACAGGTGCTTGCTCTAGCTTCTGAATGTAATTTAATGTGGTGATAAACACAAGGGCTACATTTTTTCACATCCACATGCCCCGGTGTGCTGTGTTTTGTTTGGTATACTTCATTTTACTTGTAAGCTAGTTTTCTGGGCTGCTTGCAGTTCATGTCCACACTGATCTGAAGTAATTCCTGAAGCGAAGTGCTGTGGGTGGCGGTAGATTTACAAAGGTTGAAATACATTTAAGCTGTGGTAGAGCATTTCTTTTCTATCTAAGTCAGTAAAGACCTCTGCAGGGTAAAAAAAAAATACCTCAATTTGTATGGTGCTGTATTTCTTCTCTATAAATGCTGTGGTTATCCACAGTTCTGGTGTGTCAGTGAGGCTATGGAATAATAACAGTGCTATTCTAGTCCGTAGGAAGTACTTAACTTTTTTGTTGTTGTTGTTAAATTATTATTTTTCATTCTTCCTTACCAGTTGTGTTAGTGATCCATGCCTCAGCTTCTCTTTCAGATGCTCTCTTCACTTCCACAATCTGGGTGTAACTCCTGGGCTGTTGATGAGTGTTTGCAGGGGCCTCCTGCTGCTTAGGTGTTGGAGAGGAGACTTGTTAACATAGCTGTTTCTCACAGAAGTGCTGAGGATGATTTACGACCCATGAAATGTTCTCTGAACAGTCATATAATGCAGGAGGATTGTGGTCTTTGACAGACCTGATACTATGCCACTGAGGTAATGGGGAATTTTGCTACTGATTGAGGAGAGGAAGCCTTGCATTTCCACATGAAACAGAGAAGTCATGATGCAACTATTCCCAAAATGTCACATTTATCATCTTTAGCATATCTATATTATTGCCTCATTGCCTCTTAAAAAAAGAGGGGGGGAAAAAAAGGTTTTCTTATTCCAGTTCTTGCTTTAATTCTTAAATAACACTTTCCATAGGAACAGTTTTATTTTTGAAACGTACATTTGAGTCTAATTCATAATCTACAGAAATGCCACTGTAAGGGACTCAGAGTATATAAATTACACTTACCAGTAAGAATAACTAGTGTAATACTTATTCAAATAGACTGCAATTTATATGTCTATTGGCATTGTTTATACATCAAACAAATTTTAGCCAGATCACAGTATGTGGATTAAGAGCCATCCACTGAAGGCAAGGGAGTTGGCTGTATTTACATAATGTGGATATCTACTTACTCCTATGAATATCTGCCTTTATATGCTTACAATATAGCTCTTTTCATTAAAAACAAAATAAAAAACCCTAAACAAACAAACAAAAAACAAACCAGAAAACCCCAAACCCTACCTTTTCCAGAATAACAGATTTCAAAGGCTCTGAATGTAAATGAGGCAGTTGGAGAGATAAGAGGTGGAAAATTTTCATTTTATTTATTTTTTTATAATGAATTAGATTAACTTATAATTGTGATACATCTTTTAGCCTGAGGCTCGCTCTTTTTCTCTCAAGCCAGACCAATAGTATAAACATTAAAGAAGGACCATATGTATAGCTAACATTTAAGCCACAGGGAAGTTGCACAAAAATGAAACAAGTGCAGCTGTTTACACATCCTTGCAACAGAAACTTTGTTCCAATGCAGTTACAGACATTAATTAGGGAGTTAGGTGTGGACAACTGTTTCCGCTGGAGAGAGGCATTTAATAACGTGCTCTTCCCTCTCTGGATCAAAAGATGCAAGAATTTCAGATTCAGTTGCCTACTTCATAGTTTGCAAGCGTACGATGAATGAGATCTTGAGACTATTTTTCATTACTTGTTGTTATACGGTTTTAAGTATTCTATATGGAATCCAGAAGGAAGAATGGCTTAATGTACTTGTGTAATAACTGGAAGTAAAGAGAGGCTGTAAAAACACAAGCTGCCCTGGGGATCTGAACTATTCAGAGGGACCTGCTAGAAGAAGTATTGTGCCTGAGCTGGAATCAAAGGCTGTGGAACTGTTTGCAAGCATAATGCTTACATTTCTTACTGCTTTGGATAGGATCCTCCATGCCTTTCTGTGAAAAAGAATGATTCACAGAGAGGTGATGCAGTTCTCCTAGGGGATAACAGAACATGAGTTAGTAAGCAGTGGAATTAATAAAATGGAATTAAAAAAAAAATAGATCTTCACAGAGAAATGAATACTCTTCTTTTTTCTTTTTAAAATAAAAGTAATTGCCAAGGTGGAGAGAAAAGTCCTTGGCAAAGTAGGAAGACATGCTTCCAGAGAATAACCTTTTATTATTACTTTGTTTTGTGATATCAGTGAGCTGATTAGTTATTCTTTGGCATGCAATATCCTGAAAAGAACAGGATAGGTGATCTGTGGACAGTTCTAACTTTACTTTCAATTTGGGAGTTAGGCATTTCTTCCCCCTGCACCACTTTCTTCTGTGTTGAGTGCTGCCAAATTCATATGAGGCTTCCAGTCTTCAGAGCAATGAGATTAAGATGGCTGGGTTTGTGCATAAATACAAGGACATTTATTTATTGCCTGTTCAATGCTTAGTTTCTACAGAAGAGTAAAAACCAAACACCAAAGGGGGGAAATAGGCAACCAAAGTTCAAATCCTAATTTCCACTGTCTCACTGTATCACAGACAGTGTCTGGGATGACCTGGTTCCCAGTTACAACAGATGAACATTTATAGATGGAGTTAGTAGGACAGTGTATTCATGTAGATGCTAGTGTTGAATCTTTAGGTCAAAAAGTAGAAATAGAATGAAGGCAGGCATAGACAGTTCTTTTATCTTGGCTATATTACCAAAGATGGAATGAATTTTTATTTTAATGAAGATATTTGTGGCCAGTAACCTAACAGTCAATAGAACGAAATATTCAGATGGAATGGTTCACTGCAGTCATGATGCTTTTCTATGAAAAAAAAGATGGGTATAATATCCTTGATTTCAGTAGGAGCAAAATCAAGCTTTTAAATGGAGGGAAAGTAGGGGGTGGGGTGGGGTGGGGTGGGAAGGGGCAGGGACAGACACAGGTGAACAGAGATTTCTGTCAGTCAGTAATTTATATGCACAAACTCACAAAAAGAACAATAAAAATATAAAGCAAGAAACATTCCCAGTGCAATGGTATTTTTATTAAAGGAGCAAAGTTAAAGGCTAAGAGTAATGCCAGTTATCAGAGAAAGGGATTAGATTCAGTGTCAAGAAGATTTGAAAAGTCATCTGTGTCAGTTTAAGAGGAAAAAACCCACTTCAAGTTTTCCATCTGCTCATTGTTTTATGCACTGCTTCTTTCAAACATCAAGGTCATTGCTTTTTTCCCCCGCAGTATTTATGGAAAATAAATACAGTCCTAGCTACAAAGCTGTAAAAATCTGAAAACATAATATAAAACATTCCTGAGTCTACTGTATCACCAATATGCAATATACATGCACACATGAGACTGCTAATCTTTTTAAGGTAGACGACATCTTTGGCACTACAGGCATGAGTAAGTGTGGCTGAAAACAAGTAAGGGCTCCTCAAGTGCGTACAGAATGGCTTCATCATATGCATTCAGTGAAGTTCAAGGAAAATGAGTTTGAAAAAGTGTTTAATGCTGGAGAACAACATATTTCATTCATGTGAGGGGGAGTACGACGTCATTCTGTTAATGTGTAAAAAGAAGAACACTAATAATTCATGTTAATTAGTTTACACTGGTGGGGAATGAACTCAGCTGAGAGAAACACAGGACTATGGCATAAGAGTTGTTGTAACAGTACTCAGAAGACAGATATGAAGGAAATGCAATAGCTGAAACTTAAATACGGACTTGTGGTCCAGGGTTATGGGACTTTATTTTTGCCACTGTTATTTTCTTAAAATTTTTTTAGTGGTAAACTGATTTTTTTTTTTCTTTTACTGGAAAAATATCCTATCAGTAATTCATAGCATGTAGTAAAAAGTCAATTTAAAATAATATTGTTCGAAAATAAGTTGGAACCGCAATGAGAAAAGCATGAAATACATGGAAACCACTAAGTATGTGATCATCATACTTACTTTCTCTAAAAATATGGCGTATAAATCAAGGAAAGTGCAATAAGAATTTACCCTAATTTAAGAAGTTTATATTAAATCTTCCCTGAACTTAATTCGGAATTTCTTAATAAGCCAAGTGACCCCTCCTAAATCAGATGATGACTAGTTATATAGCATCTGCAAAACCCAGAGTCAATCCAGGTATGCCAGCCCAATGGTCCCATCTAGACCTTAGCCTAGCCCGTCAGATTTCCCTATGAGTTCTGCCCACAGCCTTAGTCCAATGGCATCTTATAATGAGGATGTAGAACAATGTCCTGTAAGTAGCTCAGCCAAGCCCAATCTCCGCACCCCCATACAGCTATCTCATCAGCTTATTCTGAAAAGAATCCTAATGCTGGCAAAGCCCTGGCTGCGTCGGTGAAACTAGCCCAGTGTTGTCTTCCAGACAAGGAAAATCTTCTGAACAGAAGCATCTGTAATTCAGTCATTTCTTACTGTTCTTTCTCGACTCAAATTTGAATCATATTTGCAATCCAGCCTCACATTTCTTCTTACATAACGTTTCTTCCCAGTCCTACATTTATTCCAAGTGGCTACTGTGAATATAAAAACTTAGTACAGGCCGCTTTGCAGGATCCAGCCTCAGCATTAAATCACCAGCTATACTCAACTCTGATTGCAACCCTAAATCTACAGAAATAATTTCTGCTGGTTCCAGACAAAACTTAGAAGTATAAACTGTGAACTAGGCCAATGGTATCACAAAATGCTGGCCTATGTTTAGAATTATATTCACATTAGAAAAGCAGCAGGGTTATGGCCAGAATTGGGCTTATTAAACCACTGGTCTTGGAAGTATTTAAAAGAAAAGAACAGAAAAAAAAAAAAAAAGAAGAAGAAAAGAAAAAAAAGAAAAAGAAAAATAAATAGTGTTCCTTCTTACTTATCTTGCCATTTTGCGATTTCCTCAACTGCTAATGTTATATTTTTATTGCTGTTCTTTTTTTTTTTTTCCTTAAAATTTACTGTATTCTATCTACATAGTTATTTACCCTGCTGAGTAGCTGCTATTTCATGCTGTAGGAAGCTCCAAGTCCATAAAGCCCACATTCTATGTTAATTTTGAGAGGGAAAGAATGAAAAATAATTCCTTTTGGTAATTTTATCATTATTTTAGTTCTGGTGTATACATTTCATCCCCATTTTTACACAGGTTTGTTCAGTCTTCACCTGCATCTTACTCAGGTATCGGAAGACTCAACAGTTTGAGAATTTACTTAGTGCAAGACTTCTTTGCGTCATATGTCATGCAGAATCCTGAATTAATGCTGCTGGCATACTTCAAAACTAACTAGAAATATTTCCATTATAAGAAAAGCTGGCCTGTAGTGTTGTTATGCAGTCCCTTCTCTGACATATTCTGTCTAAAATAACAAGATTTAAAAAAAACCCACAAACAAATACCAAGCAAAATAATCCAAGCCCCAACAACAAAAAAAAAAATCAACCCTCTCCCCAAAACTTTTTCTTATTTAAATGAAGATACTTCCACACCAAACTGACAATTTTATTTTCCTTCTTCGAGTCTGGCAGTCGAAAGGCCCAGACACACGACATGTGATGTGAACTTTAATTGCTAGTGTGATGAGAAAAGTAGAGTGACATAGCTAACAGATAGTCGGAAGAGATAAGTAGTTATTTGACATTGTTTATACATTGATTGGGTCATTTGGCAAGTGATCACATAATTTTGGTATTTGGATGTTTATTTAGAGTATGTACAATTAGGTAAGAAAAAGAGAAATGAAAGTGAAACACTGCTTTAATGTTGTTGTCCACTGTTGCAAGCAAATGGCAAGAGATATTTCAAAGGTCTGGGTGAATTTCAAATGATTTCAAAGATCGGACTCCTTGGATTCTATTGAAAACTTTTATCCAAATTGTAAAATAATAAAAAAGCTGTGTGCTCACCCTCAGGTGACTGGTGCTGGCTGGGGAGGGGGGGGGGGCAGGGGGGGAAAGGCAAAAATATGCCGTGTAAAACTAGAAATCTGAAAGGAAATAAAGGTTTTACCCACACAAACACTGTTTTTTTCATCACAAAGAAAGACTCTGGATTTGCACAGGTTTTTAGAATAGTTTAATAAGCTGAATGGGAGCCAGAGTTCATGAACAGTAAATCCTGCTCTCAATGGCTGTTTGATTCCACTACGTTCATTGGTTTTCTACAAAATTTATTTTACTCATTAAAAGTTTGAGTACCACCTTATTCTCCTACCAATACCCAGCTTTACAAACAAGGGTTTTCATATATAAATGATAATGTTATTCATGGTTTAGATACTGAAGGAATATAAAAAATGTCATACGGTTTATATGCTCAATCATACATGGGTAGCAACTACTAACAGTCTATCTACCTAAATTTTACATTTTTACATGTCAAACTGAAATATATAAAAAAGCTGCATAAACATTTTTACTAAGCAGCTTTGAGTAAACAGTAAATTGGTATTTAAAAGTAATTTGATTAACTATGTTAACAAAATAATTCTACACTAAAGTTTTCCCTTTAACTTATGTCTGTAAAAGGTAGCACATAACTATTGAAAGTGATGTAAAGAAAAGGTTAAGGCTGCAAAAATTGATACCCTCTGAGTCTGATCCCTGTGAGTGTGTGTATTCTTGGTTGCTCTTACTCTCAGAAATTTGTTAACCCTTGGTGACCTGGTATTTATCCAGTACTTACTGGAAAATAACAGTGATAATATCTCTGTTCTGTTCAATGCATTACTTTTGTTTTTTTTTTTTTTTTTAAATGTCTTCTAACTTTTTAATAGAGATAGTTGATTAGTAACTCTCCATAGTTTATATTTACTATCCCTCTCTTCCATTATCTTGGACAGTCAGCCTAAATCCAAGAAGCAATATTCTGTATGACTAAAATATTTCTTAACTGCCTGCTGTGAGGTTTCTTTCTGTGCAGTAGTAGCTGGTGTTACTAAAGAAAAGGTATGAATCAAAGCTGATTGCTTTTCTACAATGGCACTCCAGTTCTTGTAGGGCTGTGTTCTGAAGGGTAAAAGTTTGGTTCACAGGGGATCTGTGAAGCATTATGTCCCAGTCCCTAGGCAGTTCCCCATTGAATATGTCCCAGAATTAGGGTCAAAGGTGTCTCAAACAGCTTGCCTGATGAGTTGGCTCTAGAGACGAGGAACATGACTTAGATTCTGAAAAAGGTTGTCAAGTGCAAGATGTTCTTAAAGGAAACATTTGGACTCAAAGAATAGTCCTTTGTTTCAGTCGAAAGTTTCCAAGGGGTCCCAACAGATACTGACTTACTAAATTAACTTGGTAAAATGTTACGGGGCCAAGAACAGAAGAGCAATGTTTCAGATGTTTTGTTTTCTCCACTGTGTAATTAAGTGCATAGCTAATGGTTTTAAGTAGCTGTAATGAAGATCAGTGGGGCAGACTATGACATTTTTGTTTAATGCACAGATGTGCAGAAGACTCAGCTGCCTACTCCCTAAAAACTATTAAAAGTGAAAGCCCTGATGGAAATGTCACAAAGAAAGACTTCCTTGCTGCATTTTTCTTCTTCAGATCAAAACTGAGGCGTGTGTACTGTGCAGTAGGTAACAGAGAAGGACCATTTGTCTGCACAGAGTGGTGGTGTTACTCTGATGATATGTGTGTTACAGGTGCACCTTGCTTTGGCAGGGTCAGGCTAAAGTGTGCTCAGGACTATATAATACGTAGTGAACTGTAGCACCAGTGTGCAGCTCTGCCAAGAGTATTAGTACAGCTTAGGATGCTTTCTGGAGGAACATCAACAAAGTTTCTTAACTTTATACAGATGACCCATCGACTTTCAGTTTGCTGTGGTTAAATCTGTGGTAACCTGTAACATCTAAAAGCAGGCATGCTTTACAATTGCTTTAGAAAATAGTGAAATGGGTCGCTTAGTACTTTAATACTTGCCTTTCTGGGTTTTTTCAACTAGCTATTCTCACTTGTGTTGTTTTTTGTCTACTTGTTTTGTGTTCCTTCCCTTCACCTGTACTTAAGGAAGTAAAAGATTCTGCTTTTCATTGATTTTTATTTTTATTTTCACTGGATTATTGAAAGGTTAGCATATCAGGCACAAGCTATTTAGGAATTCATCGATGATGACTCTGCAAGGCATACACATCTTGTGTTTGTTTTATGTGAGCTCTTACCATGGGACTAAGCCTAATGCTAACAAATTAATACTTTTTAGTATTCTTACCACTGCCTTTGTATGCAAAATATGATATCCCATTGCACTCAGCAGAGAGCTCTGATTTTGTAAATTCTTTAATGCTGTGCTAGCTTTGATGAAGAAGGGTAAATCAAACTGACAGTTATACTCAGCAAAATTTTATTACCATTTGTAAACCAAGTGTTTTATTATTGTCAAAATTGGGGGTTTTTTTCTTTTTATTTTCTTTTTTCTTTCCCCTTTCCCCTTTAGTCTTTCCTCCTGTTTGACTCCACTGATCATTCCTCAGCAAATATGAACATTTCTATCCAGAAGGTAATGCCACTGAAAGTCTCCTGTGGCGGTTCTGGGTGTAATAACTTGAAAGATACCTAAGGCACACGTTATCGTGAAAGCAAGCAGAAAGAAGCCAGTGTGAAGAGATGGAAAAATAAAGTTGAAAAATCTCTGAGATGACATGTTTTCTCATCATAGCTACCAGTACTGTGCTGTCTGTCAATTGGAGAAATCTCAAAGCCCTGACAGTAACACTAATTTAATCCAGTGATAATTTATGTGCCACTCAAGAAGGGGTCTTTTTTTAACGTGAAGAAATTACTCTGATTATATAATTGAATGGCAGAATTCATTACTGGGAAATGCCACCTGTGGAGAAAGATTTGCTCTAAATCCATTTCTACTATGGAGTAGCAGATTAGTGTAGCATAAGTCACTCAAGAAGCCATCATAGAAATTATAGATTGAATAGACCCAATAAACTATGTAATCCATCCCCATCAGAGTATGATTGTTCCTTATAATGTATTTTGTATTGCCAATGCAATTTGAAATGGCTTAGATGATGAGTATTTAGCTGCTTTTATAGGAAATAAATGAAATGACACTATACAGGCGCTGACTGTGGCTGCTAGAAAAGTATTATTAACACTAGCATTAGCTGGTATTTCTTCAGTGTAGAGAAATGCAAGATAAGCTTCAAATATTCTGTGTAATGCATTCTGAACCAAAGAAATATTCGCTTCTGAATCTTTTCAGGCCAAGTTCACAATCTGAAGTGTTCAATCTAGAGGCAAAGAAGCATCTGTTTCAATGTAGTCTGACTAGAGAAACTAGATACCTGAATTCTGCATATCCTTCCCCTTATTTACTCAAGTCACCCAAAATTCTTGCTAATAGTCATCCATAGGTGAAATTAGTCAGAGATTCTTTACAAAACAAATTGGTGATTAGAGCACTCCACTAAAAAATATTGGGCAATAAATTTTGCTCAGTTTAAGAATTATTATTCATATCCCCAAAACAAAGAAAAATAAGCCAATTACCAAAACATACACTGTCTTAGGTAAGGGCATTTTCCATACCATTTTGTTGAAACAGAATCCCTCCCACTAGAAATGTAGGAGCTGTGGGGCAGGGAAGAGGGGTGGCAAATAGGAATCTGTTTCTGTCCTGCTGGCTTTTATACTCCAAGGGACAAGAACTGATCATCTAGATCTTTGTCTCTAGGATTTTTGAATCTTTCACAACTCTTAGTACACAAGGACAGATATGTTTAAATGCCCAAGGAAATGTCCTGGTAGATAAAGAGACATACCATGACTTTAGATGCCTATGAAGTTAGAAATATGGACTAGTAGGTAATTTGGGTAATTATTTGTCACTCACATGGATAACAGTTGTCTTTGAATTTGCTTGAATAGGATCTCACCTAACACGTGGTGAGAACAGGTCTACTTAAAAACAGAACAAATATATATTTACTCCTTTGTTGCTTGGTGTACTAATCTGAAGGAAAAAAAAGAAGTTCCTTTCTGAAAAATTCAATGTATAGGTATTTTCAAGCAGTTCAGAGATCCTAAAAAAAAGTTTAAACATTAAGACATGCATAGTCTGCAGTCTCCTTGTCTTAGGTTTTTAAGATGTATCTGTGGTTCAAGATTCCAGTAATTACGTCCAAATAAGAAGTAGTACTACTACTGTGGGGCCAACAAAGAAGAGGAGGAAAGAACTGAAATTTAGTGTGTAAAGCACTGCAGACACAATTTGGGGTTTCGGTTTTGTTTTGGTTTTTTGTTGTTTTTTTTTTAAATTACTTCTGGAGAATTTATTGGCTTTTCCAGGAGTACAAGATAGCAAGAAAAAGTAGGAATTTTGGCTTTAAAAATGAAAAATTAAATTACTGGAAAGAAATTTCAGTGTATGTTCTATGGATCTTGCAGTTGCTGCAGTTTCTGCTTTTTTTTTTTTCCCCTATATAAAATACTTCTTCATAAAAAAAGTAAGAGTATACAAATGTGGGTTTCTGTATGTGTAATTTATAAGTGTTTTTCGTTATCTGATAGCTGCTTGGAAACCTTCAAAAAAACTCTTTCTTCACCACCATGATTTAAAGAAAAAAAAAAAACCACACCTAAAGTAACAAAAATATTCCATAAACTATATTTCTAGCTCATGCAGTTAAAAAAAGGCTTCTCCAAATGGGAATATTTTCCATTGTGTCTTTTAAATCTACAAACTGAAATGTCATCTTGCAGAAGCATGAGCTGCCCTTTTTTCATATCAGTAAAAATAAAATAAACCTATCTCACTGTAAAACAAGAGTTTGTTCTGAAAATGAAGTGGTAAAAATAGTTCCTGTTACTTCTGACAAGGACTGCCGTGAAAAAAAAAACCTTACTGGACCAGATTGATGGACAATCTAGTGTAGCATCCTGCCTCTGATTGAGCATGTCTATGTCAAGATTTTAGTTCTGATCCGGAGTGCATTTTTAAATCAATTTATTCACTGTGCTTTGGTTCATACCCTGCCATGGTCTCAAAGAACTCCCACAGGATTCCTTAAGGTAAAACTAAACTGGAAGATGGATTCTGGGAGGGCACATAATACATGCCAACCACTGAGGTGTGTTCACTCCTTTAGGACCAGACTAAAGCTAGTACACAGTAAAACCTTGGGAATATACATCATGCAGACATCGGATCCTCAGTACTAGTTGTTTTTACTGTAGCATGACACACCAGGAGCAGACTGAAAATGTTAGATGTAGCCAGTGATCAATATCCTGTTCTAAAAAATGTATCAAGAAACAAGACATATAGAAGAACTCTCTGCTAGGTTTACTTTGAATTCATAGGCATCTCCCACCAAATTTCTGAGTGCACTATGGCTGGTTCATGGTAGTGTTTGTGATGCTCTCTAAATCTATTATGA
This sequence comes from Ibycter americanus, assembly GCA_035590275.1. NCBI lineage: Eukaryota > Metazoa > Chordata > Aves > Falconiformes > Falconidae > Ibycter > Ibycter americanus. The sequence goes on from JAVJGI010000063.1 coordinate 68,860,338, forward strand.
GATTATGATTAGCATGATCCTCCCTCTTAAGAGGGAGAATGGACACCTCCACTTCAACTTTTTGCAAAAAAGCTGTCTCTCAGAGTGTAATTACTGTATTCCTGAAGCAGTACAAACTGTTAGCATAGCAATCACTTGATCTTTTCATCCTGAGGAATTTAAATATAAAAGTACTTTCAGGAGTCTTGGGGGGGAAAGACCCCATTCTAAAGGCAGACATTTTTTCACCCTTTGTAATGCTTATTTTAGTTTATGAAGTCTTTCCTCCCTGCCTCATCCATGTTACCTTGACACTTCTACCTTTTAATTATGCTGCATAGCTTCATATAGCTTCACAGTGCTGAAAATACTGCTGCAAGATACACTACTCACAGGCAAGTACTACACCCATTGCTTGGAGAGAACATATGAGATGCAGAAAGCTTTAAAGCTTCATCAAATACACTGAGAAAGGTAATGACTCTGGGTTGATAGGCTATGTGTAGAAAAATCACAAACCTGCCATTCCTGTTTTTTGTCTAATCCACACTTGCAGCCCCTCTGAAGGACTGAAGCTGCTTTGAGCAAACACATGATCATCCTCGCGTTTGAGGGAGGACTGCTGCTCAGGCTGTTAGATCAGTCTTGACCTAGTCAATATAACTAGTTGGCAAGAAAAAGTGCTAAACAATGGCTCTGAGCTTAAAGTAATTTTGATGGTAGCTGAGAGATCATGGAAAACATGTTGCATGCATTCAAAAGTATGGAATATGGAGTGCAGGGTAAAACTTTACTGTCTTCTCAAGAATTGAAGAGATGACAAATGTAGGATAGTCTGAACCAATATTTACTCTGTTTAGATTTACACTTATTTATGCTGCTGGACTGAGCAAAATAATCCTCATTAGTGTGTAGTACCTTTGCTAAAAATAATATGGATAGGGAAAAACATTATTTAAGTGGCATTTTGTGAACATTACCAGTTAGGAAAAAAGACAAAGAAATGGAGATGTAGAAATATTGTTTTGACAGTTTTTAAATGAAGCATTTAAACTATTTTTACACAGCTGTACTTTTCATTTCAAGTGTGACCGAAATTAAAAAGGAGGCTAAAAATAGCATTAACTAACCTGGCATTAAACAAAACACTTCATTTTCAGTTGAGAAAAGTGTTTCATTCCACCTGAAACAATTTTTTTTTTTTTTTCATTTAGAATAACATAAAGCTTCTGTGATAGGTCTGAAATCCTTGTTTGTTAGGTTTTTTCACTTTGCGTAAACCACCGATTATTTTAGTTCAGTGCGAAATGAGTTGGTTGGTTGGTCCCCAGTATTCTTCAACCAGACTGTAAAACTCATTAAAAGGCAGATGTATAAAAGCAACAGTATAAATAATTATTTGTTAACCTTTAACATGTTTCATAAAAATAGTTATCTCAAGTCATGCTGCTTGTCTCACTCAGAATTGAGGGAAAATGTGATATATTGTACTTTTGTAGTGCTTTTCCCTAAGTCCCATAACTCTAAGGTAATAATAATTCAAACCCTGCTGTTAGATAAATACCATTTGCACATTTTACTGATTACGAAACTGAGTCAGAAGGAAGCAGAGGCTATAGTCCTGGAGAGAACAATTTATAACTTGTCTTTGCATAGTGTGAATATTCCCTTTAATTTCTACAGTTGCCCATTGCACATGACAAGAAAAGTGTATGTGTCTGAAGTTACAAGCTAGCATGAAGCAGAGATAGTAATAGAGGTCAGGTCTCGTCAGTCTTGTTGCTTTTAAATACTAACTCAAACTCAAAAATAAACGTCTTTATTTTAAACTATGTCACAATGGACAGCTTGATGGTATGAGTCATGAATAAAAAGTCAGGATCCCTCTTTATGGTTATCTGTTGGAGCCTTAAGAAAAATGTCTTGGCAGACAGTTAATGTTGAATAAATTTTTTTATATTATGAGGTATACAGCCTCAAAACTTGAGAAAAACTCAATCATGGAAGCAAATAGTAATGAGATCCAGTACCAAAAAAACCCTGCAACTTAAAAGGCAATTAGCTTGTCTATCTTTTTCACCTAGACATGCAAGAACAACGTAGCTGTCACTCTTAAAATGGGTTATAGTGACACTGGTTTTGAAAACTCACTTTAATTTTTTAACATCCAGAAGTGAAGGAGAAGGAATGAAGATAATTCAGCTGAATAATTCTGCTGAAATATTTTGTAATTTTGTTCTTTTATTTCCTTATAAAATGAAGGGCTTTATAGTGGAAAACACAGCTTCATTTTACTCATAAATTTTTATTTATTTGTTTTTGGAAGCCAAATGGAGACTATGAAGTAAAAATGCTGTCTCCAGTCTCCTGGTGATTTGCTTACTACTAGAAAAATACTCTTCTTTATTTTTGTTGTGTCTGTGGTAAAAGTTCATATTGGTACTCGTGACTACTTATGATGATTTCATTCAGATCACTTGAGCTATCAAGTAACATTGGTGTAATCTATACTGTCAGCCTAGTGGAAAAATCTATGTATTTAATTATGACCAGGTGCTTCAACTCTTTAAAATAGCACAAAATAATGGGCCAAAAATCAGCTTCTTTGCCAAATGAACCCCCCTTCCCCTTGACATTACCTGAAAACCTTTTCATCATCTGCAAAGAAAGTCACTGGGCTTTCTCAAAAGCATCGTTAATTAGTCCAGAATAGTGCTGGACTCCCACCCAGCTCAGATGAGTTGTCAGAATTAAGGGCATTGGCACTCCCCCAAAGAAACCAGACTCTTGGAAGCGCTCCTGGCTCCTAGAATGTGTTGCTCAATACAGCAGTGGGCAGCAGGGGTGCCTGGATTAGGCGCTCTCAGAAGCCACTTAATGAGATGCTGGACCTCTGGCAATAAGAACTTAAAAGGGATGCTTGCAGCTTTAAGTGGCTTCACAGTACAAAAATGGTGCCTTTAAAAGAAGGGTATTCATGTAGAATACACACACAAACACACTCAAATATATAGGGGGTTGTGTGTGTGTATATATATATTTTTATATATACATAAAAATAATAAATCATTAGTGCAAAGAGGGCTCTTCTGGCAAACTTCTGTAGTGTTGCATTACTCTGATAAGACTGTCTTCCCGTAGTAAACAGCGCTATGTAAAATCATGATTTTTAAAAAAATGTAAGTCCATTTTAATACCTCACACACTTCCTAGACTTGAAAAACCGTGGTCTTGTTGAACCGAATTGACGCCAGCTCTGGATGCTGGAATCTAGCCATGGGTCTCTGTTCCCTGCATTGTTTGAGGGGGACAGGGGGACAGTGGGAATGAAAGATTGAGACGGAGAAAAACTGGAAGGGAGTTAGTTTATCATAAGCTGAAAAGACTGTCAAACTTCTGAGGGAATTTGTTCCCTTGTGTTTCTGAATTTACACAAATGGAATTAGCAGGTTTAATGACACTTCATCTTACTATCATTGGATCTTGTTTTGTTTTCCTTGGGATTTCTTCCTATGCATGTTCTGGTAAAAATAAATGAAGAAATAATTAGGTGTCTGAGGATTCCTTGTGGAATCTTGACTTCTAGTCGTTTAAAAATATGTTGCTGAAACAGCACCCAGGTGATGAATTGTAAGCTGTAGAAATTATTCACCAAAGTTGCCTGTGTTTCACCTTTGAGCATAATAATGGAATAATTAGAGCTATGTTAAGAGAAGCAAAACAGAATCCAGACCTGGAAGGGACAGTTACCTTGTAGAGATGATCTCTACAGGCTAGTACTTTTGAAGGAGCTACTTGTATGCTGAGATTAGAGTAAAAGATAAAGTAGAACAAGAGTGTTCACAGGCTTAAATGGAAAGCTTGCTCATTTGATCTGGTTCCAAACCACTACCTACCACTCACCCTGAATACTGCTTCTCCCAGAAACTGTCAACAAAAGCAGCACTTCCAAATATGACATCACTTTCTCAATGCAAAAGTCCTATTTTTAGTTAGTTAATTTGATGTTAATGGGGATAACAGGAGCTGTCCCTGCCTAGCAGATGTCATTAAAAAAAAACCCCAAAAACAACAAACAAACCAAAAGGGAGAGATAAGTTAAACATATAAAAGGTTGCTCCACCCCATCCCCATCCTGCATGTGTCTATTTTTTCCCCATTGTTTCTTAAGTGTCAGTTTTCTAGCTCCTTAGAAAAGGTTTTTTTCTTGAGAAGTGGATTTAAAAGTACCCTTTAAGGAAAAAATATCTTTTTTTGTTTATGTTTTAAATTTATAAATATCTATGTACAAATATGTCTGGTGAAGTGAAAAGAATTAATAAAAGGTGACTCATTGCTATTGTACTTGACTTGTACTGTGGTACATCAGGATAATTTATATAACTAGAATGGTTTTCTAATTATTTTAATTCTGGACCAGGTTCTTTGTTTCAGTATTGCCTCCTGTGTAAGCTTCCCCACTTCTACTGAAACCAGCAGTTCACTCTCTTCTTCGTCAAGGTCTGCTTGGACAGTGGTGTGGTTTATAAATGTTTTCAATTCTTGCTATTAATCTGTAGTAAGTTATAAGGTTGCTTTTGGACTCTCTGGGAGTGTTCTCCAGATCAAAATGAAAGGGTACCTGGCTGTCACTTACCTCGGTCTGCGTAGTTTGTCCAGTAGCAGAGGCCAGACATGGGCAGATGCTAGAAAGAAACCAGCAGCCAGTGGTGTTCTGAGAATGCTCTTTGGTCAAGGTCACGTCAACTGGCAGATCTGAGATCATTCAGGAGCAGTTCCCTTCATTTTCCCCTAGTACCTGCTTCCCCCTTCTCCCAGTCATATTGACAAGTGCCTTTTCATCTGCTGCTTCAAAGTATCTCATGGTTCAGTTGCTTAAGCTATGTAAGCCTATCTCAATTAACCACTTCTTCAACACTGCAAGGTTCTCAGTTACCCAGTCTCTCCTGCTCTCAGATTTTAGCCTGGGACTACTTCATATGCTGAGGAAAAACATACTTCAGTCTAACTTTGACCTACATATATTGTGAAATTTAACAAATACAGTTTGTCAAAGTTAGCTGATTAGTACTACCTCCCAGCTATAAACTGCATGAAACCTCACTCCATTGCTCTAACACACATGAAAAAACACAATCAGTCCTGGAAAGACCAGGCAGTTCCTTAATTAATGTATTTGTTAATTAGAGCATTTTCCCTTGATCAGAGAGGGAAGGCGAGACTATTTTTTTTTTTTTTCACTAGAGTAACAACAATTAGAGATCCTGCTGTTCCCTGCATCTTGCTTTCCAGTTACACCATTTCAGCCTTTCAAAGTCATCTCTCAGACCACAAACAAGACATAATTGGAGGCAGAGAGACAGACAGCCTTCAATCAATAGACATGTACTGTGCCAACAAAATAAAATAACACCTTCCAAAGTACTTTAAAAATACAGAGGAAATATTCTTCGAGACCTTTGCTCTTCTCTTGATTGATATGATGCAATAAGACAGGAGCAGCGGGTCCTGTCAAACATACATTTTCAAATACTTTTAATGGAAACATTTCATTCAATCCACATAATGTTAAGTATGAACTTTTGTGAAAAAGTAATGAGAACTAATGCTGTAGTCAGCTGTAGGTCAGGGTTCAAGTTCTGATGAAGAAGGCTCTGTAGGCTTTCATAACCAATACAAGCCTAAAGTTCACGTATGTATCAGACTCAGGTGACATTTATAGACAGATAGCTTATCAAAGATGCAAAGGTGTACTAAATTGCAGCATAGTTTTAACCATGAAGGATGAGTTCACTGGAAGGTGAAGTGTTTTGAAAGTCCAGGACCTAAGTTACAAAATGTTAATGAATGTCTTCAGGTTTCATCCACAACTGAATAATTATCTACAATATGTATATTTAGGGATTGATCTGGGACTCATGTGCTTTTGTTTGCAGTTGAAGGAAAAGTAATTCTGTAAAGAGATTGGGGGGTGCTTCTTTTTTTTTTTTTTTTTTTTAAAAAAAAGCTATTTTGAGCCTGAGTATTCTTACAGGGGGATGAATAAGCAATCTTCAAAATATCTTTCTTTGATTTTAATCTGCTTCAATTGGAGCACCTATTAAAAAC